>OZ005651.1:260162940-260617940 GCA_963930645.1 Salticus scenicus | reverse complement strand
GTTGAAAGAAATTTCCGTCTTTATTGCTACCACTATTTCTATTCAATAATCTTCATCCTATTAAATCACGACACATTGCTATAAAAATACCATGAAGATTTGTCTATGAAATAAGTGGTGGCAAAAATGGTGAAATTCTTTCATCTCTGAAAGTGTCCTGAAAAAAGGGTGCGGAGTGCGATCTCTGATTATGACCTATATTATAATATTCTTATCTTTGAAAAATATGTTTTGACTGATGACAATAATAATAATAATAATAATGATATATATATATATATATATATATATATATATATATATATATATATACATTTTTTTTTTCATGGAATAATGTAACGCGTTTACGGTAGTTCTGATTAAAAACATAAATAAATAAATAAATGTTTTTTAAAATAACGAAAATAACAGACGTGAAGATAAAGACATTTTATTTTTGGGCTGTTAACACAAGGTCCGTATGCTCCTACCATTCCCCTGATTCTTTTTAACCATTAATTTTATATTGTAATTTTTGTTATATGTCTGTAATTTTAAAAATGAATTTCTCGTATAAAAAATTCTGGTGGAAGACGTCAAAATTTATTTCGTCCCAACTTGTTTTCGGACCACTTTATTTATTAAATCAGAGCTCAAAGTATCCGCCCTTCTGTCAGGGAACTTTCAGGAATCAGAAAATTTCATCTCTTTTGCCACTACAATTATCGTATAGAAATATCTACTGTATTTTTACGGTAATGTGTCATGGCTAAATAACATAAACATTATTATATACATATATATATATATATATATATATATATATATATATAAGTTGTTGCAATAAAGACAAAAAAAATCTCAACCTTCATAGTGTTCTAAAAAAAGGGCGGAGATTCGAGCTCTGATAGAATAACATACCTCCCAACCATCTCATTAATAATCGGAAGATTTTTAGTATCTGCCTTTTATTTACACCATTCTTATTTTAGAGTAATTTTATACTTATTTTATCGAAAATAAATCTGTAGATAATTATTCTAATAATAAAGTGGTGTGGAAAAAGGGTCGTGCACTAAAAGATCTTCCGATTCATAATTAGGATGTCATAATTCCTACAGTCCTGGATTTTTTTCTTCAGCACCAGTATTATTATTTAGAAAATTTTGATATTTATAAAGCCTTAAAACTTAAATGGAAATATATTGTACAAAAATACTCGTGGGCATACTCATAGCTGCCAATATTTTAATTTATTCCGGAGTACTTTTAGCCCCGCCTTTAATTCGCACCACTTTATTTATAGAAAAATTTTCTTCAATACATAACTTCGATAAAATAAGAAATAATTGCTTTTAAAAAATAAGTGGTACGAATTAGAGGCGGGGCTAAAATTACTCCGGAATAAATTAAAATATTGGCAGCTATGGCATACTAGCCAACCAAAAATTTTGAGAAGAGATATTTAATGAACATAATCGACGATTAATCGTCTATAATGTATATCAAACATCGCTTCTCAAAATTATTGGTGACTATTAAATAAAAAAGTCGCGCAATCTGGCAACACTGCCCCCTCGCTGACAGGGTGTCTACTGTGTAGTTATCCATCTTTTTTTTTTAGTTAAAATATTTTAATAAAGTTATTTTCTAAACGTAATATAATTTTTTTTTTATCAAAGAAAATTAAACGTGAAATAGATATCCGCAAATAATATTTTCGAAATTTTCTGGTGAAATCAGACAAGTTCACAAATATGCTCAGTATTATGATTTCATACCATCTTGAAAGAATAAGCTTAAACAAATAAAAATCAACAAAATCTATTTATTTATTTATTTATTTATTTATTTATTTATTTAAGAATTTTCCAATGCATTTAATGAATGACTCTGAAAAAAAAAAAAAAAAAAAAATACATTAGTAATATATTATTTGAATTAAAATTGTTTTAAAATAACGTAAAGAAAAAAGCAATTTAAATTTTTAATAAGAAAAATTGTATATTAATATTTTCATTATAAATATATATATATATATATATATATATATATATATATATATATATATATATATATATATATATATATATATAAATGTTTTTCAAATTAATGTCGATTGTTCGCAATTGAATGTTAAAAATTTTGTCAATAAAACATGCATGTATAGTATAGCTGCCCACTTTTTAATTTATTCCGTAGCATTGTTTGAACACGCCTTTTTTTCACACCACTTTCCTTGTACAGTAAATATTTCAAATTATTATTTATGCAGAGCTGCCAACCTAATCCGGCAAATTGTTAGTAAAGCCCCTTTTCTACACCACTTAATTTTTAGAGAATTTATTTTCTTAATTCATCGTAACAATATTTGAAGAAAATTACTCTAAACATTAAGTGGTGTAGGGAAAGGGGCGGTATTAACAAATTGCCGGATTAGGTTGGCAGCTCTGTTTATGTATAAATAAGAAAAAATTACTCATATAATAAGGTGGTATGTAAAAAAGTCGATTAATAACAATACTACGAAATATATTAAAAATTTGCCAGCTTTGGTATAGATGCCAACTATTCCCCTCTTTTTAACACCATTTTTCAACACTGGTAGCATTATTTAATTTTCTTCGTATTTTTAATTTCTGAATTTTAATATTTAAATAAAGCAAACACTTTCTTTGGAAATAGCAGTATTAAAACATCTGAAAAGTTGGCAGCTATGTACAAGTATGTCTAATAGGTTTTATACAACAAGCTTATGTTTTTAAACAATGCGTTTTTAAAAATTATGAAAATGCATGTCTACATTACATATCAAAGTTATTTGACAAATCTTAAAAGAATAAATTTATTTTTGATAAATACTCGAGATAAAAGGATTTTCTTAAATTTATGCAATTTAAATACATGTATTTCATTTAACTACCTTTATATAATGTACATAAATTCATTAAATTAAATGCATTATCCTCACCAAATCATAAGCTAGAAAATGTTAGATAATAAGACAAAGTGCATTTCAATTTTCACCCCAAAGCTTTTTATTTATTTATAAAACTTAATAAATATACGAATGTAAAATGTTTTTTTTTTTTTTTTTTTTTTTTTTTTACAAAATTCAAAAGAAATTCAGTTTTTTTTTCAAAAATTCACAAATATATATGTATATATATATATATATATATATATATATTCAATGTCTATTTTTTAAAGTGCAAAAATATATCAATATATGTAACAAGATATTGCAATGAAATAACTTGAGACTTTTTCCTTAATTTTAATTTTTAATGATTAATAGCATTTAAAAATTAAAATCAGACCATTTATTTTTCATGTATAAATAAGACAGCACAGTTATTAAAATTCTATGCAATTCTATACTTGCATACGAATGGAATAGTTGATTCACACTATACTTTATGCGATACAATTATTTAGATTTATATATATTTAAATATATATTTCTTATCTGCCATATGGATTTAAAAGTTAATTCAAATGAGCTTAAAATTATTTTTAGTAAGAATCTGATAAGAGTTATTCCCTAATTCTTGATTTACTTTTCTAAAAATTAAACTAACGGAATTTGATTTTTATCGCAATCTGGAGAAAAACACCCAGCCTCTGAATCCTCAAATACCAATTACCGCCGTAAATTTATTTAACGCCAATTCTTAGATGATCAGTCAACTAACGTATTTACTAACTTCTACACTGCGGACAAAGAAATACAGTTAGAGTCCGTTAATTTAGGGTATAAAAATAAAAGTAATAAAAGTCGCCTTGAATAAAATGCATTACTGCACTATTTCAGGCGTCATTACCTGAAAGTGGATAAAGGTGATATCGATTCTACGTTCGCTTGCTCAAATGGTGCAAACATAAAAACATTTTTACAGATTTCTACAATCTTTATTAGTCTTAGTAGCCTCAATAAATTTATTTTAGGCACATTTAGTACATCATAAATTGCTTGGTTTACTATAATATTTTGGATACTCAATGTGCGTTTTATTACTAATTTACATGAAAAAATATTCTGAAAAAGTAATGGTTAATAAAAGTGATCAATCCTGCAGATTATAAAATAACTTTTATATAAAAGAGTAAACATCTTTCATAATCTTACTGTTATAGTTCACACAAATAAAACAAAGATAAAGTACAAAATAATTTTCAAGAATATTTTAGCTCTACCTATTAGCATACCTGCAAACATTCTAAAATTTATTCCGTAGTATTAATAGTAAACGCTTTCTTTTTACACCACTTTTTGCGTAGAGAAGTTTTCTCCAAATATAATTCTGATTAAGCAAGAAGAAAAATATTCTCTAAAAATGCTGGTGTGAAAGAAAGGCGCGTCTTATATGCTATGAAATGTTAATCTCACTGGGTCACCACTTGATTTGTTACGGTAATGTTTGATATGTTTAAGAGATGTCTCTCTTTGAAGTACAAAGTTAATGAAATGTTGAAATAAAAACTTATAAATGTTAAATTGTATCATTTTATGTTAATTTTGTGAAATCATTTTATGTTAATGGTAAGTAATTAAAAAATAACAGAGGTATCAAGTTATTAGGGATTGTCCGTAACCTTAATACTGGAAAAAATTTATTATATTCTTTTTAATAATTATCTGCGATTAAATAGGACAAGTTTCACTATTTATTTATATTGTTGTGCTATTGATTTTTCGTTAGTTGTAACCTGGCACCTCTGCAAATATGCAAATATGCGGAAAATCGTCTCGAGCTGCAGGTTCGCCGGAGCGAAAAAGACCTCAAGTGCAAACGGTTAATTAGAATGTTGGCAGGTATGCTTATTAGACTCTCAGAAATGCCAACATTTTAACTTATTGTGGAATCCGCATTTTTTCAAGCCACTAATCTCGAAGACTAACGATTCTTCATATTTAATCGCAATTACATATCGGAAAAAAATTCATTACAAACAAAGTGGTATAAAAAATTGCGGGTATTAACAGTGCTCCGGAACAAAATAAAATGTTGGCATATCTGTAATTTACACAGCTTCCTGGAAGGGAAAAATGGTTCCTTATAGGAAACGGTTATTTAATATTTGAAATTATAAGAAATATATCTGTGAAATACTCATATTCTTACTTTCATCTATAATGCATTGAATTCATAAAATTTTTTAACTTAGAATTTTTGATAAATTTACACGTTTTTAGTGGCCGAGAACATGATTTGAACCTCTGTAGAAAATGTTTGTTTGTCTGACTCAGTATGAAAATACTTTTTGCTAATTCTAGATCGAGAAGTAACGACCAATATACACATATATGTGTGTGTGTGTATGTATTTATTTAGTTGCATATTGGTAAGAAGGGATGCATATTAATTTTTGGTGCATATCGTTCAAGAATTGGTACTTCCTTCCGTTTCTTGATAATTATTAATGTAACAGCCACGTATAAAGTTTCAATTATTATTATAATAATAATAATATAAGGAGATGATACTCGTAAAATTGCGTATAATTGTGCATAATGAGGATTATGTTAATGTATCGCAGATACGACAGCATTTATTTTTTTACGGAGCACTGTTAATAATCGAATTTTCTTTACCCCACTTTATTGGTTGTAAAATAACTTTTTCCCAATATTCAGCTACAATTTCCTAGTAAGAAAAATATCTTTCAAGAAAAGTTGTGTGAAAAAAGGTTGGATGCTAACAGTGTTTCGGAAAAAATGTTACAACAAATATGGCTACCATGTTATACACCGCTTTTGTCCTATGCGAGGATTTTGTTCTAGGAAGAAAATAAGTCAGATCGGTTTTTCATTCGGTTGGTCAGAACTATAACCCTATTTTAATTTTAATTAATTAATTAATTTATTTATTTTTAATCGTTCCAATGATTTCCATATATATATATATATATATATATATATATATATATATATTCGGCTTATTCTCCCTGGATGGAATGGAAGTTACTAATGATCGCTAATTACTCTGAATATGAGGGAAATGTCGAAAGAGAGAATCGAAACACAGTATTATTATTATTTTTTTTTTTTAGCAAAATCATGTCGAATATTAAAGAAGAAAACGAAGTTTACACCATTTTTTAAAAGAGCAAAAACGGGTTCCCGGTGAACAATATATATATATTTCAGGACAAATCAGCTTTATTTGTAAACTCAAAAAGCCCCTGACCCTAAGTTATTATCAATCATTCAAGCAGTTTCGAAGAAAACAAAATCTTTCCAATATTTTACAACGAGCGAAGTGACGTTTAAGATTTAAGGCTAATTTAAGAGAAAGTGAGGATAAGTCAGATGAGTTTCTCATATAAATTAATAATAATAATAATGATAATAAATAAATAAATAAATAAATAAATAAAAATAAACCCTTTAACGCTAAGTTTTTATGAAAATCGTTACACCCAGTTCTGCTTTATATTGCAACCAACCGGAGAAAAGGTGAACAGTTAACTCGAATTTTCTTAAAAATAAGAATAAGTTCAATTGGATTTTCCCCCTAAAAGTCAAATAACCCCAAACATTCATCAAAATCGTTATATTTATTTCCTAATAAATTTAACTTCTGCCTTATTTTGCAACCAACGGATAAAGGGTTAACAGAAAAAGCAAATTTTATTGAAGATGAGGACAAGGCCAACCGATTTTTGCACCAAAAAACTTTTAACCCCAAACCATAGTTGGCAACGTAACGCCTTTTGAAAACCGGAAAATTTTAATAAAAAAAATTATTTTACTTAATCAAAAAAAAAAAAAAAAAAAGTTACAGATCGCTGATTAAATAAAACAAATATTTCTATTAATTTTTTACGGTAACCTAAAGGTGCTAAACTGGCAACTGTGCTTTAAAATTTCAACAAATTATCAATTATAAAGTTTCATACCGAAAAACTTAAAGTCCCAAGCTTTCATTAAACTCGTTACATATATTTTTAATAAACACAATTTCTGACGTATATTGCAAAAGGCGGATGAAGGGTTAATATTGAACGTGAATTTTCCTGAAAATGGGAATGAGACCAATCGATTTTTCACACCAAAAATTCCGTAAACCCAAACTTTCATCAAAATCGTTACATTTATTTCGGAGTGAACCCAGTTTCTGCATATGTTGCAAATAGCAAATGTGAATTTTCCTGAAGATGGGGAAAACCAATCAATTTTTCACAGCAAAAAAAAAAAAAAAAAAAAAAAAAAAAAAAAAATCTAAACTCCAAACTTTTATAACTATCATTTTATATATTTATGAATAAACCCTTTTTCTGCCATATTTGCAGAGAGCTAATGTAGAATTAATAGCGAACGCAAATTTTCCTAATAGAGAGGATAAGACCAATCTATTTTTTACACCGTAAAACCCATTTCACAAAATTTTCATCAAAATCTTTAGAGTTGTTTCCGCAAAACTCAAGGCAAATATATACATATATAACAAGTCATGCGTTTAACTTGTTTAATATAAGTGAAGGATAATTTTACATTTTTCTTTAATTGTGATGCCAGCTTAAGGATTTTATAAATTTGTAATTGTTATTCAAGACTTGTTTTAAAGATTCTCATTAAAATTCAATCGTTGATGTGAATCATGGCTTTGCTAATTTAAATTATTTATAATTAACCAAATTTTAATGAATTATTAATGAAACTTCAAACAGTTAATTACTTTTTTCACAGTCAGTTCATATTATTCGTAAAAAAGTTCCAAAGTTTACTAAACAAAAGAAAAAAAACCCTCTCAAACTCTAAATATAAATCTCAAACATCAGATTTACTTCTTTAAAAAATGCTGTATATATATTTTACTTTGTTATATTTTCCTTCTTATTTTCATGTTAATTACTTTTGTTTGCTAAGAGATTTACAATTCGTCTTTTAAAAAGTCCGAAGATAAAAAAAAAAAAAAAGTAAAGTATATGCATCTTTCGTTTTGAAAGTAAAAATAAAAACTTTTGTCAAAAACTGCATGTTTTCTCTTGACAAAAATCTGTTACTGAAAACAACGAACAAAAGATTTTTTTTTTTTTTAAATGGATGCGTAATTTGCGTTAATCAATGCACTTTAAGGAAAAACATGGAATTTCTCGTATTTTGTCTAATTAATTTTAACACCTTTCATGTTTCGCTGAAAACAGTTAATGAGTTTACGGTTCGTTATTCTAACCGCTTTTATGGTCTCGTAAATGATTGAATTACTTTGAAATTTTAAATATACATAAATGTTTTAGAGGAAATGATAAAATAGCTGACAAATACAATTATAGTTTTGAAATGCTTGTCATATATTAAATATTTAATGTCTATTGTCTTTCAAATTGTGTATTTATGAATATTCGAGCATATAATATGCATAATTGGTCATTTTTATGTTTATTTTTCTTTAAGAAATATTTTATTTTTTTAGACGCAGTTTAGTTAAAAAAAAATATCTGTTTTATGTTACTTAAAGAATGGATCTTTCTTGATTCCTACCATAGATGCCTGATTAGTTCTTATGGCACAAGATAATCTCACCATGAATAATGGTAAGTAGAAATTTCTGTAGAATTAACATGATACACCACCTTTACCTACATATAATCCGCATCTCAGAAAAACTAATTTCACATCAGAAATTTTAATCAATTTGCCTAGCTATTTTTCTACAAAGCGTTGCTTCACATAATTTTATATAATATATATATATATATATATGTGTATTGCTTTTTATTTTTCTTATGAAATAAATATACAGTAGTTGTAAACGTTCCAAATCTTCAAGTTTTTAATACCAATAAGTCTTATCCGAATTTTTGCTATGTTTAATAATGAAAATTCTATGATTACGTAATTCGAATACAACTTAAAGGAAAAATTTGTTTTAAGAAATTCGGAGGTTTTGCAGCTCTATAGATGGATAAGTGTTTCTTTAAAATTATCATGCAAATATCTGTTAAGTTGCGAAAACTTAATGAAAATGCAGTTATATTATGTGTATAATATTCAAAATTATTACATTTAAATATATATTTTTAATATATTTTCCGATATTTCTGCCTTTGTCATAAATTTGTGGAGAGCAATGACAGCAAAACGTGCTATAAACTGATGGTGATATTTTAAGAATAAGTTCTTTTTAACCCGTTAGTATGAAAAATTTGTTTTAAAAAATTCGGAGGTTTTGCAGCTCTGTAGATGGATAAGTTTTTCTTTAAAAATATCACGCAAATATCTGTTAAGTTGCGGTAAATTAATGAAAATGCAGTTATATTATGTGTATAATATTCAGAATTATAACATTTAAATATATGGTATATACATATATTAATATATTTTACGATATTTCTGCCTTTGTCGTAAAATTGTGGAGAGCAATGACAGAAAAATGTGCTGTAAACTGATGGTGATATATTAAGAATAAGTTCTTTTTAAGCAAACACCTTAAATTTTCAATGCATGCAAGAATTCTTTCACACTGAAATACAATAGACTCCCGTATAACACAGGGAATACTTTCCAGGTAATAGGAAATCGCTTTATAAAGGATATACAGGGTGGTTATAATTAAACTTGGCCTATTCAGAGCACTCTGTACCTGTAACTAAAATGCGAACTGAGTAGAAAATTTGTATATAGACAATTCAAAAAATGTGTTCAAAGATTCTGAAAAAAAAGTTTGTGTTGCTCCCCCCCCCCTCTGGATTTTGCCCTGCTTTCAGACTTGCTTTTGCCTCCAAGGCAGTAGCACTTGTTTGCACCTGATGAAGAAAGGCTACGTCCTTTCGAAACCGGTTGTGCTGACTTAATATTTATGGTGTGTGAAGAAGTTTTAACATCTTTCTGTTTATTGTACGTCAGTATTTGAATTTATTTTTGGCAAAGTAAGTAAGTTCAAGGTTAGTAAAACATATGTTAAAGTTTTAGTCATTAATCTCAGAAAGTGGCGGAATTGAAGAGTACTTCACTCAAGGTAAGTTTAATGTAAGTAAATTCAAGGTGAGTAAACAGTGTTTATAGTTTTTAGCCATTACTTCAGTAAATGAGGGAGATGAAGAGTACTTCACTCAAGGTATGTTCAAAGTAACCAAGTTCAATACAAGTTCATGAATGAGAAAGTAATTTAAATTATTTTAAATAATAAAGAAACGAAATTTAATTCTAATTTTAATTCTTTGTTTTTAATTAATTTATATTTTATTAATTAGATGCCTTAGCATTAGTTTTAAGTATAAGAATTCTTCTTACTACCTTAAAATCAAGATATATTGTAACATAACCGAATTTTTTATTTTACTAAAGCATATTTAAGGGATTTTATGAAGCTAAATTAAATTAAATGAGTTTTATGTGATTTTTAAACCGATCTCTTAAAATAAATAAATAAATAAATAAAATGATTACTAAAACAGTTTTTCCCCTCCCCCTCTTTTTTTCCCCTATAATAATAGTTTTGCATTTATTTACGTTTTTATTTTGTAAGATTGTAAGTATATGTCATCTAAGCAGCAACAGAAACTTTATAATAAACTGCAAAGATCATTTTAACCCGTTAGCGCCCAGTGTCCTCATTTGAGGGCAGCCAATAAAATGGCACGTACATTTTTTTGCGGTTTCTTGGAATGATTTCTGCTTTTTAGTGATAATTTATACAGTCACTCTAAATGATCCCTGAAAGTTTTATGTGGCTACTATTAATTATTATTTCATAATTTGGATAGTCATTTTATGACTTTTCATTCGTCGAACATATATTTGTTTTTTGCGCAGGTATACTAACTTAATTCAAGGTGAATAATAATATATATTATAATACTTTATTTTCGAGATCTTTGTCAACATATACCAGGAAATTAATCTATTATTTCAAAGTTTTTCTATCTCAAAGTTTTCTCGCTAGATCACTACACGTCAATAAATAAGGACAGGCTTTAAATTTCATTTTTTTTTTTTTTTTTTTTTTTTTTTTTTTAAGAGTGTTCTTAAAAAAAGGCGGAGAGTACGACCCCTGCTTTAAGGCAGTGTTTACTGTTCGAAATAGAGACATACCCCCATCTGAAGTAGATTATTTCTTTTTTTCTTAAATAATAAATATTTTTCTAACTTTTTTATCGGTATTTTTTGAAATCTTGTTATCCACGTTTTGTAATTGAATAATGTAGTATTCACATGCCTCAAGTTATTTAAATTTTATCTCATTAAGTAGTGAAATAAACTGTCTCATTTTTATTAACAAATAAATAAATAAATAAATAAATAATAATCCATTATTGTATTTAAGAATAAAAAATGTAAATTATACATTACGGTTTGTACACCATATAATAATGAAATACTTGATTAAATATTTGAAAATGTTAAACTTATCTTACGCGTTATACAAGAATGTTTATCGCGCTGTATGAGTACTACTCGCACATTTTTCGCCGCATTATATGAATTCGTGTTTTATGGGAGTGCGTTGTATGGGATTCCAATGTACCTTATTATTCTGCGTATAACAGGGGTCGTACTCTCCGCCCTTTTTTAGGACATTCTTATAGATTCGAAAATTCCCCCTTTTTTGCCACAATTAATTTTATGCAGAAATACTTCTGATACGTTTATAAGTAATATGCTAAATTGATAATTTCTCATTCATGAGAGTGTCATGAAAAAAGGGCGAAGAGTACGATCCCTGGTATAATCCTCAAGTCAGGTAAATCAGATTTATATCAATATATTTAATTAACTTAAAACCTATATGTATGCCAATTTTTGCAATTTATTCCGGAGCATTGTTAGTATCCGCTTTTTCAACAAACCAATATTTTTATAGAGTAACGTTTTTTTTTTTCTCATTTAATCGCACTCATTCATTGTAGAAAATCATTCTACAAAAATTGCAGTGTTCAAAAAAGGAGGCTATTAGCAATGCTCCGGAATAAATTTAAAAAGTTGTTAACTCCATGATGCATATACACAATGCTTAATGAAGTTAACAACTGAATTGTGGTTGATATAATTTCCACGTAGTCGTAGTCCACATGGATATTGTTTATGATATAATACGGAACAACAAAGGCGTGACTTATAAAGACATTTTTAAGCAAAGACAGAGCTGCCAACCTAATCCGGCAAATTGTTAACGCCTATTGAAAACGCCCCTTTTTCTACACCACTTAATTTTTAGAGTATTTGTTTTCTTCATTCATCGTAAGTATATTTGAAGAGAATTACTCTAAAAATTAAGTGATGTAGAAAAAGGGGCGGTACTAACAATTTGCCGGATTTGGTTGGCAGCTCTGCAAAGAGAATATGACTTTTCTCACTTGGCGCTTGATTATTATGATACTGAAGTGGTACAACACCATTTTGAGGACACAGAAAAACTATGTAAATTTCTTATTGGAAAATAATTACCAGTAGCAGCTTATGACCAATGCGCTAAAACTAGCCAACTACTTAATAGACACTCCATAACCGAAAATATATTTCCACGCGGTATCGCTTCGCGTTACTGCGTAGGAATATGTTTTTACCAGTTAATAAAAGTTTCTGTTGTTAAATTGATTTATTTGTCGATTTTATGTAGGAATGTATGGTAAATAAAAAGGAATAACGATAATGCTAAAAAGTTCAAAGAAGCTTCCGAAATAAAATCAGTAAATTGCTGCTTCATAATTGTCTGCAAATATGTTTGAGAAAATATTAGTGTTTTGTTTTTGAATGAAAGCATAAAATTGAGAAACTCCGTTTGTTAACCACATGCTTTCTTATTTTTTTTTTTTTTTTTTTTTTTTTTTTTTAAATATCACTATTTTCAAACAAGCTTATCTTACTTTATTTCAAAATAGTGCAGTAATAAAAAAATTAATTTCGTAAGAAATTAAATTTGTGAAAATGTAAAAAACAGCAAAAAAAAAAAAAAATCGAAAAAGGGGATTTAAACTTAAAAAAATATATTTCAAATGCTTATAAAACATTGAAATATAATTCATAAGAAATATTTGACTCACTTTTGAAAAAAAAAAAAAATTATGTACACATGGAACTTTTAAAGAAATGGATCGCCTTTCATTAATTTGAAATGAAGTTGTAGAAAAAATTCAAATGTTCTAGGGAGCTATCGATTATTATTATCATTATTATGATTATTTTAATATTATTGGAATTTAATGTTAAATTATACACTATATATTTAATAGAAAATCAGATTTGTAGAGCATTACAGTAAAAACCACCGTAAAGTGCTATTACATGATGAGTAACAAGAATGTTTTGAACAAACATGATAAAATGAAAACACACACAGCAGTTAATTCGTATAGAAATAAGTAATAGAATATGTACAATAGTTGTATTTCTTCATCACTAATTTTGAGTACTAATTTTTGTCATATAATAAGTTCATAAATTTTAAAGAAATTTATTGCTCGAAAATAATGGTGAAAATATCTAGAAAAAATCAGGTTTGTAAAAACCATGAACTAGACACAACTCCTTATCAGGCGAATGTAAAATAGGTTCGAGTGCAGTATGTAATCAGCAAAGCCTTGTACAAGTGTCTAATTTTTAATGAATCACAATTTTAATGGTAGAATGTTAAATTGAAAAACCATTACTAAAAAAAATAAATGTATATATTAACAGACTGTTGGCTGAAAAGGAGATTGTTGTCTCATTAAATAATATTATAGTTTTAAAAAATTAAAGAACACGCTTTTATAGAAATGTGAACTAAAAAACACAAAATATCTATCTTAGTATTAAAATGCAGGGTAAGAGAAAATCGTGTGAGTGACACACCATAATATTTACATACATTTAAATCTTTAATTAAAATAATTTAGAATTAAACAAAAACCATTTTAAAAAAATCTCCCCTGACTGGTATCGAACGCTAGACCTTTAGGTTCGTAGCGCGGAGCTACACCTCAACGTCACGGTGTTCACGTAGGGTAAGTCTTTTTTTGTACAATATAGATTTTTTGTTTGCTCCCAGAGTGGTTACAAACATGCAAACATACATACAAACATACATACATACATACATACAGGTGAAGCTAATAAAAGCGTGTTAAAAAGAAACAAATCGATCCCCGTGTTTAGACGTACCTACATAAAATTACTTTATTTTTAGAAAAAAAGATTATGTTACATACGTTTTTAACCAGTTAATTACCTTCGGTGTATAAATAAGCTAGAAAAATTTGTTGGATAATGTAACGTTTTAGAGTTGCATCAAAAGGTGAGGTTTACAATTCAAGATATTAAAATACACCGTCGACATTATGCTGATATAATTGGTTGGCTCAAAACTTTTGGTGTGGCGAAGATCTAAATGGCTCACCTGCTCTCTAATCTCCCGGGTTTCAATGCATTTTACTTTCAGTTGATTTATGTCCCTAGTATGGCCGAGTGCTCTCGAAGTGGGTAGCCATATAGTGCCGAGTGCGATCCCAGGTCAAGCACGTTGACCTAGCCTTTCTGAGTTTTTCAAGGTTTTCTCCGATGCTCGCGTAAATACTGCATAGGACCCATTACAAGATCCCCACGCAAGGCGTTTTATTTAGGCATAAGCTCAATCAATTGGCCTTCACACTTTAAAGCACAGCATCCTCGTCGCAAGGACACAAATACTAATTTTTATCTGTAAAATTCACCCCGGAATTCTGGAACAGAATTTTATTTTTACAACTTAGAAAAAAAAATTCTTTATTTAAACTTTCTTTGTAAATTCAGATGGTTTTCCAATTTAAATGGGAGTAATTACTTACCCCACAACGGGTGAACATCTACACCTACACATACTATGACTTGTTTTCTACATATTCTGCTTAAAATCCATTTCATTTTTTTCACTCTAGAAATATACTGCGCTGAAAGAAAAAAAAAATGAGCCCTGATACCGTTCTTGCTGTTTCTTATGTAAAATGACTTCCTGAATCCGAATATGACTACCATTTTGCCCAGTCACCTCCGTTTTCTCGAAACACCACCCCATCCCCCCAAGTTTTATCACTGTTCGGCAATTTTATGGCCATGAATTTGATTTGGAGAATGAAAATAAATTAATTTAACACTTAAAAACAAAAATATATAATGTTTAATGAATAACATTAATAATAGATTAAAAAAATATAAGAAATGTAATACATAATTTCAGTGGCGAATTCCCTTCTAAATTTTCCCCTTGCCGCAAATGTTGATGCTTTAGAATTTCCGAACTCTGTAGCACCTCAGAAGATATTTAACAGTTAAAATAATCATTCTCCCACCCTAAAAAGCAAATTTATAGCCATAAAATTACCGAAAAGTGATAAAAATAGGGGCCGTCCCTAAAAAACGGTGAGTTATATAGCAAAATGGACATCATATTCGAATTCAGGAAGTCATTTTACATAAGGATTAGCCAAAATGGTGTTGGGGGCAATTTTCAGGCCGAGCAGTGCTATCAGCTCTTTTTTTTTTTTTTTTTTTTTTGCCATTCAATTTTATACTTTGGGTGGCCGTGTTAGAACAGAATCAAAGCCCTATTTCAGAGCCTGGTTAAGTCCGTGGACCTTTGTCTACACTATTTCTTACCAACTATTTTTGACTTAAAATGACAAAAATTCTTCACACAAAAAAAAAAAAAAAAATAGTTAAATAAGGCAATTATTTTTTAAAATAGTGTGAATCTTTTGCTCTACGTTAACTAAGTTCTTAGACACAACTATTTTCTCGTAATATTAATTTCTTAATTGAAACACATTTTTTCGGTTATAAATAAGTCCAAAATTACTGTTAAAAAGAGTGTTAGTAGTGTGATCAGTACTAAAAAGGCTCTGCTTTAGACCTAAATCCTATTCCAACCCATAAGCGTAATACTGCATTCTAAATTTTAATAAGACATTCCTGCCACTTTTTGTGACAAAATAGATATTAAAAAAAAAAAAAAAAAAAAAAAAAAAAAAAAAAATTGCTCGACTTTGCATGTTACCGTTATCTTCGTCATGAAGTTCAAATAAGACTTGTCACGCTAACTGGAAATCGAAATAAAAAATGTTTTTGTCTTTTTCGTAATCTTTATAGCTGATATTTACTCAGTAGAATTAAATGTTCAAAGTCATGCAAAACTTTTTCTATCATTAAAACTCACACTGTAGGTTTCATTAGTTAAAAAGCAACGACTAAATACGAAAAATTAAATGCATCACCATTAGTAACGTGTAATTTTATATGGTTTCAAAAATAATCCAATTCAGCATAAATAACTATTGTTTTAAAATTTCCTTAGATAGACTTCTAATGTGAACATTTGATAAATAGGCTAATTTGTCTTAAACGACTTATATATGGAGTTTTAATCATAATTTTGTACGATATTTTAAAGTTTGTTTGTTGTACGTTATCACACATATTTATATATACTGTTGAAAATGTTTTAAATTTCAAGTACCGATCTTTAATGTAAATTTTTAATGTATCATTTAGAAATTATTTTGTTCTTTATATAATTATTATTAATAATTGTTATTAGTTTACGTTTAATTTTAACTTTCTAACTAAATATGTTATGTAATAAAGAGTAAAATATAGATAACACAATCTTTTGTTGCAATTGTTTTATTTGTTATCATTTCAAAACAATGTATATTGGAGCATTTCTCTTCACATTAACTCTTTGTTTGGTATAGCGACAAGTACGAAATACAAGGATAAACATCTGGCCAAAAACTCTCACCATTTTTTTTTTTAAGAAAAGCCTTTTTCTTAATAAATCTTAAATTAAACATGAAGACTGTGTCTTTTATTAAACAAAATTGTGTGATTTCTACAAAATGTACTATAAGATTTTACTTATATTGCCATAATCGCTTGCGTATGAATTAAGGTCAGGCACATCCATTCTATAAAAGAAATTTTATTTATTATGTGTAACATTTTTGTATTTATTACAAATATATCTAAACTGTTAATTAAAATATCTGATGTCAAACTGTTTATCGGACCATAGCCTCCTAAACTGTATGTCTTCCGTATGGCTCGGAAACTTGGCAACAGTTCATGCAGTAGACAGCGCCATCTGGTACAGATTTCGCGACTTTCTTATTCAACAGCCATCAAAATTTTTTAAAAGTGGGATTTTATATACATAAAAGGCGAATAGAATCGAAGAAACGTCGATTATATATATCATTTCTTAAAATTATTAGAGACGGTTGAATAAAAAAGTCGCGCAATCTGTACCAGGATGCACTGTCTACCGCATGAACTGTTGCCAAGTTTCCGAGCCACGCGCAAGGCATCTAGTTTAGGAGGCTATGATCGGGCTTGTGGCTTATTCCACGGAATTCGCGGTTTATAATGCCTAGTTGCCAAATTTAGTACTTTTTCAATACTGGAAAATTTTAAAAGAAAATTTTCTTTTATTTAACCACGAAAACTGTTTATGAAATGTATAAAAAAGTCTGTTAACATTTTCCGTTAGGCAAAAAGTGCTAAAGTTGGCGACTATGGAGGTACAAAGTCTCTGTTTTGCAACGTATATTTTATACCGGAAAGTTTTTATAAATGTTTTCAGTGTATTTAATTTTATTTGTTCGTCGAAAATATAAGTGATAGATTTCTTTTTAAAAATATTGATGTTGGCAACAGTGCAATAATCATATTGCTTCGTTTCAGGTTAGTTGAAACATACACTGGCGGTGAAATGTCACATACTATGAAATGCTGTTACATTAATAGCCGGTGTAACCTCCAGAATTTTGAATGCAAGCCTGCAAACGTGCATGCATTGTGTCATACAGGTGCCGAATATCACTTTGTGGTATGAAGTTCCATGCTTGTTGTACTTGTTCTGTGAATAGTGGGACGGTCAGTGCTGGTTGTCGATGGTGCTGGACTTGTTGTCCAATAATATCTTATACGTGCTCAATTGGAGACAGATCTGGTGATCTCGCAGGCCAAGGTAACATGTAGACGTAGAGTACGTCGAGTTGCAACAGTGGTATGAGGGCGAGCGTTATCCTGTTGGAAATCTCCCCTTTGAATGCAGTTCATGAATTGCAGCATTGCAGGTTGAATTACCAGACGGACGTACAAATTTGCATTCAATGTGTTTGAGATAACCACGAGAGTGCTCCCTTTTCTCCAAATCATTGCAGATTTTTATTCCCAATATTATGATAGAGTTTTTTTTTTTTTTTTCATTTTTTTAATATTTTGCATATGGCAGTAAATTTTATTGAAAATTTTTACGAAACTTTCTTTATATAATTGATTTTCTTTTACTTCTTTATCTCATTATTGGGTGCTCTATTTCCTGTCTCATTTACGTTTTTAACAGCTTTTCCAGCAATGCCTGTTATTTGTTTGTCCCATCTTTCTTAAGTATATCTTTAAGTGTTATAAGTGAAAGTGTTAAAGTTACCGAAGTATTATCTGTAACTGCAAAATTAACTTCTAACTATTTTGATTTTTTTCTCCACAATATCTTTATTTGAAGGATGACATTTTGCTACAGCTATTTCTACGCAGAAATTATTTTCGTAATTTTTGTAATTAAAATAAAGAGAATAGAAAGTAAATGATGATAGCAAAAAATGACTGAAATGCTATCTAAATATTTGACTGGTAAAGATATTACAAACATTGGTTAATGTTGAATAGATTAATGGCCTACGCAAATAGATAATACTGGTTTATGTCACACCTAAACAGACATTACAAAAGATACCAAAAATAATTCTTATTATAAATAATAAAATAAATCGTTAAAAAAAAAAAAAAAAAAAGAAAAAAAAAATACACGGTTCCTACGACCAAGCCTTTTTTCAAGGACACTTCCATATCACTAATTTAGTTCGACTTAAATATACAGTCGGCAGCAAAATTATTCGAGCCCTAGAAATAATTTCTAAAAAAAAAAATTAAAAAAAAAAAACATTTAATACTGTTTTGTTGAATAAGTTCTTGTCGAATAATGTTCTTAGACGGATTAAGAATATAATTCGACAAGGATTCATTTAACAAAACAGTATTAAGTGTGCTTTTTTTTACATAGAAGTTATCGCTAGCGCTCAAATGATTCTGTCTCCGACTATATAAGCTTATTTTAAAACAAAAATTGCTGTATAAAATTACTGGTGTACAGTGATTGATATATTACGTTTCATTTTGTCTTATGTGAAATCATAGCATCCTAAACTAGATGCCTGTCGCGTAGCTCGGAAACCTGGTAACAGTTCAAGCGGTAGACAGCGCCACCTGGTACAGATTGCGCGACTTTTTTATTCAACAGACACCAAAAATTTTTAAAAGTAGGATTTGACATACCTAAAAGGCGAATAGAATCGAAGAAACGTCGATTATTTACATTATATATCACGTCTTAAAATTATTGGTGTCAGTTGAATAAAAAAATCGCGAAATCTGTACTAGGTAGCGCTGTCTACCATTTGAACTATTACCAAGTTTCCGAGCCACGCGACAGGCATCTAGTTTAGAAGGCTATGATGAAATTTAGCAAAGAACTAATTCAAAATTAAAAGAGGTTTTCTTTGGCATTACAGACGTTTTAACTCTTCTCCGTGTTAAAGTTACAGAAATACCTAATTTTGCTCCGCAAGTTTAAAAACACCTCCCAGATAAGTTTTACAGAATTTTACTATTAGAAATTAGAGGGAAAACTTTAGTTATTTCTTATTCTCTAATATCATTCTTAAATTCCGGTGGCTGTTAAGCAGAAATATTCTGCGTCTGAAAGGGTTAATTCAGCAACTTTTACTATGCTATATCCTTCCATCAATAATTCGTGACTTAGTACGCTCACTTTTAGTTTAAAATACCGTATACCAGTTCAAGTATTTTTCTTCTTCTTCTTCTTATTATTATTATTCAATGGTTAGAATTCTATTTAACCCCTTAACATACACGCTCGTATAAATTCGTGAAGTGGCCACGCCCCCTGTGTATTTTTCCCTTAACACTTTACGGTACGAGAAAGCACCAGCGAGCGCCAAACAATACATGACGAATTTGGAAATATGTACTGAAAAAATACACATATTTTTCACGTAATTATTTTCAATCTCTCTTTTCTTTAATTAAACAAAAATGAGGATCCTATAAGCTTGCCTTTGAAAGAATATGCGACCGTTAAAGGGATAAAATTAATACCATAGCCATTTTAGGCGTGTGAAAAATACGATGGTTGATTTCAACAAATATTTCAACTGATAACTTAAATTTATCACCATTTAGAATTAAATTTGAGGGGTTAAACCATTCCTTATAAGAAGGGAAATTCCTTATGAGAAGTTTTATCAACCAAAATTAAATACAATTTCACTGCTTTTTTTCAATATTACTAATATTTAAAAATCTCTTTAAAAATTAAACTTTACTCTACGTATTTAATATGCCTATTTAGTATCTTTATTTTCTTCTAATTTTATAATACAATGCCCGAAAGACGAGAAAACTATAGAAGTAAAAACGCTGAAACGGTAAAAATGATTTCGTAATTTTAAGTGTAATACACATTCTTAAAATAATATTTTAAATAAAATCTTTTCTACGCGTTTTTATAGATGTAGTATAAATTGAAAGTAAAATGGATTTCTTTTTTAATTTGAAACATCTGAATCCTATTATAAGTTTTGTTTCCTCAAATGAAGAATTGAATTATTCATTTCTGTGTAAAAAAAAAAATTTCTTTTACTTTTGCTTCTGTTTGCCAATCCAAAAATACACAGTTCATTAGTTTCTAAGACCCTTAAAATGAGCTCCACTAATATAATTTAATCAAGAAAGAATGGCACTAAAGAATGAGATAATTAGCGATGATGTTACATGTATATCGTCGTTATCAGAACAGTCCCATTTTTCTTTCTCCGAGAGTTATGCCGCATAAAAAAGTCATTTTTAGTAATTAGAAAAAGAACGTAATTCTTCTTCTTTCAAAGTGAATATTAAACGTTTCTTTATAAGTTCTATATTTTTTATAGGTACCTATCACTTTTATCTTTAATGAATATATTTTTATAAAACTCGTATTAATTAAAATAATAAAATTGGTTTTATAATTTTTAATAAATATAATTAATGAGTTTTTTAAGTATTAGTATTTTTAAGTATTTTTTTTTTAAGTATTTTCATTTGATTTAATATTCTGTATCATTCCAGAAGCAATTGATTTAAATTTGCAGTTTCAATTTGATTCAATAAATATTTATTCATTATGCTTAAAATTACATTAAAAAAAAAGATTTAAAAATAGCAATATGTTTATAATTCAATTAAACATTGAAATTAATAATAGCTTATTAGGTACTCGTTGTTTCAAATAACTTAGTAAAACTTGTAAAATGTACGTTATGTTCTCCATTTATTTTTTGAACAAAAATTAATGAATGTATTAAATTAAGATAAAATATAATAATATTTTTTTAATATCTTTTCAATTTATTAACGTAAAATATTTTTAAAAATTCATACCTGCCAACATAGTAATTAATATTCTGTAAAATTGTTAGTACCCGTCCCTTTTTACACACCAGTCTTTTTTTAAAATTTTTTTCTTTTTTTTTCTATCATTTTTTAAGATGTTGTAAATTTAATCCTTTGCCGACCCTAACGCTCTAAAAGTTATTGCCAAATTTAGGGACTCTGTTATTCAATTATCACCAATATTTTTAAGGAGTGATACTTACAATACATAATAGACGAATAACTTCGAAGCAGCGTTGCCAGATATGTCCTCTTTTTTATTTAATAGTCACCAATAATTTTGAGAAGTGACATTTGATATACATAACAGACTATCAATCTTCGATGTGATTAGCCAAACGTTACAAATAAAAATTAGTGGAGACTATTGAATTAAAAAAAAGTCAAATCTGGCAACTCTGCTTCGAAGCACAGATGCCAACTTAGCACCTTTCGGCTACCGGAAATTTTTAATAAAAAAAAAAAAAAAAAATTATATTTATTTAATCAGTGAAAACTGTTACAGTTCATTGATTCAATTTAATAAATATTTCTGTTAAATTTATCCAGTAGCGAAAAAGTGCTAAGTTGGCAACTATGCTTCGAAGTGATTAGGCAACCGTTGCTGTCAAAATTTCGTAGTGGGTATTGAATAAAAAAGTCCAACACTGACCACAGGAGCGAGAGTAAATAGGACCGGAAAAGGATTAACGGAACCCTTTAACGAGGTTTTTACGATAATAATAATAATTTTTAAATTAAACTGACATTTTAGGTATCCTGGAATAAAAAGAAATAAACAAATTAGAGTATACTTAAGTTCTGACTACCCATATATTTGTCTATCAAAATATGTAAATAGAAAAAAAAAAGTTTTTTAAGCGTTCACACATTTGCATTCAATACATTTTCCAAAAAAATGTTCATACTTCATGAGATATTTAATATATTTATATTCCGATTGCAGTATATTATTTCAAAAGTGTTTTTAAATTCCTGTAAAAGTGGCGATAATTTTCTTTGAAAACACTGTTTATTATAATTAAAAAACATGTTTATTATTTTTAAGTGTATAAAATTTGTTTGTTTATTTATTTATTTATTTTTTTACCTTGCTATTCTTATACACATACATCAGGAAATTGTACACGATCTTTACTAACATATCCTACAGTTACAGATAATTTCTTCCTCTTAAAATATTGGGTTAATGGAACAGAGGTCAATTAAACAAACCTTATTGATTTTGCTTAATTTGTTTCTGCCCCCTAGTTATTATAACAACATAATCTTCACAGAAAAACAAGAGGAAGACCATATTCCTTACGTATCCTCTGTTTGAGAAAATTCCATCAATCAATAACATACTTGCCAACCATCTCATTAATAACTGTACAATTGTTAACGCCTCCTGAAAAAAACGCCTCTTTTCTCACACCGCTATATTTTTAGAGTAAGTCTCTCCAAATGTTGTTACTACTAGTGGATCTGCAGATCAGGAGCCTCAACGTCCTATTTGCATCAGACATTTTTCAATATGTCATTTTTATTTATTCCTTATTATATAATAGTATATATTGATTCGATCGACTTATTACCATAATAAGATACATTCATGAGGGGGGCTGCCGCCCCCCTCAACCCCCCGCAGTATCTCTCTTTGTATATCTATTTGTATATCATATAAAATGTTACGGAATTGTAAATAATTGCATTTATTTTTGTGTAAATTTTTTCAAAGAGGCTTAGTAAGTCGATAAAATGCCAATTTTGTGCATTTCTAGTCGTTTTAGCGTTAAAATAGCCTAATTTTACTTTAAAAACGCATTAAAAAGCACCATATAAGGGAAGAAATGGATTCGGTGCCAAATTTGGCGACTGTTTCCCTTCTTGGCGATTTTTTTGGCGACCTTGGCGAGAAAATCCTTATTATGGATATACCAAATATGGAAGCTCTAATCTCATTGGCTGATGAGATACGATAATTATCCAGAACAGTCTGTGTACGATAGAAAAGTATAAAAGAAGCATTATTTTCGCCAAGGCGGTCAGCCTCAGATCTGTGTCAGTTTCGTCAAATGCTTGCTTTGCTTTGAGCCACTTTGAATGAGACTTGCTTTATGTGTTATTGCTAAACAGTGTGTACTGTTGTTTTGCTGTTAACGGCTGTTGTTTAAACTATGTGTACTGGTTGAATTGAAGCTCGTACTTGGTTTATAGAGCATTTCCTCGTGACGTCTGGTGGTTGGCAAAAAAGCGCGCTCGACTTTCCCGCGCCCCGCCTACCATTGATTTTCCGTTGGTAATCCGCCATCGCTATGCTTTTCCCAAGCCTTTTTGCCAACCACTCATAAAAGTTGAGATGTTTGTTTACAAAGAAGGAACTGCCCTATAGACCTGTATTTTTCTGAAACTTTCTGTGAATAAATCACTGAATTTTTGCAAATTTCGACTTTCATTCTCGGACAACTTACGAACCCCCAAGTACGCAACAATATGTATTTTAATAAACGACGGTCTCGTATTATTTCCCAGAAATTCATAAATACCAAATTTCATACAAAAAAAAAAAAAAAAAAAAAAAAAATTACATAGCATATCGGAAATATTTTGCGTAACCTTTAAACTAATTATCAATTCTATGCCCACAATTTTCAACAGGAAAACATGGTTTTAAAATTCTAATAAAATTTCATTATATTTGATGGGGTGTAACCATGTTAAAATACACTTTTAAGAAATACCGACTATAGACCGTAATAGTACGAAATTCCTTTATGTATCCCGGAAAAGTAGCCACAGTCACTATAAAGGCAAATAATAAGTATAAACCTAATTAATTATGACTAATTACTTTTTCAAACTAATTTGACATCATTTGTATGATTACAGTAAATACTCGGAATTATTTTGTGTGATCCCATAAATTATTTAGTCTATACATAACCTTTTTTAAGAGAAAATATGATTTTAAGCATTTTTATAATGTATGTTAACTTTATTAAGTTCAATTCAGCATAAACACATTAAAGTGCGCGCTTAAATTAAAAATTTGTCCATAGGCTCTAATGTTACGAAATTCTTTCGTGTGTCTTTGTAAACGAACCATAAACATTGTATACACCAGTAAAAACTATTCAGCTTATTTTGCGTTTAAAATTAATAATTGTTCCAAATTTAACATCATTTGGATGACTAAGTGACATTGTCAGAACACTTTTGTAAGGTCCTGTACATTAATTAGAAAGCTTAAGGGCACATATTTTCTTCAAACAACAAAAGTTTAAGCATCTTACTCACGTACTCTAGTTTCATTTTCTTCATTGCAAAGTAATGATATTAAAATGCGTTTAAACGAAATTCACCCCATGCGCCGTAATATTAAGAATTTTGGCGTGTCCCTGTACACAGTTTATAAAAAATATAGCAATAAAAATTATACAGCTACTTATAGGCAAAGCTGGAACGTGTGCGCCAATTTGCAAGTCAATCGAAGGATTTTTGCGGCCGCTATTACGATACATACAAATTCTTCCCATAGGCCGTAAGGATAAGAAAAATTTTGGCGTGTCCCTGTACACGACCGACAAATGGATTACACACCTAACACAATACAGCTAATTCCGTTGGGCTCATGAATAAGTGTACAAAATTGCAAGTAAATAGCGTTATTTTTGGGGCCGCTATCGCGGTACATACAAATTCTTCCCATAGGCCGTAATGATAAAAAAACTTTGGCGTGTCCCTGTACACGAACTACAAATGGAATGCACACCCAAAACTATACAACTAATTTCGTGGGGATCATGAACATGTGTACAAAATTTCAAGTCAATAGCGTGATTTTTGCAGCCGCTATCGCACGACAGACAGACGGACGGACAGACGGAACCCAAAATCCTTTTGAGTCTCAACAGAGGGCCTCCATTGACGTTTCGACAAAAATTGGAAGTCAATAGCTTGATTTTTGCGGTGGCTATCGCGGTACGTACAGATTCTTCCCATAGGCCGTAATGATAGAAACTCTTTGGCGTGTCCCTGTACATGAACTACAAATGGAATACACACCTAAAACTATACAGCTGATTTCGTGGGGCACATGAACACGTGTACCAAATTGCAAGTCAATAGCGTGATTTTTGTGGCCGATATCGCGGTACATACAAATTCCTCCCATAAGCCGTAATGATAAGAAAAACTTTGGCGTGTCCCTGTACACGAATTACAAATGGAATACACACCCAAAACTATACAGCTGATTTCGTGGGGCACATGAACACGTGTACCAAATTGCAAGTCAATAGCGGGATTTTTGTGGCCGCTATTGCGATACATACAAATTCCTCCCATAGGCCGTAATGATAAGAAAAACTTTGGCGTGTCCCTGTATACGAACTACAAATGGAATACATACCGAAAACTATACAGCTGATTTCGTGGGGCTCATGAACGTATGTACCAAATTTCAAGCCAATAGCGCTATTTTTGCGGCCGCTATCGCGCGACAGACAAACAGACAGACAGACACAGCCCAAAACCGTTTTGAGTCTCAACAGAGGGCCTCCACTGACGTTTCGGCAATTAAATAAGACTAAGATTACTCTACAAAATTATTGGTGTGAAGAAAAAAAAAAAAAAAGGCGGGTACAAAAAATTGTACGGTTCATAAAGAGATGATTGGCAAGTATGCAATAACCTTAAAAAAAAAAAAAAAAAATCTGGTCATTTGTAAATCTTGCAATATTTTTGGCCAATAGTGCAAGAATATATTTTAGATTGTATTTCATTTTGTATAGTAGATCTTACTTTAGTTTATTATATTATCAAAATGCATTTTATCAGTTTGTTTATATTTTATTTTATTTTTTATTCAAATAATTGTAGTTGCCTGAAAAGTTTATTTATAGGTTAGATTGTGCTTTATGCAAGTAAAAAAAAAAAAAAAAAAAAAAAAAAAAAGTGATTAAATTCTAGTATAACAGCATAGTCTCCTAAACTAGGTGTCTGTCCCGTGACTCGAAAATTGGCAACAGTTGAAGCGGTAGACAGCGGTACAGTTTGCGCGACATTTTTATTCAACTCTCACCAATAATTTTAAATAGTGATATATGTTATATATAATCGACGTTTCTTCGATTCTATTCGCCTTTTATGTATATTATATCCCCCCTTTTAAAAAATTTTGGTGGCTGTTGAATAAAACGTGCAATTTGTACCAGGTGGCGCTGTCTACCGCTCCAACTGTTCCCAGGTTTCCGAGCTACGCGACAGGCATGTAGTTTAGGAGGCTATGATAACAGTATAGATCTCACGTATAATCCACTAAAAGAAATTCGTACTTATAGCATAGGTACCAACTTGCACTGTTTATTAACACCAATATTTCTTTATTAAAAAGAAAAAAAAAATCATCAAATTTAATCGCAGAAAACTGCTAAAAAATATATTAAAAATTTATATTCATTTCTATAAACATTGTCAGTAGCAAAAAAAGTACAAATTGGCGGCTATGTTATAAACATAATGTAACACTATGAAAAGTGTGTAATTAATACATTTAAACTAAAACTTGGCTTATTAAAGTGTTTGTATTTTATGTATAAATTTTGGAAAACATGTGTTTTTAGGGGGAAAGGAGAATTTAAGTAATAATTGCAGTTTTATAGAAAAATATGAAATAATATTTGCACAAATTAATGTTTCAAATCGTTCTGAATTTTGTACATGGATATTATAAAAATTCAATATGATAAAAGGTATTTAATTGATATGCATGCTTGTTTATCACATTTTTTGATTTATACAATTATGTGTGAGGTATATACATACTTGCCGACATCCTAATTAATATTCCGTAGTATTGTTAGTCCCTCCGTCTTCTTCCCACCTGTATTTTTTTTACAGTATTTTCTTTCTTGTTAAATCGTAATTGCATTTGAAGACTATTACTCTAAAAAATTTCTGGTGTGAAAAAAAGGTGAGACTAACGACACTACGGAATATTAATGAGCATGTTGGCAAGTATGTACGTACATATAACAGATATTGAAATATTTTAATTTATTCTTTACAATTGTCAGTACCCACCCTTTTATCATACAACTTTTCTTGAAGGGGCTTTTAGTTCTTTGTTAACCCTTTGCGGCGCAAGGCAATACGGATCATTTAAATTATACTGCCACCGGAATTCATGAACTAAATTAAACTAAAAGAAATTTTAAATTTTAAGGTTAAAAAAAAACTGGCCTTTTCTGATATATTATTAACGTAAATTTTTGCTAAAAAATTTCCGGGATGAATTTTTGCAGCTGGATCTTAAATTTTGCGTCCTCGCAGCGAGGACGCCGCGCGTTAAGGGGTTAATCGTGATTATGTATTGGATATAATTTCGCGGCAAATAAGATACGTGAGTACTAACAGTGTTCTGGTACAAATTAAAATGTTGGCATGACTGCATATAACAAAACAGATATTTAAATTGCCTCGTGTAATAAGTGGTAAAAAAAAAAAAAAAATATTAACATGCAAAAGTCCAAACTAGTCCATATTTTGACTACCCCATTTTGAAATTGCATTGCTTGTACTTTTATATCATTTTCAAAAATTAACTTAAGTGCCAATTGAATTATAAGAATAGTTGTATCTAGACCGTAAACTAGTTTGAACACATGTCACCATACTGTGCAAATGAAGTAGTTTAACGCTAAGTTAAAAGTGCTTTAGAGATAAATGTGTTAAAACAATACACAGGTATAACAAGAAATGGAAGATCATTGACTTATGAAAATGAAGAGCCAACAACATTCTATATGCAGGGCTCGTAAATTTCAAACTAATTAATTAAAATGCATGTTAAACGTTCAAAATGTGAGTTAAAATGTTTTATTTATAATTAAATTGTTATTATTGTTATAATTAATATTGTGAATAATATGCCTACTTTTTTCAACTAATATTTATTCAAAAATTTCTGAGAATTTGCGTAGAAGAATTTATTTTTCTAATCTTGTCAATTTATACAGAATTAATTTGCAAGCTACTGAACCTCTGCTTTTCATAAAAGTTCTGTTTTCAAGAATCGCTCACCAATTTTAAATCAATACTGTTATTTTGAAAAAGTTTTTTGGTTTCTTATAATGTTATTTTATATATATAAGAAATAAAAGTTGATAAATAATAATATTTTTGCTTGAAAATGATCGAGAAAGGCTTTATAACAACTTTAACTCTTTGTGGGCGCAAGGTAATCCGATGGCAGTGTAATTATATTACACTGTCAACGGAATTCACGATAAAAAAACTGTTGTTGATGGCCTTTTTTGCTGTGTTATCAAAGTAAAATTTTGCTAAAAATTTCTAGGATGAAATTCTCAGTTAGAACTTAATAATTGCGTTCTCGCAGCGAGGTCAGTACGCTGCAAAGGGTTAAACATGAAATTGAAGCGTAGTGGTAGCGCGTTTGCCTGCCACGAGAGGAGATCCAAATTCGATTCGGGCGGAGGAAATATGCTTTTTTTGTTCCAGCATTAAACAGTTTCGCTCAAATCCGGTCCGATTTTCTTCAAAAATAAATGGTTTCATTTGGCTCAAATCTGAGAAGCTCATAAGAACTCAATGATTTAAGGGATTATAACAGCGTGAAAAGTTGTCTTCATTAAGATGAATGAGTGAAAAATGGCTCGAATTGATCAGATTTTTCCTTTTCTATTTTAAATAAGAATGAATGACGGAAAATCATGGTATTAACTCTGAAGTAAAACTAAATTGCATACATGGGTAATATAGTGTTAGCAGAATTGCCAACATTTTAACTTTTTCTAGAGGATTTTTAGCTCCGCCTTTATTTCACACCACTTTATTTATAAAACATTTTTTTTTCAAATATATAACTGGGTTAAAATAAGAAAAACTTACTCGTAAATGTAAATGGTATGAAATAAAGGCGGGGCTAAAAATACTCCGGAATAAATTAAGATGTTGGCAACCTTGAGGTTAGTAACGCACAATGGTATTTATACTTTCAACATTTTAAACAATAATTAAAAGTGCTTATTAATCGCAAAATTTTTTTTTAAATGTATCATAAAGTTTTCTGTATCGTTATAGTAGTAGCATGAAAAAACGGTAATCTGCTTGACGTATACAATCATGTGCTCCGGAATTACCCCACACTGTTAAAAATTTCTGTAAATTTAATGTAAATATTTATCCAGAGTCTCTGTAAATTTAAAGTAATTCTTAGTTAAAAGTGAATAATCGAGATTCTCAATCTTTATTCTGTATTTTTACGTAATTTTATTATTTATTTTTTTAATTAAAATTAAAAATGGCTCTTTCTACTTTAGAAAAAGCATTCCAAGTCCGAAATATATTCTCACCAATAATTAATTAAATTAATATTTGTTATTAAAATGAATGTATAAAATATGTTTTTTAATAACTTTGTTTATTTTTCTGTGTAATTTTACGTAAGACTTAAGATAATAGATTACACTGAGTTTTCTGTTGAAATTTTTAACAGCGCATAATCAGAAAAAACGCTTATTCTATGAAGCATATCGTTTTTAGTGGAAACTATGAATTGTTTCATTTTCAAAAAGTACTATTATTACAACAAATGAATAGTGTTATTAGACAAAAAATACATCATCCTTATTGATTACGTATAAATCATATCAATTTTTATATTACGATTTAATCGGTGTAATTTTCCACCTTTCAGAACGATAACAGGATTACATTAAAAGTTAAAACATTAGTGAATTATTTTCTAGATAATATACGTTAAACATAAATTTATATTGAAATGGAAAATTGAACCATTACATACGTTACAAAATTAAGGCTATTTAGAATTATATCATAAAAATTATACATATATAAAATTATATTTCTTAAGCATTGCAGAAGATAAAAATAGAAAGCTATTTCAATAGATATGCCTTTTATAGTAACAATGCTGTTTTATAAAACATCTATCGAAAAAAGATTTATGTGATTTGCAGATATAAATGATATTTAAGTAGCAAGCCATCTTTTACTCATTGTACTTCGTGACTAATAAAATGCAATAATTCACTGATATCACGTACATTGTATCTTGTGCTTTAGAACTGTTCTCTTGCAAATTACTTTTCATGTTATATATATCTTTATATATATATATATATATATATATATATATATATATATATATATTCAACTTACTCATTTTGCGTAAAACATTGAAATTGCTTAAACAATATCGGCAATAAAAGACTTACATAATATATGACAAAGTTGTTAACATTTTAATTTATTCCGGAGTATTTTTAGAACCTTATTTATTTATTTATTTTTTTTTTTCACGCAAGTTTTCTCAAAAGATATATTCTTCATATTTAATCTTATATATATATATATATATGGCGGGTAGTAACAGTGCTTTGAAAAAATTAAATTCATAGCTTCAAATATCCTAAGTAATATTCCATAGTATTTTTAGTACGCGCATTTTTTATAAGACCATTCTTCTTTTAGGGTATTTTTCTTCTTATACAATCGTAATTACATTTGGTGAGAATTGCTCCAAAATAAATTGGTGTGGTAAAAGCGGAGGGCCTTAACAAAACTACGGAATATTAGTTAGAATGATGGCAGCTATGGAAATGCTAGCATATCTGTATAAAACCGTTTACAGTTTTATATTTTCAAAAATATCAAATTTCTGATTTAAATAAATTATCAAATGACTTTTATAAAAATATACCTCTTTTCCAGTAATAATTTTCAAATACAACTATATGTATGTATATATACATATATATATATTAATTTACAAATCTATAATTCAAAAACAATGATAATTTAAATCTAAAATATATTTCAAATATGTTTTAAAGAGATGAAAATTATTTAAAAATCATCGAGACTTAATGTGAAAAGGATTCTTATTTCAAAATTTTAGGTAGCAATGTTCTTTTTTTTTATTCTCTAAAAAGTGTCAATTTTGTAAATGCATTCTTATTTTATAAAATATCACGTAACAAACAAAACTGCAAATTTTAATTTCAAGAATTTTAAGTTATTTTTGTCAATTTTGTAAAAAGTTATTTTATACAAACAAAACTATTATTATTAATACAAATTATTATTAATACTGATTTATTATTAATACTAATTTTATTATTTTAAACATTTTTTTCCAAAATTCGTCCATTTTGTAAACACTTTTTTTTTTTTTTTTTAATGAAGATTATGCATTTTACAGTAACTATAAACTTTAATTTTAAGCATATATTCATATCTGCATACTTGCCAACCATCTCATTATGAACCGTACAATTTTTAGTACCGGCCTTTTTTTACACACCAATAATTTTTTAGAGTAATTTTACTCTTATTTAATTATAACAACATTTGGAGAGAATTACTCTAAAAATATAGTGGTGTGAGAAAAGATGCGTTTTTTCAGGGGGCGTTAACAATTGTACGGTTATTAATGAGATGGTTGGCAAGTATGTACTATTGTTTTCCTCAACATTATTAGGACCCTCTTTTTGTTCACACCATTTTTTACAGAGTAATCTTATTTACAGCAGCGTTGCCATATCTGGCCTTTTTTTTTATTCAATATCCCCAATAACTTTGAGAAGTGACATTTGATATACATACTTGCCAACCATCTCATTAATAACCGTACAATTGGTAACGCCCCTTTTTACACACTACATTTTTTTTTTTAATTCTCTCCAAATGTTGTTACGACTAAATAAGAATAAAATTACTCTACAAACTGAGTGGTGTGAAAAAAATGACGGGTACTAAAAATTGTAAGGTTCATAATGAAATGGTTGAGAATTATGGATATACTTAACAAGCTATCAATCTTCGATGTGATTAGCCAAACGTTGAAAAAATAAATTATTGGTGACTATTGAATTTAAAAAAGGCCAAATCTCGCAACCCTGATTCACAGGGCTGCCAAATTTATGGACTTTTTATTCATTGCCCGCTGCTAAATTTTAATTGTAACGGTTGCCTAATCACTTTGAAGCTTTATCACCTATTATGTATATCAAATATCACTCCTGAAAATTACAGGTGATTATATAATAAAATAAAAGTTCCTAGATATGGCCATACTCAGGGCCTGATTAAGGGGGAAGCTCGCTCTTCATGCATTATTTATACTTACACCGTTATTTTTTAACAAATAATTTCCTCCTATAATAAACAGAAAATTTTCATTAAAAATTATTTTAAAAGAATTCTGGTGTCTAATAACGGTGAGTAAATTGGATTGTTTTACACCGTTCATATTTTATAAAAAATATATCCTTGTCAAAGCGTGGAATTTCTATGACATGAAGTAAAAAATAATTGTAAAAATATTCCGGTATGAGCGAGCTTCCCCCTTAATCAGGCCCTGGCCATACTGCTTATTCAATATACAATTACGGTTAATATTACATAAAAAACTAGTGTGAAAAAAAGAGCTGGTACTAATAATGTAACAAAATTAATGAGAAATTTTGGTAGATGTGGTATATCCCACACAAAAGTAATAAATAATAATAAGTAAATAAATAATAATCAATAAAAATAAAAAAAACAAAGAAACAAATAACAAATAAATATAGAAATAATTTTGGAATTGATGATTTCGCTACTTTTGTGTAATTTCTACCTTCAATGTTTTAAAGAGTACTGCTATTAACGAAAAAAAAGTTAGCAGTAGTGTATTTTTTTATCCTTTTTATTCGAAGAATAAGTTTATTGATTCAGACCTTAATCACAGTGTACGTGCGTTGAATTTTATTCTCTTATTTCGTAATTATTGAAACAAATCAACTTATTGCCGAATAATTGCATTCATTTATCGACTTTTATGAGATTACAGTAGTTCTATCCAACTTTTCTAAGTGAACTCGGGTAACTGTTATTTAGCGATTAACTGGTAATTTAAAAAGTTTCTTAGATATACATAAATAAGTAAAAAATGAAAGTTACAACTGGTATTTTGAACACTGCAATAAATTTCATTTTAATGTATTTCTTTATTTAAATCATATAACAAGTGTTAGATTTTTTTAAAAGTTGATTGGGGGTTATATCATAACATATATCCCACGTTATATTCATCATAACATATCAATATGATTTAGAAATTTTACACTATTTATTGCACTCACAAATGCTATATCGCGTGCATTGTAACAATCATTATCTATAGCTGAGATGATTTAAAATATCCCAATAAAAACGAGAGTAATGATTTTTGAATTATATAATCCATCTATATTGTCATTTTTATATATATATATATATTTTTTTTTTTTCAGTTGATTGCAATGTAAAAATTTATAACCTGAAATGATAAGAGTAAAATGAAGCGTTTTTCTCGTATAATTATTATTATTATTATTATTATTATTATTATTATTATTTTGCTTACAACTTTGAATTTAAATGCTTTCTGTATCTATGCCATTTAAATTCACAGTAGTAAAAAAGAAAAATAAATTGCAAATTATATTAAATTGAAAACTATGATAAAAAGAAATTTGTATATAATAGCCGCTAAAAGCACCTTTGAAAACATATAAAAAATTAATTTAATTAAATTAATTTTGATTTAAGAAAAATGACTGTGAAATGTAAAAACAACAGACATTTTGACAAAGTTAATAAACATGAAGAAAAATTTAAATTTACTTTGAAAATTATTCAAGAAAAAAAAATTCAAAAGATGTAATATCACCTTCCTCAGCAAGTGGGAATACTTGAAATTCAAAGAAATTATGTGATCTTAACAGGTTTCAGAAGATATGACAAGTTAGCATATTCCATATTCCATATATGTTATTTTTTATAAAGGAATCTTTGTATTATTCAACCGACGATAAATACTGGAAATAATTACAGGAATTATTGGATTATATTTTAAAATAAGTGGTATTGAAAGAAGTGACAGCGCCGAACTCTGATACTACTACGTATTCCACGTTTTATGGAGAACATATTGGGATGTATCACAATAAACCATAATTGTTTTATGTTGAGTATATAATGTAGTAGAATTCAATATATACAATTTATCGAAAGCATAATGAAAAAAAAAAAAAAAAAAAAAAAAAAAAAAAGGTAAAACGAACAAGCACTCTTTTTATTTATGTTAAAAAGCGTTAAAAAAATGAGATAAATAAAACTGTATCATTCTTGGGTTTTTTTTTTTTTTTTTTTTAATTTAAATAATTTTTGTAAGAAATCTTTGTAGTTAACATTATTTTCTGTGGATAAAAATAACTATCGATATAACTATTAAAATATTCTGCAACTTTTATATAAATTAAATTAGGTAACATATCACTGACATAGAAAAAATACTTTTTTTTTTCTTTATACACATGCCTTTTTTTTTTTTTTTTTCGAAAACTGCAATTATGCGTTGAAAGTTAGCAAAAACAGCTGTTTCAAGTTTGATAATTTTTTTGTTACTTTTCCTTTTTTTCCTTTTGATCATCATTCATTTCTTTTTGTTCTTTATATACAAAATAACATGTACATTTCATTCATCCAGCGACAGAAATAAAGTTCACCGAAGAGCATTTCATTGCCCTTAGGCTTGAATAGCAAGGAAAAAGCGCTCTGCGTGTGCATGCTGTAAAAAAAAAAATAGATTTAATTATTTTCTTTGGAAAAATTAACAGAGTTAATGAAATTAATATTATTTTTGGATGATCGCTTGTTGATTTATCGTCAAAAAATGGCAAAATATATTTCTTTGTATAAATTCTTTGCTTCAGATACTAGGATTATGTCTAACTTTATCTAGTTTTTCATGCGAAAATTGTGCTTAATTCTTTTAATCTGATGTAAAATCATGAGAATTTTGCCTATACCCAGAATATATATATATTTTTTTTCAATCTGTGTGATGAAAATGTACTAAAAAGAGACTTTGATGTTAGAAAGTTAATTGGCTTAATGCAAAAAATCTTTTGAAAAACACTTCTTTCTTACCATTGAATGATATTGAAAGATGAAAAAGTATCCCGCTATTTTTGATACATAACTCATTATGTGATGAAAAAAATCTGCTGATTAGAACTGCCTTCATTTTATAAGCATAGAATACATTATTATTAATATCTCACGTAATTAGAATTTCGTGATTATATAAATAAAAAAAAAAAATCAGAAATAGCTAAATTTATGTAATTAAGACGAACATATAAGTGAATGTTAGTAAAACTTTGGTTGAAGATTAACCGATAAATTTCTTTTTAGCATTTCTGTTGCTTCTGACGTCTGTGAATACAGGATTAATTATTCATATATAATTAATCCTGTATTATTGTATACTAGCCGCCTCTAGCGACCAGTTAGTTCGCGGCTCCTAAAAATTCTGAATTCTGGTAAACATTTGTTTGATGGTGCCTTCATCTTAGTGCATTGAATTTAATAATTTTGAATGTGTCAATCAACATCAGGGTGTTTCCTACCTTTGAAAATCCAGATCATAGTAAACTACCCGGTTCTTCTGCTTGTGTCAGTGTATCATCAGACTCACCTTTTTTTTTTTTTTTTTTTTTTTTTTTTACATATGTAAGGAAACCAAAAAACAAAGATTAAAATTTTCCGATAAAAAGTTATTAAATAAATACATAAATAACGCATGAAAAAGTTGAATGAAAGAAAGTTCATAAAATATATATGTAAATTGTGGGCTTTGTAACATAATAAAAAAATTCATTTTATGGTCAAAAAGTCAAAATAACATATTACAAACTAAATTAAAGTACATATTTTTTGCGTTTTGCACTCGTTTTGCAACAATACTCTATGGTCTTACCTGAATGATTCTCAATAATTGATCAACAATTGTTTACAAATTTAATGGATTATGTATGGGAAATAAGTACGTTGTAATTTAAAAATTGCAGCCCTTAGAACTTCAAAGCTGATAATTTTTTAAAAGTTATTCATTATTCTTTAATATTTGACTGTTTTTTGTTTAATATTAAACTCTTATTTTAAGATAAAAGCAATCGAATGATATCCCGTTGTGAAACTTTGCAACGTAATATGTTTAAATCTAATAATTTGATGTATATAGTGTCCTCACAAAAAATGAACAGTATTTAGAGATCTTTTAAAAAAGTATAACATCTATGCAGTATCTTTTGAAAAAAAATCATTAGTGTTTACAAAAAATAATGGCCGACCTTCATTAAAAACATTTGAATGATATCGCGTTATAAAACTTTGCAAAGTAATACCTTTAAATCTAATAACTTGATATATATAATGTCCTCACAAAAAATGATCAGTTTTTAGAGCTCTTTTAAAAAAGTATAACATCTATGCAGTATCTTTTTTAAAAATTCATCAGTTATAAACATCTAAAAAATTCAGTATATACCCATAATAGAAAACAAAGGGAAAGAGACTTTCATATACACATGTGATTCGAAACTAGAATCAGTTGCTGCAGATTCGGCATTCATAGCTATCAAAAATAAAAGAAAGGCTTTGACCATGTGACAAAAATACTGGCGTTGTCAAAGCCCAGAAGAATGTGCAACAGCATTTTCAATCTGAGCCACTCTCAATTGTAAAAGCTACTGAATCGAGATATAAAAATGGAGCTCGGACTTGATTCTGTTTCACCTACCAGTTTCATTAAGAAGCTACCTATGGTACAGGCATGAGATTACAATAGACGATCGTCCAATAAATACAAACACACAGGTCCCCCCCCCCTTAATGTATATATATATATTAAAATCACCCCAAAAATTCAGTATTACCCATAGTAGAACACAATCGTTAAGAGACTCTCATATACACGGATGTCTCGAAACTACAATTACGTACTACAGATTCGGCATTCATAGCTATCAAAAATGAATGAAAGGCTTTAACCGTGTCATAAAAATGATGACATTGTCAAAGCTTAGAGGAAAGTGCGACAGCGCCTTTCAATATGAGCCACTAATTCGTGATATAAGAATTGAGCTATCTCATTGAATCATGTTAGACTGTATAGCGGCCAAAATAGTTCCTTTTTTTAGTACTAGTATTTTTTATAGATTTTATTATTATTATCATTATTGCATTAAAAAATGTGAAAATAAATATTAATGAAATGCCAATATTCAAAAATTGAAACAGTTGGCAGCTCGGTACGAATCTTAGCAACTTAATTACTAAACAAATATAAACGAATGAATATACAGCTAAACTCTCAACAGAAGTTGAAACAAATAATATGAAGAAAGTCATTACCTTAAATCACACATACATATTCACATCTTTAAGGAAGTAGAGAAACTAGCAAAACAAGAAAAGTTGAAGAAAGTAAAAATAAAATAAGTCCCTACAATTTATCCAGGGTTGTCATACACCTCTCTTTAAAAAATTACTATTTTAAAGATACAATATATATTACCATATTTCTACGATTAACAAATGAGGTTGAATCTGTAAGTGTACAGTCATAATTAAACAAGTGCCAGTGGTAGACATGCTTACCAAAACCAATATATTTTCTATAACAATTGGTAAATATCTCACTATTAAGCAAAGACAGATTGAGAGGGATTATAGGGAAATGGAACGGCTAACACACATCTGCCAGCAACCTAATGAAGTATATTACCATGCTTGCTAACCATCTCATTATGAAGCGTAGTACTTTTAGTCACCGCCTTTTTTTGTACACCGGTAATTTTTTAGAGTAATTTCAATCTTATTTAATCGTAACACTATTTGGAGAGAATTTCTCTAAATATAAAGTGGTGTGGGAAAAGGGGCGTATTTCAAGGGGCGTTAACAAGTCTACGCTTATTAATGAGATGGTTGGCAGTCTTGATATTACTCTCCAAAAATACTGATGTGAAAAAAATGACGAGACTAACAATACTACGGTATACTAATCAGGATGTTGGCAGGTATGCAAACAAATAAATATTTTTTTAACCACCATAAAAAAAAAAAATAAGTCATTAACTTTCGAGTCCTTTTCTAACATTTATATCGAACATGGACATTGCACTAACAGAGCTGCCAACCTAATCCGGCAAATTGTTAGTACCGCCCCTTTTTCTACACCAGTCATATTTTAGAGTATTTTTCTACTTAATTCATCATAGATACATTTGAAGAGAATTGCTCTAAAAATTAAGTGGTGTAGAAAAAAGGGCGTTTTTCAATGGGCGTTAACAATTTGCCGGATTAGGTTGGCAGCTCTGCACTAAAAAGAGTAGAGACCTGAATGTGTCTTTAATATTTTTGGCTATAAGCACATCGATGTGTTATATCACAATTTTTGGCTATAAGCACATCGATGTGTTATCTCACAGACTGTTTGATCACTTCAACACTGCACTTGGCAAAGATATTCTAACTAAATATGAAAACAATATAATGCATAGATGCCAATATTTTAATTTATTCTGGAGTATTTTTAGCCCCACCTTTATTTCGCACCACTTTATTTATAGAAAATTTTTCTCCAAAATTTATACTTAAAAATTAAGTGATATGAAAAAAAGTCGGGACTAAAAATAATCCGGAATAAATTAAAATGTTGGCATCTATGATAATGGAGTGAACATTAACTAACGAGGTACTCGTCCCAAACTTTATCTCTGACAAATAATTTTTTTACTTATTATTCTGAGAAAATTTAAACTTTTTTAAGCCTAATAATAATAATAATAATAATAATAATAAAATTATAATTTATTTTTATATTATAATAATTTAAATGTGAATAAAAAGGTGAAATCTTACATTAAAAGCAAGAATGTTTGGTGTTAATTTTATTTGTCGTAACAAACATTATATGTTATAGCTCCCATTTTCAATCAATAGCCTTTTTTTTATTTATTAGTAAAAAGTATTACAAATTTCATCCATTAATTTAAAATTTTAATCTTAAAAATCACAGACTGTTGGCAGCCTGTTATATGATGTCATTGATTACTTTGTATACAATGTGCTTAACATAAAAGTAAGCTCTCATATTTAACCATTGCTTTAACCCTTTGCGGCGCAAGGTAATTGGGATCATTTAAATTACACTGCCACCGGAATTCAAGAACAAATTTAAAAGAAAAGAAATTGATGACCTTTTTCTGCTATGTTATAACAGTATAATTTTGCTAAAAAAATTTCCGTATGAGTTTCTGCTGTTCAAAATTAAAATTAGGTGAAGTTGTACTGGCATCACCACCCCTGAAAGGGTTAAATTAATGCAAAATTCATTCCCAAAATTAATGTGCAGAAACAAAATTTTAAAAAACACCCAATACAAATATATACATAGCTGACAAGACCCCCGTTTCTCCCGGGAGACCTCGTACCATAAATTTTCTATAACAATTTTCTATTTATTAGATCGTAGAAAGTTAAAATGATAGATTTCTATTAAAAAATTGTGCTGATAAATCTGAAATAAATATTAGTAGGTATGTTTGTATAAATAACTCTAAAAGTGTTCTTATCAATTAAAAACAATCGCAATAAAAATGAGACTGAATTACTGAAAAAAAAAAAAAAAAAAAAGCCTTTTTACTGAAGTGTGTGTTTTTTAAATTGGAATATGTAACAGATGAATTTATTAAAATTTAAGACATTAAAACATTGTGTAAAACAGATGGCGAAATATATATATATATATATATTTAAATAAAACGGTAGTAACAAACAATTAAAATTTTTGCAGGTAAAAATGTCGTAAGAAATCAAATAATTTTATAAATTCCAATTTATTTCTGTTTTCTATGTCAAATAACTTAGGGATATGATGTTTCAGTGATGCAGTTAATTGCATCATAAAAACTCTAAAAGCAACCATTTATGAAATAAAAATTTCTTTCCAAATATAAAAATATGTAATTTTTCCTTGTTTTCCTTTTTAGAAACGCCATTAAAGAAAAATAAATGTTTGTTTTAAAAGTTTGAAGTAAATAATTCAATACGATTATTAGAGAAGTAAATGTAAGTATAAATAAATAGGTAAAAGAAATAATTTCCAAGCAATTATTTTTAAAATAAAAGCCTTTTATTAAAAAAAATAACAAACATATATTTTTTTTAACCACGTCATCAACGTAAAAGAGTGTTGAATTTATACTTAAAAATAAGAAGAAGAAAAAAAAAGTTATAATGAAAAAGTTTTTGAGACTGTTATTTAAAATTTGAATGCGAATCAAACTTATGCACGATTTAGAAAGATTATTCATCGAGTTAAATTAAAGTCTATCTGCAACTCGCGCAATGTACAAAATCGGTTCACTTACCCTGAAAGTTTTCTTTTATTAAACGAGTTGATCACGTCCCTTTATATAGGTAGACCTGCTAACTATGCTAGTTTATCCGTAATGGTATTAAGCCCCGCCTTTTCTTCACAACAGAATAGTTGTAGAGCAATAGTCTTCCAATTTATTCATGAGAACATATTGATGACTATTACTCTACAGCTATTCTGGTGTGAAAAAAAGGCGGGTCCTAATACCATTACGGATAAACTAGCATAGTTAGCAGGTCTATATAGGTATATATAAAGCTTCGCAGAGTTCATGAAATTGCACACTCATTTTATTACAATGTCAGCATTATCGTCAAAAAGAAGTTTTTGTTGAATGTTTTGATTAAAAAAAAAAAAAAAAATGTAAAAAAAAAACTATTGTTATAATACAGTGGTGACAATATAATAAAATTAACGTAAAATTTTAGGAACGCTCTGAGGCCTGATACGCACACACACATACACACACACATATATATATATTGAGTTTTTCGGAAACGTCTCTAACGATTTTGATGACAGATTGGGATTAAGGATTTTGGGGTGAAAAGCAAATTGGACATATCTCCATCATAAAGAAAATTCGAGTTCCCAGTGAACTCATAACATACTTGCCAACATCCTCATTAATATTCCGTAGTGTCGTTAGTCCCGCCTTATTTTCCACACCAGTAAATTTTTAGAGTAATACTCGTCAAATGCAATTACGATTTCATAAGAAAGAAAACACTGTAAAAACATACTGGTGTGAAAAAAAAGGCGGGGTTAACAATACTACGGAATATTAATCAGGATGTTGGCAAGTATGTCATAATCTTCCAGATGAAAATATAGACAGACGCTGGGTTCACACGGGAAAGAATCTAGCGATTTTGATTGACAAACCAATCAGATTCATCGTCATCTTTAGTAATATAAGTGTTCACTGTTCATCCCCACTTCGCCTACGCCAAAATATAACAGAAACCTGGCATTCTCAGAAATGGATCGAACTATTTTGATATAAACTTAGGATTAACCCTTTCAGGGTCAAGCAAATTTTCCTTATTTAAAATGAACAGCCACCAGAAATCTCCAACAATATTAAAAGACGAGAAATAAATGAAGATATTCTTCTAATCTATGAAAGAAAAATTTTATAAAATATTTCCTGGGACAATTTTTGCAATTTTGAATTTAAACTTGTGGTTGCACTATGCAACCACCGCCCTGAAAGTATTAAAGCAGGGGGTCTCAGAATTCCTATATTATTACGATCTTTTTGTTATACTACCACCCCAATTTTCTAAAAAAAAAAAATTCTTAAATATTTTAATGCGATAAATCAAAATTGGGTTATTGGAAAAAATACTGCTGAAAGATGGAGCTGACTATGGAATAAAACACAAGTAAAAAATATAGGAACGCTGCGAGCCCTGGGTTAAGGGTATCTTTAGATGGCAAATTCATCTGACTTCCCAGACAGCACATCTCCTCCCCAGGATATCTTCAAGATGTGTTCTGGATGAAAAGACATCCCAGAAACGTCCTTAAGATGTACTGTGGATAAGTTAAGCCTAACTGTGCTGTTAGGGTTATCATCATCTTTAAAAAATTAGTGTTTATTGTTAACCTTTTCAGGAGCGCCGGTTGCCTTATGCACAAATTTTAATTCTAAATTGCAACAACTGGCACCGGAAATTCTGTATAAAAATTTTCCATTATAACTTTGAGGAATAACTTCATTTATTTCTTCTCTTCTAATGTTTTTGCTAAATTCTGATGGCTTTTGATTTTAAATGTACAAATTTGCTTGACCCGGAAAGGGTTAAGCCACATTCCACATGTTGCAAATATGGCAGGAACTTTGTTTTCTTGAACTCTATTGATTTTTAGATAACTGACAACGCCCTAGTTAGTAATCCAGAGTATTGTTAGTACCCTTTTTATTTTTCACACAGTCTTTTTTTTTTATTTTTTTATTTTTTTTAGATTACTATTCTTGTTATTTCATCGAAGTACATTTGAAGAGAATTACTCTAAAAATTGAGTGGTGTGGAAGAAAAGGCGGGTACTAATATTCGGGATTAGGTTGGCAGCTATGCTTTTAATTTCTTATGGTTAAGTTGTTTTTTTTTTTTTTTTGAGATGACAAACCCATCTGACTTATCTTCATTTTCACTAAAATTTCTGTTTATAGTTAATCGTCACTCCGCCCGTGGCAAAATACGGCAGAGGCGCTGTTTTCATAGAAACTACTTCAGTGGCTTTAATAGAGAGTTACGGATTCTTCGAGTTTACAATTCAGTCTCAATTGCCTTCATCTTTAGGAATTTTAGGGTTCATCAGTAAACGGTGATTAACTCAGTAGAAAAATGACAGAAACCTCATTTTTCTCGAAAGTACTAGGATAATTTTTCTAAAAATTTAGAAAGGATGTGTTTTGAAGTTGCCAGTTAAATCTGAATTACCTACATTTTTAAAATAACTAGCATTCACGGACATCGCACACAACACCCAATGAAACATAAAGCGAAAACATGGTTTTCTTGAAACTTTCTGGTACGATTTTGAAAAATAAAAGAGTATTAGAAGTCTTTCGAGATGAAAAATTTATCTCTTATATCTTCTTCAGGAAAATTAGTTGTAGCTGTTAAGCCATAATTCGCAGAAATCTAATTTCTTAGGTAACTGCTCGAAGGTGTTTAATAAAAAAAAAATTAAGATGTGGTTTTTAATGACAATTCGACAATAATTCCCTTTACTTCCAGGAACATTTGTGCTATTGAGGTTTCTTCAAAAATTTCGATTGAACTCGACCATCCAGGGTACTAGACATAAAATGACTCCTACAGTGAAATATTTTAATTAAGATGTATTATACGCATAAAAGAATATATTTCAAAATGTTTGCTACAAAATCATTGAAAAATCGTGTGTAACAAAAATTATACTTAATTTTTTTTTTTTTTTTTTTTTTTTTTTTTTTTACAGTTTTGTTATGGTATTAATTCAAACTTTTGTTAATCCGCTTTCTTGTTAAAAATATAAACTGCTATAAAAATTACAATGACATATATAATTTAAATTTTGAATAAATTTAGGAGGATAACTTTTTCTTTTCTTTCTTCCTTTTTTTTTTTTTTTTTTTTTTTTTTTTTATTTGAAATATCAATATCTACTTCGATTATTCCGTATTTATAAACGAAAGTGTGATTCATGAAATTTTCCCTATTAAACTTATTTAATTAAATTATAATTAAACTTGTTTAAATAAATGCTACATCAAAAATCGCATTATGATTTATCTAAAACTTCAGTAAATTTTCCATACCTCTGTCGCTTTTGCAAAATTTATAATAAATATCCATTTTTGCCCCATGTTGTATGAGATTAATAATAATTATTTGTGATGCGTTAGTACAAGAGGTGAATATCGGGATATATAATTAATTTATGATTTATATGATTTTAGTTATAGAATTTTAGATGACTCGTGATATTATATAGTTACAGAGGTAATAGGTACATTGATTTTTTTTTTCATCGAAGTTTTACATTTATAGAATTGGTAATAGGTTGTACACATTTTTATATTTCTGTTAGAGGTTTCTCCAATGATAAATTCGCTTTTGTCTTTCTAATGAGAGTAGTGATTTTTATGAAAGAAATTTACAAGTCTAAAGAATCTGTGAGAACGGACAGATTTTAAGTGGTAAAGAATTTCTCTATAAAAAGTATTAAGTATTCCAGATTAAAGAATATTAATTAAATGAGTTTTAATCTTTTTTTTTTTCAATAATTTTACGCAAATATAAATTTATGTTGTATAATTTTGTCTAATTAAAAGGTTTTGTTATTGGAAAAGAGTTTTTTTTTTTTTTTTTTAACAAGCATTTCAATACAGAAATCATTATTATGGTGTCACAGCAATATTTTTATTATATAGAATAGTTTTTGTCGTTAAAAATTAGTGGTAGCGAAAATAAGCGGAAACCTCAATCACCAGTAAAGGAAAAAATATAGTTTTTGATTATTTTAACTTTATAATATGAAATCGTGTTAAATTAACAAAAGTGGGCAAAACTTTCAAGATTCGAGTGTAAAAAACAATATAAACAACAACAACAACATCAAAATTCTTGAAGAAAATCTTGAAATTTGAGAATATACCTTTTTATATATACGTGACTTAAAAACAATATACATTTGTGATTTCTATGTGTATGGTAATAATCCGTAACAAGTATTGAATAACAATTTTATTTTGAAGTATCTGTAGTTCATTTAGAAAATTTATTTGGAAAACTTTTGTTTTTGATTGAGAAATATATATATATATATATGGATATAATTTTAAGTCAAGAAAAATCTCAGACAATGGAGAATTTATTTTACAAAGCCTTCATTTAAATTCATCTAGGGAGACAAAGAATAGAAAATGTAAAGAAATATTTTCTCATTTAATACGTGGAAAAAATGCATGACATTAAATTTCACTTTTGTTAGTGTTGAAAATGTATTCACCTTTCATTAGTTTCATATAAAGTTTACATAAAAGTGCACAGAAACTCTAATTTTCTTCTATAAAAGTTCTTTTTATATGTTTATAAAATCACAAATTAAAATATTTAAAATTAATAAAAAAAAAAAAAAAAAAAAAAAAAAAAAAAAGTTATAATTGCAGAAACAGTATGCCAGACTCATTAAAATTTAATGACAAAAAATTAAGAAAGAGAAGATTAAATGATATAAAATTATTTAAAAATACACACATAAAAATGTACTTTAACTGGAATTATAAAACAAATTTAAATTATATAAGGTGCTAAAAAACAGATAAAAATGAGCATGATGGTTAATCATATCAGTGGATAGCAAAATTTTAAATTTTTTGAGAAAATTTAGAAACTAAACAAACAAAAAATATAATGGCTAGTTTAAAAAAAAAATAAACATTAAGGGGGGAAAATGTCCATTTATGACTGTTGAACTGTTGCCAAATTTTACGCTTTTTGGTACAGAAAAAAAAAAAAAATTTATTTTATCTAATTAGTGGAAAACTGTTACAAAAATATATTAAAAATTGCTATTAAAAATTTTCGCTAGAGAAAAAGGCTTAAAAGTTGGCAGCTGTAATAATGCAGTGATAACAAAAAGTAATTCGATATTTTTCAATTTCCTTAATGAGAAAGCAAAATTTAGAAATGGTATACGCAGAGCTGCCAACATTTCATATTTATTCCGTAGGATTGTTAGTACTCACCTTTCATTCACTTTTTTTAGAGTCTTTTTTTTCTTATTTAACCCTCGCTTTCATAGGATCAAGGCATTGCTGCAGAAAAATTGCTTTCAGGTGACGCTTGGCACGTTTGGCGAAAATCACCAGTACCGCTCCTTTTTGTATCGTTTAGAAGTTGCCACATTCCACTGGTTACGTTTGCTATCTCTGGCGAATTAGCGCACTTTTTGAATAAGGCGGGTTTAACTAATTTTCAACTACAAAATGGGGTCAAAATGACCCCATCTGGGGAAAGTGAGGGTTAATCGAATTGCATACTGGAGAAAAATGCATTATAAAGAAAATGGTATGAAAAGAACGCAAGTATTAAAAATGCTACGCAATAAATTAGAAATGTTGGCGACTCTGTGTACGTAAATAATTATGTCAAAAACATAATATAGCGCATAGTAACTCTTGTAGATGGTTTTTAAAGGGTTGAAAAATGTGTTTAAAATTTATATATTTTACCTAATTTCTGCCCGTTGATAAGAGGATGGCAGAATTTTCAATTTAACCTGGAAAATATGTAAAATAAACATAGAAACAAAAACTTAATTTATAATACCATACTTGCCAACCTAACCCGAAATATTGTTAGTCCCGCCCCTTTCAGCCTATTTTTTCCACACCAATCTTTTTTTTAGAGGACTTTTCTCCTTATATAATCATAAATATATTTTAAGAGAATTACTCTCAAAACTAAGTGGCGTACAAAATGGGGCGGGAACTAACAATCCTCCGGGTTAAGTTAGCAAGTACTATGTAATCAGTGTCCATGTTATCGAATAAAAAGTGTTACACTAAAATAAAAGCTGGGTATTAAGCTAAGTTAACGCAGTTCTCGCAAACACATGCAAAAAAACGTAACACATATATGGTGTCAAAGAATTTAAAAACATTGTATTTTAAATCACAACGGAATTATTTGAAATAACTTATACCAAATTTGTACCATACTAACTCTTAGCAGAGCTGTCAACCTACTTCGGAGGATTGTTAACGCCGTCCCTCTTTCCACACCAGTCTTTTTTAGAGTATTTTTCTTCTTAATTTATCATAAAAATATTTGAAGAAAATTACTATAAAAATTAAGTGGTGTGGAAAAAGGGGCACTAACAATCCTCCGGATTAGGTTTACAGCTCTGTTGCAGTTTACTGTCGATAATTAGCAGCAGTTAATAACACAAATGAATGCATTATATCTGGATTATGCCTTAGATGCCAACATTTTAACTATTATCGCTCGTATGTCCCTTCTGAGGGGACATTAAAAAAAAATCGAACCACGCCTTAAGGTGTTCCTCTGCAAATGGTATGTTATTTTTCTAAAACGTGTAACTATAGGCTACCTTTCGGCTACCGGAAAATTTTAACAGAAAGATTTATTTTATTTAATTATGAAGTAAAATAAAACACATTATTACAGTTTTTCGGTAGCCAAAATGTAGTAAGTTGGGAACTATACGTGTGACGTTTTAAAGGAACGCCAAAAGGCGTGTCTTACTGTTCAAAACAGGAAAACATGCCGAGCGTTAAGGGTTAACTTATTCCGGAGTATTTTTAGCCCCGCTTTTATTTCGTACCACTTTATTTATAGAAAAATGTTCTTCAATAGATAACTTTGATAAAATGGAATAAAAACTACTCTTTAAAATAAGTGGTATGAAATAAAGGCGAAACTAAAAATACTTCGGAACAAATTAATATATTGGCATCTATGATTTTGCTCAGATATACCTAGCTTATAGTTATAGTGTCTACATCATAGCTTCCTAAACTAGATGCCTTCCGCGTGGCCATAGCCTCCTAAACTAGATGCCTGTCGCGTGGCTCGGAAACTTGGCAACAGTTGAAGCAGTAGACAGCGCCACCTGGTACAGATTGCGTGACATTTTTATTCAACAGCCACCAAAAATTTTTATAAGTGGGATATGATATACATAAAAGGCGAACAGAATCGAAGAAACGTCGATTATATATATGTCATTTCTTAAAATTATTGGTGACAGTTGAATAAAAAAGTCGCGAATACTGTATCAGGTGGCGTTGTTTACTGTTTCAACTGTTACCAAGCTTTCGAGACCCGCGACAGGAATCTAGTTTGGAAGGCTATGGCGTGGCTCTGAAACTTGGCAACAGTTCAAGCGGTAGACAACACCACCTGGTACAGATTTGCGTGATTTTTTTTATTCGACTGTCACCAATAATTTTAAAAAGTGATATATGATATATATAACCGACGTTTCTTCGATTATATTCACCTTTTATGTACATCAAATCCCACTTAAAATATTTTTTGGTGGCTGTTGAATAAAAAAGTAGCGCAATCTGTACCGGGTGGCGCTGTCTACCGCCAAGTTTCCGAGCAACGAGGAAGGCATCTACTTTAGTAGGCTTTGGTCAACATTAAGGAGAGATCGATTATGTATAGTACAGCCAAATTTCTAAAAAAAATCTAAATTTCGGATTGCTGAAGAAAATTACTAAAAACAATTTTTATATGTAATCGCAGGTTTCTCATCAATCAAAATTTTAAACACGATTTCTCATATAAAGAATTTTTTGTATTATTCCTTCTAAAATATTTACTACAAAATTTTAATATATATATATGAACGGGATAAAAATAAATAGTTTTAAATTATTAAAAAAACCCATTTTAAAAGTGTGAAAATCGCTAATCGAAATTATAATCGTGAATAATTCATAATTGTCCCTTTAAAGATTGTTTCCTAGCAGAAGACTTTATAACTCAGAAATCAGAAAAGGAACGAAATTATAAGTCGAAATTCGCTGACGTTTGTGCAATTTGCAACTGCCGCTGCATTGAGCTGCATATTAATTAATCCCAGAAATTTCTTTTAAGAGCCCAGACGATCTAAAGGACCAATCAGCAGCTCAGAAAATTAGGTATAAAAGCCCAAACATTAAACAAACGGACACGTCTTGCCTTGCTTTTCTAAACTCATTGTTCGCCGTTCCTCCGAAATTACGTAGGTCCTACAGGGCTCCCCAACAGATTCGGCGGCCCGGGGCGCCGCTTGAACCTCCGCCCGTGGATCGGCAGAGCCTCGGATTCAGACTCCATTCGCCTTACCCTGTCTCGACTTAGGAATAATGAAGCAATAAAGATGTTTCCTGAAAGAAAGCCTAGTCGTCATTGTATGCTGCGTCTGTCATCTCTCTCTTATTCAGTAATTAGTTCATCATATATATATGTATGCCAGTGACATTTAATGAATCAGTTATTAAGAATAATGTTTGAAGAATGTAATCTTGAATACGTAAAACCATTTTAATAAATAATATAACATTTTAGAAGAACGTCAAAATGCGGAGCTTACCGTTGAAAGTAAGTAAGTTCCCCGACGACACCGCAGAGTTCGTAAAACTTCAACTCTAACTTATCAAATCGTCACAGTACCGTTAACAAGAAATTTGTATTAAATATCTTTGAGTGGTTTAATAGAATATTAGGAATAAAAATATTTTTTTTTAATTGTGGTGATAACATTATAAAGTAAGAACGTCGCTGCGAGGCCTGCCGACAACTCTATAGATATTCCTGATATTAAACATTTTTTTTTTTTTTTTTTTTTTTTTTTTTTTAAGATTCTCTATGCCTTTGAGTATTAAACTCTGTCAAAGTTTTTTGGCTACAGTCCACGCACGCGCAGTAATAAATCATTTACTGCAAATATCCATATCGCTTCGATTAATAAATGCATTTACTTAAATTTATAACATAATGATTTAGGCATATGTTGTTGTGTTTTCTGAAAGTTTCATGAAAATTGGAGCAAAACCTTTGGAGTAATAAAGTAAATACTTGAGAAATTTTTTTGCATTTTTTAATAAAATATTTATAACTCTTTAAATATCTGAGCTATCCTCACAAAAGCTCTACATATATATAAAATATAACATATATATCCATACCTAAAATTTGCAGATGAATCAATGCACGTCCAGATACAGGGGTAATCACGAATATTTTCTATTTTTTAGATTTGTTGTTTGCCCCCTACGGGCCATCGTGACAATATTTTGCTGAAAAATGAGATAAAAGAAATGTCTTCCCTATTTACAAAATTTAAAAACAACACATTAAGTATTTTTCAAGACATCCGAAAAAATGTAAAAAAAAAGAAATGTGCTTCCATTATTTTATCCAACACCTGTTGCTGCCAACTTTTTAAAATTATGTCTTCAGTATAAAATTACGATTACACATGAAGAAAATTACGGTGAGGAAAATTGGCTGGGTTTACCACAGTCCAAAATAAATTAACCCTTTGCACTAGGCTAATTTTTATAAGACACGCCTTTTGGCGTTGCTTTAAAACATCACACGTATAGTTTCCAATTTACTACTTTTGGCTACCGAAAAATTGTAATAATTTGTTTTATTTTACTTCATCATTAAATAAAATAAATCTTTCTGTTAAATTTTTCCAGTAGCCAAGAGGTAGCCTATAGTTACATGTTTTAGAAAATCAATATTTCATTTCCAGAGAAACACCTTAAGGCGTGGCTCGATTTTTTATTGTCCCTTCAGAAGGGACATATGAGCGATAAGGGATAAAAATTTGTCAACTGTGTGTATTATAGCATAGCCTCCTAAACTAGATGCCTGTCGCGTTGCTCGGGAACATGGCAACAGTTCAAGCGGTAGACAGCGTCACCCGGTACATATTGCGCTACTTTTTTATTCAAATGTCACCAATAATTTTTAGAAGTGATATATGATATTCATAATCTGCGTTTCTTCAATTCCATTCGTCTTTTATGTATATCAAATATCGCTTTAAAAAATGTTTGGTGGCTGTTGAATAAAAAATGTCGCGCAATCTGAAATATCTATAAGTAATTCCAAAATTCTTTTTAGTTTTATGGCAAGTGAAGGTCTTGTTAAAATATTAGTCAGTCAGTTGGCTGGTCTATTATTCGGATTTCTTAAGTGATAGGTTATTGTAAACGGACAATGGAAATAGTAATGAAAGGAAGAACCCTCCTCTCCACAAGAACATAGGGGCGAACGTCGACGACGAAATCCGGCTTATCTGCACAGATTTCGTCGTCGACGTTCGCCCCTATGTTCTTGTGGAGAGGAGGATTCTTCCTTTCATTACTATTTCCATTGTCCGCTTACAATAACCTATCCCTTAAGAAATCCGAATAATAGACCAGCCAACTGGCTGACTAATATTTTAACAAGACATTCACTTGCCATAAAACTAAAAAGAATATTTGAATTACTCATAGATATTTCAAATAGAACAAATTAAATTCTTCTTAAGTCATTTAAAATTATCTAATTCCTAAACCTTTAAATAAATTAAAAGTATTTAATAATCTCATAAGTTAAATAATCCTTTTCACTTACCCACTAGCCCTAAGATATCTATTCTTTCCTCATGTGTTTGTAAATGTCGTAAAACAACCAACTTCGCCCTATGTCGCGTGGGAACCTTGTTCTGGCGAACTGATTTACTTGTAAACAACTCTCTCTCTTTTCTGTTCAATTCTAGCTCATTGTGCTTTTGAGTTTTCAAAATTTATTTTATTTCGCCCCTGTCGCGTGAGTTACTCTGTACTGGTGAATCTTATTTTAGTGTATTTAATTTTTATTTAATTTTTATTTTTAAGTTTGTTAATAATTAATACATATTTGTAATACTTCGCCCTATGTCGCGCGGGAATATTGTTCTGGCGAACCTTGTAATTTTTTCCTTTTTTTTTTTTTTTTTTTAAATAAACGTTCCGGAGTAGGGAGACTAGCATAGCTAGAAGCGCTCGACACCACTCTTAGAGGGGTGAGCGGCACCTACTCCTTGTTAAATCCTTGTTAAATCTGTACCAGGTGGTGCTTGAACTGTTGCCAAGTTTCCGAGCCACGCAACAGGCATCTAGTTTAGGAGATGCCTTCCGCGTCTCTTCCTCTCTTAACTAGACTTGCTCCCTTAACTAGATGCCTTCCACGCGGATAGGAAACTTGGCAACAATTCAAGCGGTAGGCAGTGCCACCTAGTACAAATTGCGCGACTTTTTTATTCAACAACCACCAAAAATTTTTAAACGTGGGATATGATAAACATAAAAAACAAATAGAATCGAAGAAACGTCGATTATATATATCATATATCACTTTTTAAATTTATTGGTGACAGTTGAATGAAAAAGTCTCTCAATCAGTACTAGGTGGCGCTGTCTACCGATTGAACTGTTGCCAAGTTTCAGAGCCCCACCATAGTGTTCTAAACTAGATTCCTGTCGCGTGGCACAGAGGCTTGGCAACATTTGAAACGGTAGACTTTTTTATTCACCTGTCACCAATAATTTTAAGGTGTGATGTATGATATACATAATCGACGTTTCTTCGATTCTATTCGCCTTTTATGAATATCATATCCCACATTTGAATAAAATTTTCGCGCAATCTGTGTCACGTGGCGCTGTCTACCGCTTCAACAGTGTCTTAGCCACACGGGAGACATCTACTTTAGGAGGCTACGATTACAGCCTAAGTGCCAACCATCTCATAATAAACGGAAGATTTTTAGTACCCGCATTTTTTTTTCACACCAAAAAAAATAGCTTTCACTGTACATCTAAATTTCCGGTATATAACTGATTTAAAAAACTTGCACGTTATACGCCGGAAAATATGGTATGTTTTTTTCATTTTTCCATTCAAAGCATTACCTGATGAACAATATTAACAGAGTTTATTTATAAATTTCTATAGTGAATTTCATAAAACGTTAACATACCAAATTTGGTGGTGATTCGCTCTACCAATTTTGTTACTGTATTCTATAGCTAAGTTTTAATCATAACCAGGGCCTGATTAAGGGGGAAGCTCGCTCATACCGGAATATTTTTACAATTATTTTTTACTTCATGTCATAGAAATTCCACGCTTTGACAAGGAAATATTTTTTATAAAAAATGAACGGTGTAAAACAATCCAATTTACTCACTGTTATTAGACACCAGAATTCTTTTAAAATAATTTTTAATGAAAATTTTCTGTTTATTATAGGAGAAAATTATTTGTTAAAAAATAACGGTGTAAGTATAAATAATGTGTAAAGAGCGAGCTTCCCCCTTAATCAGGCCCTGATCATAACCACCTGTATAATTACGCATCATTTAATGTATACAATATAATAGATGGGTATAATATAACATAATCCAATATAATAGGTGTAATTATTTTTTTCAAGATTTTTTTTTTTTTTTTTTTTTTAACCAATACTTTAGCCTAATATTATGCTAGTCATATAATGTATTCATAGATGATTTTTGATTTCTCAAAATAAAAAAAAATGTATACATAAAAAACGCATTGATGTCTCTAAAATTTGCTCAAATCTACATAAGCTACAGCATCATTCCCTGTAACTTTCTAAATTTTATGGATATTGAATTGAAAATCATTCAAAGTATTTCCAAGAGTATTCCATTTTTGAATAAGTAATCCAAAATTCAACTTTGATTCCACAAGGTAAAATCCGTACGCATTAACGTAGGAACCTTGAAAGTATTCGGGAAAATTACTTTTGCTGTATACATACTCAGAGTTATGTATAGGAACTTTAAACGTCTTTTAAGTTTTATACACTAATGAACGATATATTCTTCATCTATAATCATTTCAGTTTGAAAATCTGAAAAACTAAGTTTTCGTCTTGAAATTTATGCTAAAAAATGAGAATATTTACAGCATACTCACTGTAATTGGAAATAAATAAAACCTTTTTAATTCGCATGTGTTAAATCGTAATTTATATTTCTAAAAAATGCTTGTAGTTTATAAAGTTATGATTTTAAGTTTAAAATTGCCTGTAGGGGAGCGTGGGGCAGGTTGTAACAGTTTTCGGAAAATTAAGTGTATTTTGAAATGTATTTACCTTTTCCTGTTTATAATTGATGTTTTCCATATCATTCATATTCATCTATCATATTTATTTAAAAAAAAAAAAAAAAAAAAAAAAAAAACTTTCGTTAATTTTGTTAATTTTAGCACAAAAAGTATTTTTTTTTTTTTTTTCAAAATTATTTGCCTGTTACAATTTGCTTCGGATTTGGGGCAAATTGCAACACGCACGCATGGGGCAAATTGTAACGGACACAAAGGGAACCCTAACAATAAAAATGACAATATTACAAAATGTTTTTTGTTATCAATCATTTATTAATTTGATAAAAAAGACAATTAATAAATAATATTAAATTATAACCGTCTTGGTATAGTAATAATGAATTAGTATCAAATGGATTATAGTAAAATAAAGAGAAAATTAAAGATAAAATCATCATAGAAGTCAATCTTAGTCAAAGTTTAAATTAATTCAAGCACATGATATTTTGTTCCCTCTCATGCATTTAATGTGTGCACACATTTTGAAAATTAATCATTATACCCATTCTTATAGTGTTTAGGAGAGTTCGAATTCTCCGCTCTTTTTTCAGCACACTCTCATTGATGAGAAGTTTCTGTTTTTTTTCTGCCACTATTTTTATGCAATATTCTCTAATTCGCGATTAAATCGTGTTTCTAGTTCGTGGTTAAAAAATCACGGTAATATAATATAAAAACACAGAAAATATTTCTGTATAAATATAGTATTGGCAAAGAAGCCAAACATTTTTCCTTTCTGAAAGTTCCCCGAAAATGGGGCGGAGTCTTCGAGATCTGGCTGTAGGCATACTTGCCAACATCCTAATTAACATTCCGTAGTATTGTTAGCCCCGCCCTTTTTTTCACACCAGTAAATTTTCAGAGTAATATTCTCCAAATACAATTACGATTAAATAAGAAGAAAAGTACTCTAAAAAGATACTGGTGTGAAAAAGAAGGCAGGGTTGACAATACTAAGTAATATTAATTAGTATGTTGGCAAGTATGCTGTAGGCATCTCCACAAGGCACTCCTCTAACATGTTGCAACTTGACCCAAAATTTTGTTTCAACTTGCCCCATCGTATGATTTTGGACATTTTCTTTATTTATAAAAATATATAACGATTTATACAAAAAATTAAACATTCATTTTATAACTCAACACACAGACTAAATAAATAGCTATAAACATTTCATTAAAGTATAACTTAACATACCTTTAATCAAAATTTAGAGAATTTTTTTTTTCCCCACTAACTAGCTAAAATGAAACACGTGTACAGAATCTCTCATTAACCATTTTTGTGGAGAACCGATTGTGCTTACATTATAAAGTGCGTCATAAGAATTATGTTTATAAAAATATTTCATCACAAATGTTACAAACTATTTTGCAAATTGCGTGTTACTTCCAGGGATGGAACACGGGCGCAGGATTCACACCGGAATCTATTGAAGAAATTTCTCTACCTATAATATCGTTGATTTAAGAAGTAGAAAATTTTCTTACATTGATAGTGGTATGAATTCTGCGCCCGTGTTCCATCCCTGTACTTCTTACCCCTGTGACAACCAGCCCCAGGCTTCCCTACTAGTACGTTTTAAATGCACGTTTGTCTATTTATAGAATTTTGACAATAATACTTTAAAATACATTTTTCTTAATAAATAAACACTGATTACTCTTTGGAAGGAAATATCTGTAAATAAGCAAAGATTGATTTGACACGTCTTTGAAAAGTCACAATTTTTAAGTACTGGAATAAAAAATGTGTAATTTTCAGGATTTGCTGAAAATGAAACAAACATATTTTAATACAGGTTGTAAAATAAATAAGTATCCAAAATCAGAATGTTATATTTCCCTGTTCATTGCAATCAAAGTTAATACACTTTAAGAACAGACTTAGAACATTTCGGATTTTTATACCTGCATGCGATGGGAAAAATCATGAAGGAATAATATATTCTTGATCGTGGTTATTCCATTGCATTATAGAAAAATTTAGATTGTAGGCATTAATTGGTCTCCTAACAAAACTGACCTCCAGCCTTGCGATCTTTTTCAGTAAGACTTTTATTTTAAAGGCAGAGTGTATAAAAAGAAGAAAAAGAAGAAAAACTAAGCTCGTGCCTAAACCTTATTGGGGCAACCGAAGTAGAAGCACAGAAGATATCTATTCCTGTGTTCGAAACAATGATATTAATTAAAACATTTGTTTCTGTCATATTGTACAGTCAGCCAAAAAAAAAAAAAAAAAAAAAAAAAAAAAAAAAACGCCACCCCCCCCCCACCTAATTTCGCCGTAAATTGTCTTAGAAACATTTGACTGGTACCGATCTATTTGTAATAACGTCTAGTTTATAAAGGTATAGTTACATTTTGCCTAGGGGATCGTCTACATATTAAAACTGGCATTAACTTCATTTTCCTCAATGGCAACCCCTATTTTTGACTTCATAATCAGATTTCTGAGATCAAGGCGGTATTTATATACTTTAAATCAATTCTAAATAGAGTTACACGTGAAAATGTATTAGGGGTCCGTCTATACATTTAGAAAATATAAATCATGATCTACCACTCAATATACATTATTTATTAAGTTTCACACCGGAAATTTTTTTCAAAAATGTTAATTATAAAATAAAAAATGACTAATTCACAGAGAACTCTGTAAGTTAGTTTATGAATTAAAAGTTTTTTATTGGTTTCTATTGATTAAACATCAAATAGTTCACTTCATACGAAGAAAATTATATAGCTTGAATAGATATTAAATTATCTATCAAAAGAAAAATATAAAAAGGTAAATGGTTTTAAATTTGTTTGAAAATTCAAAATGATTTTAACTCAAGCTGCCGTATAATTGTCTGAAACGGTGGCATTCAACCTGGTTCCCACGGCCTTTTCACATTGACAATGCGAGTTTGTTCTGATACTGCGGTACTTTCATTTTCTTTAATTTAATTGACTTTTTAAAAAGATTAAAACAGATTTTTTTCATTTTTATTTATTTATTTTTTTTATTAATTTTTCTTTTCATGACATTATTAAAAACTTTTACATAAATCTCCACGATATTCTTTCGCTTTTATATTTTATAATGTGTAACAAATTAATATGCAAAATATTAAATCCTACTACTTAATGGGATGTTCAGGGATGGAACACGGGCGCAGAATTCATACCACTATCAATGTAGGAAAATTTTCTACTTCTTAAATCAACGATATTATAGGTAGAGAAAATCTTTAAACGGATTTCGGTATGAATTCTGCGCCCGTGTTCCATCCCTGGATGTTCTAAAATTCTACTCTTAACACAGATACCGAAGTGGACGGTGGGTGTAGGAAGTCTGACTACCCTTAATCTAAATCTTCAGTTGAAAAGGTCAAAATGTTACATTACTCTATTAAAAAAAAAAAAAAAAAAAAAAAAAAAAAAAAGGAATAACAGTGGGCTAAAAATACCCCGGAATATATTAAAATGTTGTTTATTCTGGTTTTAGTCAGGTGATATCACTTGTGCTAAATAGACGGATCCGCCCTCTCTTAAGCTCAGGTTCAGCTCATCATTAAAATATTGTTTTTAATATCTGCCGCACCAAAATGTTCAAAACACAAATGCCAATTTTCACATATTTTGAAATCTTCCCGTTTCAACTTTAAAAGCATTTAGATTAATTTATTTTATTTTGAATTTTTAAATTTAGACGATTAAAGTCTTTTAAGATTCTGTAAGATCAATATCTATATATTTGAAAGTAATAAGACTATTCCTTTGTTTTAAATTTTTATTCCATAATAACTGTGACTTTAATTTCGTGATTAAGAAAATGAAAATAAATACTATTGAGCTATGTTCCGATAATAGATCTTATAAACTAAAGAAAAAAAAATAAAAAATAAAGCAATATTTCATTATTTGATTCTGTATTAAAAAACTTTTAATAGAAATTTGCTATTTTATATGTTACATTATGGGATAAATTTTAAATAACACAAAGCTTACAAACGGTACATTAACCAAATGCAAATATGTCACAACAAAATTTAAACAGAAAATTCATGGTAAAAAATCTTTTTAAAATTATAAAATATTCATAATAATAATACTAAAACGATTGTCGAATGCATAATTGCTGTTTCATGCAATCAGTTTCGCTCTACCGTGTTTTCTAAAACATGATATTTAACTAGAGGTGTACGTACTCTTGAATATTGAAATGCGAAAAAAAGTGTAACAGGTTAAAATAGAATTTTAGCAGCGAAAAACTAGAAAAAGATATTTAATACTTATGAAGAAAGACTTAACATGTTAGGATCGGATATATTCTTCTCTTGTACAGTCAGCCAAAAAAAAGAACAAGATTTAAACTAAAACCTGAGAAAGGATATTTAATATTTTCGCGACTGCTGATGTAGTTTCACGTCATTTGGAAATCTGTAACTCCTCCAGTGGGCGTTTCTTTCACAATGTGTGTGTTACGATATTTCTTAAGAATATTCCTTATATTCATATTTATATAAACAAAATAGTATGAAACAAATACTTTTACTAGAAAGAGTATAATTATTGTGTATATTCATATGAAAATAAATATGGATAAAGAAAAAACGGTTTCCTATTGCCTAGAACGATTATTCCCCGTTCTGCAGTCGTCTACTGTACTTAAATTCTTTATTTTAAATGCGTAAAATCTATATCTTTAAAAGTTATAAGACATATTACTTAGTTTTAAATTCTTTTTCCGTGATAAATGTGTCGCCAGTTTTACACCGTGATTAGAATAATCGAAAATAAAAAATATTGCTCATTGTTTCAATAATAGATTTTAAAAACTTAAAAAAAAAAAAAAAATCCACTATATTATTCGGTATTTTCTAAATCATGATATATAACTTGAGATGCCCGAATCCTAGAATATTCAAGTTAAAAACAAAAGACAAAAGGGATAAAATAGAATTTTAGCAGTGAGAAACTAGAAAAAGTTTAGTAATATTTAAGAACAAAGACTTAACATTTCAGAATCGAGTAAACTCCTTTTGCAACGAAAGTCACGCCTTTACAGAATTTTTCTAAAACTTTACATTATAAAACAAAATTATTTTACATACTTCCAATTAAATCATTTAAATTTTGTCTTCAGCATTCAATGTAGTATATGCCATTGACGTTTATGCATACCAGCGTCACATATAGAGTCATATACCAGTATGCAAACTAGTTTGTTTTAATACTGTTTCCGCAATATAGAGGCGGGGCTACATTTCTTTTGGAATTCTTTCCCAATCTCTTGCCTGCATTGCGATAATTTTATAAAAAATATTCCAATTTGTATAATAAACATCGAAATGTTCCTTAGAAAACAATTATAATAACATAAAGGTAAATTAAAATAGTTTTTCGTCAAAATGTATAGAAATATTGACTCACAGAGGGTACAAATTATAACAAGTGACGCCCCCTAACAGCAGTAAAAAATGAAATATCACTGTAACTCAAAAAATGTCAGGAACGAGCTGTAAATTTGGAAACCCATGTTTTTGATGATGTCCATTCTATTCGTGCAAAATTTAATATAGGTCATAATTCATATTTTTTTCAAATATGAATTTATTAATAATTTTTATATTTCAAAAAATGTTTCTTTAGCAAAAATTTGCATGGAATATGTTTGGGTCACTTCTTTCTAACGAATAAAAAAAACAGAATTTAAATATCATAATTATTTCGGAAGATATGATTTAATGTTTATCACATTCATTTAACATTAGCACAAACTGATCGGTACCAGTCGCATGTTTCTACGATAATTTACGGCGAAATAGGTGTGTGTGTGGGGGGGGGGGGGGCTTTTTTTTTTTTTTTTCTTACTGTACTATATTTAACGAGGACGTTAACTCTTATACATAGGTTAATAATAAGAAATTCAATATTTAATTTGGTTTTGTAATTATATTTAAATGTTAGTTTCGGAAGATTTTTCTTCTAAGACTGTGATTGGAAATTGGCGACCTCTAAAACAATACAGTATGAAATTAATCCGTTTCCATTAAAAATAATTTCCAAATTATTATTATTATTCATTTTTATTATTTTTTATTTATTTATTTATTTTATTTTTTTGAAAACAAATTTTTCTGTGCAATGCTATCCTGCAATGCATACTTTTAAAAGAAAAGTTATATGTTTTTCGCTACATGTATTAAAATTTCAATAATTTTATTTAATTTTATTAAGTTACGTCAGATTAATGAATATTTTACTTTACGTGTGAATGTGATTCAAATATTGATAATATAACTATCCTGATTTAAGCACACAGTACAGAGAATATTAAATAAAATATTTATACAGGTCTGAAAAAGGATTTAACTATTTTCAATTATTTCTATAAAGAAAAATGAGTAGGCTTTACGTCGCACTAGTGCTATACTTTGGACAATTGGTGACGGTCTGGGATTCATCCTTAATGGTAGTCCGGTCATATGCCATCACTATTTTGATACTCCATGAAGGGAATTATTTTTATGATGAAAATTTAGTAATGAAATATGTACAGTCGGGGAAAAAAAACGCAACACCCGCTGCAATTTCGTTATTTATTGACGCAGGAACATCTAATAGACATAATTCAACAGGAAATTAAATGCACTTTCTGAAAATGTCGTCGAAGTTTGAATTAGGGGTCATCTACATATTGAAATGTGTCCCAACTTTGATTTTTTCAACTTTTTAGCAACACCCAATTTTGACTTCATATTCGAATTTCTGAGAGTCTGGCAGTGCGGAAAAGTATACTGTTTGTATACTTTATCTTTAGTATTTATAGAGTTATAATGAAAAATGTGTTAGTGGGTTATCTCTAAAAGTAGAAAAATAAAATTAAAATCCTATGAAATATAGACAAAATTTTAATGTTTTACATCGGAAACCTTTCAGGAAGAAAAGAATTACATAAATTAAAAAAAAAACATTTACATTCTCCAGTTTCTTAATTAACTAGAATGGAGTTTTTTTAGATTTGTATATACTTCAGTACCTTTTTAGATAATTTTAGGTCTATTTAAATACATTACACTTGCGATTGGTCCAGACAGTACTCTTTGAAAAAAGTGCAATATTTTTCAAGTAAAACTGTCTATTATGGCTGTACTGATCACCAATAAAGCTTAAATTTTCTTTTGTATGTATAACATAATATACGAAATGAAATAATATAGATATACATATACAACAACGCATAAACTAAATCTTTTCGGATAAATTATTGTAAGGGTTCATTAGGTAAATATTAAACAATTTTAATCGCACTTACCAGATTTGTGTTAGTTGAACTCTTTGGAACTGTAAGATTCGTTTTATAATTTCTATGAAAATATAATTTCTCAATTAAACTTTCACGACTGCTGATATAGATTTACGCCATTTGAAAATCTGTAACTCTGTCAGCGGTCGTTTCTTTCGTAATTTGTGTGTTACTTATTTCGTAAGTGCGTACCCATTGTTCATATTTTTACAATAAAATATGCTATGGATAGAAATATATTGATTAGAAGGAATATAATTATAATGTATATCCATTTGTAATATAATTGTGAATACAGAAAATTTGTTCAGAAATATTAAACCTATTTTACTATTTAAAACAGTAAACACCGCCTATTTAGTTAATTTTTTTCTTCTAGTGTTCGTTTAAATGATTCAAAATTTATCACCAGTAATCGATGAAGTTAATACCACTTGTGCATATTTTTGTCAAGATAAAATAAGGGGTTTAACACGAATACTCGATGTCACGTTTACTTTTCTGTATTGTTTTATTTTGAAGAACGATGAAGGCGGGGCCTGTTTTCTTTAGAAAACAGGAATTCTTGATGACTAATGACTAAAATTCATCATTTTTGTTTCATTTCTTTGGGTTTGACGTTGTTGTTATATAATTTGACCCGTAAGTAAAAAATAAAAATATGTTGTTTAATTTTCTTTGTTATTTTTTAAGATTTGATTCGTTATCTCATGCAAAACTTTATAAGAGGCAGCCCCCTAAACCACTCGAAAAGAAAGATTTATTTATATCTCAAAAACTAATAACTGGAATGAGCTGCAAATTTGCACACCCATATTTTTCAGCATTAGGATTCATTTTATGTAAAAATTAATATAGGTTATAAATCATAATTTTTATAAATATGAATTTATTAATATTTTTCAGAATTTAAAATATTTTTCAGAATCAAAAGTAATGATGGATTATGTTTGGGTTTCTTCACTGTATCTAATAAGTAAAATATACAACCAATATACTTTTTCGCGTTGTCGCGATTCCAGGAATTCAAATATAAAATAAAAATGGGGCATTACCATTGAAAAAATCAAAGTTGGTGCGCGTTTTAATATGTAGACGAACCCCAATTCAAAATGTCAGTTAATTTTCTGAAAGTACTCACAATTCCCCGTCGAATACCTATTACATTTTTCTTCATCGATAAGCAACAAAGTTATGTTGAGTGTTGCGTTTTTTTTTTTTTTTTTTCCGTACTGAACTTCTGAATAAATTCCTCTATGATTTGAATGGACCATTATTTTTTCTTTTATAATGCGAGTTAGGTTTAATAAATTTCTATTTTTGGTAGGATTTATTCAAATTATTTTTTACGGCAGTCGGATTCAGGTTGAGTTTAGTTTTTAATTAGTCGGGCTGAAGTGTGAGCATGTTTAAAGTATTTATTAGTATAATCAGAAATTCTTCCGGTAGAGATGTAGCTTCATCAACGGTATAACCTTACTAAATATACGCATACACAAATAATCATAAAACGAAACTTACACTGCAATATTCGTAATCTGACTTTTACAGATTTTCATTTAACGGATTTATTTATTCTTAATATTTGCAATTCATTCAGCTCACCTGAAAAGTGGACGCATTATAACCTCAAGCAAGATCCAACCTGGCGAAGACGTTTTGCAATATTTTCAAGTATGATGCTCAAGTTTTGTGTAGCTGTAGGCGGCTTAAATAGAAGCGATAAAACTGAATGTAAGAAAAAATTATCAGCCTGCTCAAAAAATTTTGAAGGACATTAATCGTCTGAATTTCAATAAAATAAAATATATAAACGTAAATGATTTAATGCAAAAAAAAAAAAGAAAAAAAAAGCTTTATTTAATGTTAAACAGTGGGTGGATACTGGGCTTAAAATTGGGTGGAACTAGCCATGTATCATTGCACACACGGTGTGCTACTCATTTTTTTGCTCGGAATGCATTGCACACACGGTGTGCAATCCGTTTCGAACGGGTTAGCTTGTGGCAGGTGATTACATGATCAGTTTCAAAGACAAGAAGTGCAAGGATTATGGACAACGAGAGGGTCAGCAAACAAGAAAACATTGAAGCTAAAAATTAAATGTGCCAATATTTAAGTTAAACGTGTTATCGATTAACTTAATGTTATTTTACAATTGCTTATCATTATCTGGTCTTGTTCTTTTTTCTGTTTATTTTATATTTTTTCTTTAAATTAATTTTTTTAATTATTTTTAATTTTTTTTTTTTTTTTTTTAATTATTAAGCTGGAATATCCACTTCTAATACAAAGAATATTTGTTTACAAATACCTTACAACAATGGCATTCAAATGCACTTATTACTATTAACAATTTAATTGCATTTATATTTAAGCGCAATCACTGCTACCCTATAAGGAGAGATTGCGCAAATTAGTTGTCTTGGTTTTATTACAGCTGCTATTTTAAATTATTACAGAACAACAAAAAAGTAATGAAAACGTATGGAAGAAGATTCAATTTAAAAGTATGCACCAACAATTTAGTAAAAAATTAATATTTGGATTTGTTATAGCGTTTTCTTGAAATGTGCGCAAACTCTCCTAACTTTACCTTAAATAGATGATTTGAAATTATTGCGCTATATATTTTTTCTCCTATGAAATAACGAATATTTATTCGTTTCTTACGTATAGTATACTTCCGATTTACTTAAATCACATCCATATATACAAACGTGATTTGAAAATATCTATATTCTCTGCAGTTAAATATCCGTTTCGCATCCCTACTGTATAATATGAATAATAATTACTAGTCAAAAGGAAATGTATGATGAGCAGTTTCAAATCATGCCAAAATTTCTAATTAATAGAGGAAAACATTCAGTACATGCCTTATTTTCACACCAAGTTTTATGTAAAGAAAATTCCTCCAATATATAATTAAGATTAAAGAAAAAGGAAATTACTCTTAAAAATAAAAAATAAATAAATAATAAAAAATAAACTGATGAATAAACTGAAAAATAAACTGAAAGTGAAGGACACTAAGAATACACCGGAAAAAAAAAAATAATAACAGTAACAGTGACAGATCCGTACTGTATTTAAATTTATCTGAAATAGGTAAAAAAGGGCCGACGCGATTAATTTTTTGAATACTATCTATTTTTATTATTATTAACATTATATTTTAATAGAAAAGCTTAGTAAACGTTTACAATAGCTATATTCAATTAAAGAATGCCAGAGTTCGTACGTTTCTTAAATTTCCTTCATTTTCTCTACTCCTTTTTCTGTGTACGGCAATTTAATTTTATTTTTTATAATAAAAGCCTGTAAATATAAAGAAAATATTATTGCTCAAAAAACCTTGTAGAAGTGCAGGACTGCCACTGGCGACTTTTTTATACTCTTTCCGCACCGCTATTTCCAAAAAATAAAATTTGAAGTATATTTTTGCAGGTAAATCTGCGCTTTGCATAAATTTATTACAAAAGTTATGTTATGAAAATAGTGGTTCGAAAGTAATAAAAAAAAGAAGTCACCTATGCTATTCCTGTCAGTGTCCTTGAAGGACAAAATTGAAAATTGGCGAGTTCGTAAAAACCTTAGATATTCAAAAATGTTACAAATGTTACCACCTTAAAGGAGCACAGTTGACAACTATTTCGGTTTTTTCTTACGATATAATACCACTCACTTTTGATTGGAATTTTAAGTAACCGTTTTCTAACTATCTACGGTTAATTTTATTTGAAAATATTATTAGAAAATAGTGGTTGATTATTATTTAAAAGTAAATCTAAAAGTTGTTAATTATGGAGAAAAAGAAGTTTATTTTAATATATCAAACTATGTAACTGAATCCTGGCATTGATTAATTCATCAGAAATGATGATAGATTTAATTTAAATTATTCGATGTAGGCTTGATATAGATTTCAGTTATAGCATATAATATTATTTTAATTTTATGCTTTTTCGCACGTTATTTTCTCTCCCACAGATTGCACGCAGACATAAACAGATTTTTTAAAAACAGAATAACTAATGAAAATATTTATTACAACCTTCTCTTTGTTATTTTAAAGGGAATAAAAGCAATTTTTTTCTGGATGGTTTCTAAACGTCCATGTTTCATTTTATAAATACAGAGGCCACAGCAGTCCTAGATTTTTATGTGCATTTTATTACTTTACCACCACTTTACCACATATACATATTGTTTTAGCTTTCTTGACAAAAAAAAAAAAAAAATGTATAAAAAAATATTGGTATTAAAATAGTGAAACAAACGTAGAAATATAGGACAGCTGCGGCCCCTCCAAATGCATTGAATATAGCCGCAAACTGTAAGTCTTTTTTTTTTTTTTTAAGATTTGTAATTATTTTGCTTCTGGAGTAATATTTCCCTCAAGTGATACTTAAAATTTTAGAAGAAATTACTACGTAAAAACAGCGATAATAAGATCTCAAAAAAAAAAAAAAAAAAAAAAAAAACCAAAGCACTTGACAGCTATGGTATTTACTAGCTAGCTGCAACAAAATGAATACCCGTAGCCAAATAAAATGAGCATTCCGGGTTTATATATAAAACTCACAAAAAAAATTAAAGGGTATTCTAAAGAAATATAAGGGTTATATTGTTGCTTAAACATTCTGTTATATGGTAATGTCTTATGAGGTGTGTCATTATTCTACATTACATTATTTATACATTATTCTACTCCAACAGATACCATGTCTCCCATGTTTTAACTATTTCAAGGGCGATGATATATATATCTTATACCACCTAATTTTAATTCCCAATTTCGCAAATTTAATAATTTTTTACCTTTTTGACTTAGCCGAAAATACGCATTCATTTCTTATCATCTAATTCTGTTCTCAAACTCTGGTGGCACATTGATATTAAGTGAACGTAATTACATTGGCTCTGAAAGGGTTAAAAGAGACAAAATACTGGAACTTTTCCGTAAATGTTTTCAATTTACTTAATTGTTGAAAATATATGTGACATATTCCTTTAAAAATGCAGTGGTGATAAATCTGAATAAAAAATTAGTTTGTCAAATACGTACTCCTGTATTTTACAAATATTATGTTTGATTATTATTGTGTTGCCCATCAGCATTGTCAAAATAACAGAAGACAATTAAGTATAAATTTGAATGTAAATAAGTTCTCTTTCTAATGTCCTTTCGTATCATTTATTTTATCGTTGATGTAGAAATACATATTTTTCATAACATTAAAGTAGTGATCTTGATTTTTTTTTAAATTCTTTTTGTGTGTGTGTGTGTGTTGGATAATGTTTCAGCATATTTTATTGATTCCACGAAACTCATAAACATAAAAATAAAATATTGTTTTATACATTTTTAAAGAATAACAAAAAGTGTATGTATTATTTCTTTCATTATGTAATATGAAAAGAAATTTTCTCCATTTTAAAGAGAATTCAGTTAAATATTTTGCGATTTTTAAGTATTAAAATAAAAATCTTCATATTTATTAAATTTATCTGCAGATAGGTTAGATTTTAATTCCATAAATCTCAGTTTTCTTGTAGTACTTTATCCAAAGATTTTATAATGTTAGAAGAGAACAAAATTTTAAATGCTATTTATCTTACTTGTATTCATACTTGACAACATCATAATTAGTCCCTAGTATCATTAGCCACGCCTTTTATTTCACACCAATATATTTTTAGAGTATTCGTCTTCCTATTTAATCGTAATTGAATTTGAAGAATATTACTCTTCAAATTTACTGATGTGAAAAAAAAAAAAAAAAAAAAGAAGAAGAAGAAGAAGGGTTTAACAATACTACGCAATATTAATTAGGATGTTGAGAAGTATGTGTATTGAATATATATATATATATATATATATATATATATATATATATATATATATACTGGGTGTTTCATAACCTCTGGTAAAATTTTTAAGGGATGGTAGGATTCATCTAAACGAGCAGGAAAATTCATTTGTAAGAGGCATCTTGTGGTTCACTATTTGCGTTGCGACCACGCTTTCTATGATAAAAATTGCTATCAACTTTTAAATTTTTTGCCAAGAGTTTTGAAACACCTTGTACAATGAAATACGGATTCCATCCTTTGAAAGTGAATTTTAATAATTGATATACTCTGAGAAACAATTATGTGGCTGACATCTAGAAATTGAATTGTGGCAAAATTTATTCCTTGTCAACCTTATAAAAATTTTTTCCCATTACTAGAGAGCTCTTAAAACCCTTATTAGTATTCTACAGCATTTTTTTTATATTATCATCCCTAAATGTATTCGAGAATCTCTCCAAAGGAATGCGAACACAAGAGGTGAGTTTTAATAACTATGATTTTGATTTATGGACCAAAGCTAAGAAACCAAGCAATAGTTTGTCCCAATATGAAGGATTTGTAATATTCTTAATATTTAAAATATTGTTTCACCATCTGGAAAAGTACAGACTAGAAATTATTGACCATTTCGTCTATCTAGGTTAATTGCTAACCTTATACTCAAAGCAGGAAAATCCATATTTCGAGTTTAGGGATTGAGAAAATGATTACTTATTACTTATTTGTTCTTGATGAAGGAGATATATATACATTTTTTCTCATTGAAATGTTCACATATACAGCGTAATATAGGTGAATATAGAATAGTTTTTCCATTGGAACTCACCATAAAATCAAAAGTATTTTGTTTTGACGGTTTTATGTTACAAAAAATAGAGTTTACATGCAAAAATTTTAGTTTAAAGAAAGTTTTTTTTTTTTTTTTTTTTTTTTTTTTTGGGGGGGGGGGATATGGAATTGCTGCGAACAGAAATATGAAAAACCCATATCCTTAAAAGATAATATTGCATAGGGTCATATTTTTGTATAAAATCATTAATAATTGCAATATAAACAATTTATTTTGGAATTATAATTGTAAATAAACGTTATTGAAAAAAAATATATATATCAACTTTCAAGTTTTACAAAAATTGCAAATAATATGGAATATTTTGATCGGCATCTTGAAGAATAAATCATACTCAATAACCTGTTGGTAGAAATAAGTTCATTGGTATCGCACTACTAAATAATTTAACTTCCCTGTTTAAATGACATTAGGTTTACACTTATTTTACTGCTTCGTAAGTAGGTTACAGAAATCGTAATATTTACTTTGAAAAAACTCTAAATCTTAATAAACTAAAGAGCTTGCATGACACAAAATCTGATTTTCTCACTGATTCAACGTAAATTACCGTTCATATTTGAAGCCTTATGAAGACGTCTGACGTGTTTCTGGTAGGTTGTAGCTCCGTGCAAGTAAGATATAACAGTATTCTATTTTACCCGACTATTCCCCAATGGTCCCCTACACACACATATATATATATATATATATATATATATATATATATATATATATACCTGAAAACTTACTAATTAATATCCGGAAGATTGTTAGTACCGCCCTTTTCACGCCAGCCATTTTTTAGAATTTTTTTCCTCTTATTTAAACGTAGAAGAAAATTTCTCTGAAAATAAAGTGGTGTGGGAAATGGGGTTGGTTCTAAAAATCTTCCGATATATTAATTAGTAAGTTGGCAGGTATGTACATATATATATATATCAGTTCAATTTTCTGCATAAGCAATTTATTATTATTATTATTATTTTAACAAAAAATAACATAAAAGTAACAGGGATGGAACACGGGCGCAGAATTCATACCGGAATCCATTTAAGAAATTTCTCTACCTATAATATCGTTGATTTAAGAAGTAGAAAATTTTCATACATTGATAGTGGTATGAATTCTGCGCCCGTGTTCCATCCCTGAAGTAACTGATTATTAAGGACTTTTAAATATAAACTTTTGCAATCTATTACGCCACAGTGGCGGCAAGAATAGTAATAATATATAAATTAGTAAAATAAAAATATATAGAAATGAAAACATGATAAAGGAACTAATCTTCAAACTTTAGAGTTTTCGTGTTTAACCACTTAACATACGTAGCCTCACCATAACATATTCTACGGAAAAAAATTTTATACAATTTATTTCTTTAAATTATGTAATGTTTTTATGTCCTTTTCAACATTTACCAGGTTTAACACTCGTCACATTTTTATCGTAAATGCCAATTTTTAAGCTTTTTGCTAAGATTTAATAGAAATATTTTACATCTTTTTGAAACAATTTTCACTGATAACGTAACATAAAAGTTCTATTGAATTTTTCCTGTTGCCAAAAAGCGTAAATTTTGCGGCTACGTTTTGGGTTCCGGTATTTATTTATTTATTTTTATTATTTTTTTTTTCAATTTAAAGCTGCTAAGTGCTAAATCTTCTTCTTTTATTTTTCTTTTATTATTACCACTACTTTTTTAGAGTTATCTTAGTCTTAATCATAGTTTCCAAGTATCCCGATTCTCACGGGAGAATCCATACAAGATTTTTTTTTTTTTTTTTAATAATTTTCATTTTAGTTGATTGTCGAAAAATAATAGCACGTATGTCTTTTAAAAAATACTGATGTCAAATCTCGTTTAAAAATTCAAAATGTTGACAAGTATGGTATTAATTAATCACAAATTTTAATAATAAATAAAAAGATTTTTACTACTAAATGTTATTGGTATTCAAAACTCCGGAAGCTTAACAGTTTTGTGATTTAACATAATTAATTGAAAAAAAAAATATTTTTGAAAATTTCAGTGTCAAAAAGACGAAACGGAACCCTGAATATAGAAGCTATAAAATAATATATATATATATATATATATATATATATATCACATTCTTGTCTTGAAACGAAATATTAAATTAAAAAAAAATAATAATAAACTTTGAAAAGTAGAATCAATTTAATGGTTATGAATTTCTTAAATGTAAATACAGAAAAAAATACATTAGACTTTACACCACTATTTTCTATTTCATTTAGCTGTAGATAATTCGTACAAACCTGTTAGAAAGAATACAATAAATTAGAAGTACCGATACTGCACTGAAAAAAAGTCTATGACTGACGTTTAGAAAATAAAATGCGGCTAAAGGAAAAAATAGTTTCACGTCATCCTTATAAATTCCAGTTCCGTTTGGTAGTGAGTCCTAGAAACTCTTCTTAGAGTTCTATAACGTTTTCCTATATTATCACGGTAAACTTATTTAAAAATCTCTGCAGTTGAATGCAAAGACAAGAAGCGAATTTAAGTAACTATAATTTTGGTTTATGAGCCAATTCTAAGAAATTAAGCGAGAATTTTATGCAGTACTAAGGACTCATCATAATACATCTAGAAATGTATAGACTAGAAATTCTCCATTATTTAGCCTATTTAGTTTGTTTGTTTACTTTATGCACGTAACTCGTAAATCTATATTGCTAGTTTATAGATTCAGAAAAGGACTTCTTTTTCGTTCTAGAAGAAAGAATTATGGATTCCTTTTTTCTCAGTGCAGGATTCAAAGAAAGCAAAATTTGGATACCAGAAGTTTTATATATTATTTTTTTAAACACATATCAACGATTAGTTAAGTCTCAAATTGCTATATAAAAATAATGGTATACAAAGTTCTCTTTGTGAGAACTCTGATAGGTACGTTTTACGGGAAAACCAGAAAAGTATGCATTAGGTAATAAGTAATTTAGATAATAATTTTTCCCGCACAATAACATGGGGTATGGCTGCTGGTGACGATAGATGAAGTATATTTAAATTTCTTTGATGCATATTTATGCAAGTAATATTTACGGTATTGATGAGTGGGTATAAAATTCGTATGATTTATATGCGGATAGATAAATCAGGGTTTTATGAAAAAGCATTTTTTCAAGGACTCTTCCACTTCTACATAGCTGCCAACTTGTACTTTTTTTCTCTACCGGATATTTTTAATAGAAAATTTAAAACAGTTTTTTAACAGTTTTTTGTGATTAATCACAAAGAATTTTTTAGAAAAGAAATAGTGCTGTTAAAAAACTTAAAAGTTGGCACCTATGCTTCTATTGTTTAATCATAAAATCTTTAAATTTATAGGATTATATTACGATAAAAAATGCTCTAAAAACTAAGAGATATGCAAGTTAAAAGACCATACGTCTCTGTTATTATTATTATTATTATTGTTGTTAAGTACAGTAAATTTTAGCAGAACGTGAAAAGGCGCGAATTACAGTAGAAAATTTTGCCTACCTCAAAGCTTTAAATTGCAATTCCAATCTAAATAATGTTTCGTTTAGAATTTTTAAATATGAATTGCAAAAAAATTAATATTTAATTTATTGAATGAAATAAACTTACTCTTTTCTATGCATTTACAACCACGTAACTTTTATTTCAATTTCAGATGTTTCATTTTCTTTACTTTAAAAAAAAATATTTTTTTTTTAAATTACTATAATATCTATTTTATAAAGAAAAAGGTATTTAATATTCAGTAATTGATATGATTACTGTTTAATAAACAAACGATTTAAACTTATACAGACATAAGAATACAGTAAAATATTTAAATATTTGTCATTGAAAATGTAAAATGTAAAATAATAATAATAATAATAATAAAAATAGATTCCGTTAATATAAAAATAATAATAATAATAATAATAATAATTAATTTACTTTGTTTGTATTCATAATAATAAGCCGAAAAATAATTTACACAAAATATAACATTAATTTAATCATATATATATTATTAATTTATATTATTATAATATCAGGGATGGAACACGGGCGCAGAATTCATACCGGAATCTGTTTAAGAAATTTCTTTACCTAAAATATCGTTGATTTAAGAAGTAGAAAATTTCCTTACATTGATAGTGGTATGAATTCTGCGCCCGTGTTCCATCCCTGTAATATATATTAATGATGTGATATATTTTTTTGTATGAAAAATATTTTAGAGTTATTTTTGGATTGTTTCATTTATTTATATTATCTATATGTTTAAAATGCTTTATTTTTGTCCCACTTAAGTCTATGGGGATTCACGTTCATATATAAGATGAGTATGATAATATATAAGGCATAAAAGAAATATTATGGTTGTTACGTATCGTATTATCCATATTCTGAGTTTCTGAATAGTAATTTTCGTAATGTGTATGGAAATTCGGCGCAGACGTTCGGCCATTAGTTATGAATAATTTTTTTCTTAACCCTTTACCGGCCCAAATGCTCTAAAACGCTTGCAATGTAAATGTTCTATGCCAGCCTAAACGCTCTAAAACGCTCCTGTTGCAGTCTCGGTAGATCTATTAAAAACCAACTATCAGAAATTTGTAAAATATATTTTTTTTAATGTGAAATTAATATATAGAGAGAGTGAGAGCTCTATTTGTAATAGTTAAATTGGTGTTATTTTTTCCGAAGGAGAGCATATCTGCTATAGCTACATAAATATTAAGAAGTTGTATAAGGGACACGTATTTTTATGAATAAGAGGATGCGATTTTTAAGGACGAGTTTTTGTGTTACTGCACTCTTTTTATCGTCTTCTTCTCACCATAGTAATTCACTTAAGGTGATAATTATGTAGATAATATGTATATCTTATTTATCAGATATTTTAAGATAGAATTTTATCTCTATCATAATATTAATTTATGCAGTCATTTATATCCTTACTATAATATACACATCCGCATAATAGTTAATATAGTTTTAATTGGGTTTTGATTTAGTGATTTAATATAAATGTACTTAAACGGGAATTTTATCCCATTTTGAATACTGGATTTCTTTTTCAAAGAAATAAATGTGGACTTTGCATGATTGAAAAAAATACAGCCATTTTGACTCTGAGGTGTGAAAATAAACAGGACCGGTAAAAGTTTAATAAATCATAGATTAAAAGTGATAAAAATTTGTTTTTGTAAATATTGGTATGAGTTATGCTCCAAACTCCCATCCCTCTTCTGACAGTCATTATTATCGTTAAGGATCACAATGTATTTATTGTTCTAAACTAATCTAAAAAAAAAAAAATCTATGTGTAAGAAATCTTTCCATTATGTTGTTTATTGTATTATTTCTATTTTCGTATTCTATATATATATGTTTAAATAATGAAATTTAAAGGGAAAGCTGAAAGAGCGTTTTAACTTTAAGGCTGTGATTTCGATCAATATCAGTATTTTGAATATGTTAGATTTTCTTTAAAAAATTTTTAATATTAAAAATAAATCATTAAAAACATAATTAAAAAAAACACAGTTAGTTTTGTATTTTATTACTATAAATGCATAATATTTAAAAACCTTCAAGTTTTATTCTATCAAACATAAATTAATTAAGGCATATATTTATTCCTTTTACAAGCAATGCTGTTAATTATTATATGCATTTTAAGAAAATATTTAACAGACAAGCATAACGCAATTCCATTTCTATATCATTTAACTGAAAATAAAATTAATTGTATGATCATAAGTCTTTTGAAAAAGATCAAAGTTATTCTAAAAAGAAATCTTTACAATTCATTAAGGGAATAACGTATAATCAAATTAAATATCCCTCCACTAGTCACAGTTTCGGAATTTAACTTTGTTTAAGCACCCAACAAAAGCCGTCTTTGCGTTCCTTTCATTTCCTTTTAATCATAATAATGATTGGAGAAAATTCAATTATAAAATTATCAAAGAGAATAAATTTAATATAGTTTTCTTTGGTGAAATATTTCAAGAAAGTGTTTGGGTATTTTTTAAAGCAATTGTTTCTCATTTATAATAACAAAAGCAATTTCAAGTAATCAAATAAAAAACCAATATACAGAAAAAATATAATAATTCTTTCTTTGCAATATTATATTTAAAAATTAAATAGATTCTTAAATAAATGTTTATAAAATTAACACATAAACGTATAGAATATGTTCCTTCTGATAATCGTATCTAAAAGGTCTTAATCAGTACAATCAGCATACCTGACAACGTCCTAATTAATATTCCGTAGTGTTGTTAAGTCCCGCCCCCTCCCTTTTTTTTTTTTTTTTTTTTTCACACCGGTAAATTTGGAGAAAAATATTTTCCAAATGCAATTTCTATTAAATAAGTCAAAAGAAAAAAAAAACTCAAAAATTACTGTTGTGAAAAAAATCCGCCGCGAACAGTGCTACGGAAAATTAACACTTTCGCGACTGCATGTTTATGTCTTTTTCACAGTAAGTTCCGCCTGTGGGAGTTATTCTCTCTAGTTACAATATTTCAGAACAAAATTTTCTGTAATCACATTTATATTACAAATGGATATACATTATAGTTAATACTCTTTCTAATCAAAGCTTTTATACCATAGAATATCTATAGTACAAATATGAATATTGGGTATATTTTCGAGAATTAAATTACATACAAATTGCGAAAGAAACGTCCACTGGAGGAGTTAGAGGTTTTCAAATGACCTGAATCTACGTCAACGGTCGCGAAAGTGTTAATTAGGATTTTCGCAGGTATGACACTCAGACATGCCAAATTTTAAATTTATTCCGGAGTATTGTCAGCTTCTCTTTCCATACCACTTTTCCATGAAGAGTATTTTTCATCTTATCTAATCGTAATTATATATTGGAGAAAATTTTAATACAAATAAATTTTTAGTATAACTGTACTTACTATTATAATGATATAAGCTTAAAAAATATTTAAAAATTTCAGGCTTTTCAAAGTTTTATAAAAAAGTAGAAAAAAGTAAAGAATATTTAGGTTTTAATTTTTTTAAAACCTGTACAAAGTTTGTTACTTATAGCTTTTTAAGTTGCTATTCTATTCACTTATCTCACTTTTAATATATATATAAAGTACCAAGTTTATTCTATTGACACTTTCGCGACCGCATGTTTTTGTCTTTTTGATAGTAAGGTCCGCCTGTGGGCGTTATTCTCTCGAGTTATAATATTTCAGAGCAAAATTTTCTATATTCAGATTCATATTACAAATGGTTATACATTATAATTATACTCTTTCTAATCAAAATATTTGTATCCATAGCGTATTGGTCGTGGAAATATGACTATTGTGTATATTCTTAAGAAATAAATGACATACAAATTGCAAAAGAAACGCCCACTAGCGGAGTTACAGATTTTCAAATGACGTGAATCTACATCAGCGGTCGCGAAAATGTTAAAAATTTATATTTCAATATATCCAAAAACTGAATAAGACCGCGATACATTTCTGTCGTTACTTCTCACAATATGCTTTGTCATATATTAGACATAAATTTTGTGTTTTTTGTTGGTCTTTAGCAGAATGTCTTTAGCAGAATGTCTTTAGCAGAGCTGCCAACCTAATCCGGCAAATAATTAGTACCGCCCATTTTTCTACACCACTTAATTTTTAGAGTATTTGTTTTCGTAAATCATCGTAAATATATTTGAAGGGAATTACTCTAAAAATTAAGTGGTGTAGAAAAGTGGGCGGTACCAACAATTTGCCGGATTAGGTTGGCAGCTCTGCTTTAGAAATTATTATTGTCTGAGAGTCAAATTTAAGCAGAGTCAAACAAAAACCATATTTTTTAAAACAAGTTCTTTTTTATCTTAACGAGTCATTTATGCATTTATAAATAAAATATAATTATTTGAATACAGTGGTGGCGCAATAATATGCCCAGGACATCCCTGTAATGATGGATTTAAAAAATATTGCTCATACAATAAATACGGCTGCAAATATTTAATTATCATTTTTATCAAAACACATTTATAAGAAGCGTTTTAATTGTCAGCAAAAAACATCAGGAAACAAAAATTTGAAAATTCAGCAAAATTAAATAATCTTTAAATTAATTAATATTATTATTATTATTATTATTACTATTATTATTATATTATTATTTATTTTTTTTTATTTTTATTATTATTATTATTATTATTTTTTTTTTGACAATATTTTCATAAAATGGCTTCTTTACTTAAAGAACTTTTCCGTGAATTTCGTATACTCTTCCTTTTAAGTTACCGGTTAGTATTACTGCAAATGATTTTAAATTTTGTTATAGAAAATATTGTTAACTTCAGCAAAATTTAAAGCAATGGTTTTAACAAAATGAAAAGGTACAGTCAGCCAAAAAAAAACGCCACCCCCCCCCCCACCTAATTTCGCCGTGAGTTATCGTAGAAACAAGCAGCTGGTACCTATCGATCTGTAATAACGTCTAGTTTTTAATGGTGTAGTTAGATTTTGCTTAAGGGGTCATATACATATTAAAACACGTATAAACTTCATTTTTTTTTCAATGACGACCCCTATTTTTGACCTCAAATTCAGATTTTTGAGATCAAGGCAGTTCGGAAAAACTACCTATTTATATACTTTAAATCAATTCTAAACAGAGTTACACATGAAAATGTGTTAGGGGACCATATATACATTTAGAAAAAATAAATCGTGATCTACCACCCAATATACATTATTTATTAAATTTCACATGGGAAAAAATCTTTAGAAATGTTTTTTATAAAATAAAAAACGATTCAAATTCGCAGAACTTTCTGTGTTAGCTTATGAATTAAAAGATTTTTATTGGTTTCAATTTATTAAATATTGATTAGTTAAATACAACACTTCATATAAAAAAAATTAAATAGCTTGAATCATATGAACCCTACAATGTTGAATTACAAAAATCTACATACCAAGGTAAAAGAACAACAGCAATAATGATAATAATATTAATAGCGGTTAAAAAAATAAAAATAAAAGTATTTAATATTTAAGAAAAAGAATTATCTACTTCTTAAAAGCAAAAACTGTTTTATTTAAGTTAAAATACATATATAATAAAAAAAATATATATAAAATACATATACAAAATATATATACAAAATATATATATAAAAACAATTAATATCTACTAACTAACAATTATTGTCTACTTGTTGTTGGGTATATTTTTATTTTATACAGTAAGCCTCGCATGAAAGTGTTACTATAAAGTTTTACATTTAATTTAAGCGTACAAACCAACAATAGTTATTATACAAAAATATAGATAACAAGATTTAAACTAAAATCTGAGAAAGGATATTCAACATTTTCGCGACCACTGACGTAGTTTCACGTCATTTTGAAATCTGTAACTCCTTCAGTGGGCGTTTCTTTCACAATTTGTGTGTTACGATATTTCTTAAGAATATTCCTTATATTCATATATATATAAACAAAATAGTATGAATACAAATACTTTCACTAGAAAGAGTATAATTATTGTGTATATTCATATGAAAATAAATATGGATATAGAAAAAACGGTTTCCTATTGCCTAGAACGAATATTCCCCGTTCTGCAGTCGTCTACTGTACTTGAATTCTTAATTTTAAATGCGTAAAATCTATATCTTTAAAGGTTATAAGACATATTACTTAGTTTTAAATTCTTTTTCCGTGATAAATGTGTCGTCAGTTTTACGCCGTGATTAGAATAATCGAAAATAAATAATATTACATATTGCAACGTCATGCGATAAAATTTAAAAAGCATAAACGGTAGAGTAAACGAATGCGAAAATGTCACAACAAGATTAAAACAGAGAAAATGTTTTAAAAAATCTGATAAAAATTAATTATATTAATTTAAAAGAAAGCAAAAATAAAAGTATTTTTCACTGCATATTGCTCTTTCAAATAATAAATCTTGTCCTACCGCATTTTCTAAATCATGATGTATAACTTGAGATGCACGAATCCTAGAATATTCAAGTTAAAAACAAAAGACAAAAGGGATAAAATAGAATTTTAGCTGTGAGAAACTAGAAAAAGTTATGTAATATTTAAGAACAAAGACTTAACATTTCAGAATCGAGTAAACTCCTCTTTGCAGCGAAAGCCACGCCTTTACAGAATTTTTCTAAAACTTTACATTATAAAACAAATTTATTTTACATACTTCCAATGAAATCATTTAAATTTTGTCTTCAGCATTCAATGTAGTAAATGTCATTGACATTTATGCATACCAGCGTCACATATAGAGTCATATACCAGTATGCAAACTAGTTTGTTTTAATACTGTTTCCGCAATATAGAGGCGGGGCTACATTTCTTTTGGAATTCTTTCCCAATCTCTTGCCTGCATTGCGATAACTTATTAAAAAATAAGCCAATTTGTATAATAAACATCGAAATGTTCCTTAGAAAACAATTATAATAACATAAAGGTAAATTAAAATAGTTTTTTGTCAAAATGTATAGAAATATTGACTCACAGAAGATACAAATTATAACAAGTGACGCCCCCCCCTAACAGCAGTAAAAAATGAAATATCACTGTAACTCAAAAAATAATGTTAAGAACGAGCTGTAAATTTGGAAACCCATGTTTTTGATGATGTCCGTTCTATTCGTGCAAAAATTAACATAGGGCATAATTCATAATTTTTTCAAATATGAATTTATTAATAATTTTCATAATTCAAAAAATGTTTTTTTAGCAAAAATTTGCATGGAATATGTTTGGGTCACTTCATTCTAACAAATAAAAAAAACAGAATTTAAATATCATAATTATTTCGGAAGATATGATTTAATGTTTGTCACATTCATTTAACATTAGCATCCCCAAACTTTGACAGCTTATAACTCTATGAAAAATTAAGCGAAATATATAAACTATACCATTTTCCGTGATGATTTGATCCAAGGAATTCAAATAAATTATAAAAAAGGGGGGTTACCATTGAAAAAAATGAAGTTGATGTCAGTTTTAATATGTAGACGACCCCCTAAGTAAAATATAACTATAATATTATAAACTAGACGTTATTACAAACTGATCGGTACCAGTCGCATGTTTCTACGATACTTTACGGCGAAATTAGTTTGGGGGGGTGGCGTTTTTTTTTTTTTTGGCTGACTGTACCTGCCAACACCTTAATGAGAATCCTATAATATTGTTAGTCCTGCTTATTTTTCCACACAAGTAATGTCAAAATTAATATTCTTTAAACGTAATTACGTTTATATAAGAGGAATAATGTACTCTAATACTGGTGTAGAAAAGTGGTGGGACTAATAATACTATGGAATATTGATTAGGATGTTGGCCGGTATGAATCTATTTTGTGCGATCTGTCCTTATAGAGTAGAAGTGATTGCACACATGAGTAGGGGAGATTCCTATTAAAAATAACTACAATGAAATTGTTAACAATAATAATTTCGTTTAAATGGCATCGTTCAAAGATTTTTTTTTTTAAATATCATAGTGTATAGATTGGAGTGGGAGGCTTATGTTCTATACCAACTATGTGAAAAATGCCAGACCCGGGAATTGAACTCAGGCCTTCCGCTTAACGCAGGGTAGCTCAGTGGTTAGAGCATCCACGCGTTAAGCGGAAGGCCCGGGTTCGATTCCCGGCGCTAGTATTTTTCGCATTGTTGGCATAAAAAATCAGCTTTCCACTCCAGTCTATACAAAAATGAATTTTCAAGTTTGATGAATAAAATTTCTAAATTAAATATCTTAGTATTAAGAGTGAATATTTCAATCTAATAATTAAAAGATCAGAAAATTAAAAGAAATTTTAAAGGAATTAAAGAAGTTTATTTGAAATAAAAAAGAAAAGAAAAGAAAAAAAAAAAAAAAAAAAGACCTCATTAAATTACAGAATTACATTAAGTTCCTAAATAACATTATTATATTTAATTTTCCTTTTGAACGTGTTCTTGTTTGCGGACCTGCATCAGAATCATTGCACTTATTGTTGTAAATGATGCAGATTTCGTGCAACCACCTGCCACATGTAACACATTTAAACTTGTCCTGTCCCTCTTCGAAGTGGTACAGGCATTCATGGTTCCAGACATTCAATGTACTCTTTTCCATTAAATTGTCATTACCAAACAGTTACGCAAGCTCTATAGAATTCAATGGAATCAAATCACAATCTCTCCTAAATGGAAAAGTGCAAACTTTACCATTTGGTAAGAGAAATTTCACAGCCTTTTATTCAATAATCGTACGCTTTTAGAGAGAAACGCTGGTGTTCGTACCGTTAGTCTAGGTTAGTAGCTTATGAGAAATCCTTTAATTTAAAAATAGTTTGTATTAATACTATTCTATAGGAATTCGTAGGAAGGGTTATGAAAATTTAAGCATTTATTTTTAAAAATTAGACAAAATAAGCACGTTTTATGTTAGATGTTTGAATCAATCAACATGCATATTCAGGTCAACACGCATAACGATATTGAGTCGCAATGTGATTACTCTATTCCTTCCCGCCGATCCGCTATGTGCGCAATCACGCACAACGCGCTATTTCTCCTAGCTTTACGTTACTTATTATTTAACATTTAAAAATAGAATGTACAAAAATTACATTATCAGATTTAGCGCAGTCTCTTTTTGGAATACCACTCTTTTTACAATGCAACTTACGTATTATTTAGTTGGAGCTATCTAATTGTCGAAAATATATATAACATTTTCCATTTAAAAATACTGGTGCTAATTCCAATTTAAAAGTTTAAAAACTTGGAAGCTCTGTTCTACGTTTTAAAATTATCAGTATATCCCTAAAAATACAGTACTTGATACAAACTCACTGTAAATAAAAGAATAAACAATAGTATAGAAATATTAGAATAAACAAACAGTATAAATAGTCATGTATTGCGTTCTGTTTTTGTTTTTGGGTTCTAAACTTTGTTCATATGTAGAATAGCTTCCAACATATAATTAATACTCTGTAGTATAGTTAGTACTCGAAATTTTCCACGCCAGTCTTTTTTAAGAGTATATATATATATATATATATATATATATATCTTCTTATTTCATCTTAATTCCATTTGAAGAAAATAACTCTGAAAATTTAGTGAGATGGAAGAACGGGCGGTTTGTATCGATACTATAGAATACTAATTACAACGGTCGAACTCTCCGCCCCTTTTTTCAGAAAAGTCTCATGATTGAGAAATTTTCAAATTTATTGCTACCATTATTTTTATAAAATGATTTCTATTCTGTATAATCATGGAACATTACAATAAATGAGGAACAAACATTTAAACCATGTTTTCTCCAAAAATAAAAATGTTGAGTTACCGATATTTCTTTAAACTTAACATAAAAATAGTAAGCCTATATATTTTACTAAGTATGCCTAAATATTTTCCTAGTATCTAGATGTAACGATAATTAGGTTTTAAGTTTAGTTATTTTTTAATTTATTAGTTTTGTGTTGTCTGAAAAATTGTATCCGAAGGAGAAAACACGTTTTGTAGCTTTGCTACTCATATATACCAGAAGAGTATCTGCATGAAATTAGTAGTAGCTAAATAGGTGGAAATTTCTTATCCCTCAGAGTGTTCTGAAAAAAGGGCGGAGAGAACGGCCCCTGTAATTAGGATGTTGTCTGCTATGATTTAGGGTCTCAAAAAATAATACGAAAATATTATTATCATTGGAGTTTCATAAATTTGAAATAATTTCAATAGTGTTTTGCTTTTTAAATATATATATTAATATTATGATCTTATTAGATGAAATGTCACACAGTATTCAATTCGAGCATATTGCCATCATTTGCTGAATGATTATTTATGCTTTTAGATTTAATATATATATATAATGTAATTCTAGTGTCCGCCTATTTTTATTATACTTTCAGGAATGAGAAATTTCCACCTATTGGCCACCACTTTCTCTTTAGATAAATATGTATTGTATTTTTTAAGCAATGTGTAATGATTAAACAGGCTAGTAATTATTGTATGAAAATAGTGGTAGAAAAAACGGCTTTAAGTTATCATTTCTACAAGTGTCCTGAATAAAAAGTTCGAGACATCGACCCCTGATATATATATATATATATATGTCAATTACAAATATAATAGTCTATATAGCTTTGGCAATAACATTTGTGGCAATTACATTTGTTTCAATAACATTTGTTGACTTTGGCAGTAACATTTGTGGCTTACTTTGTAAATATTTCAAATTATTCCATGATCGTTTTTCGGAGAATTATACATTTTCCAAGAGATTCATGTAACACACTAAATTTACATGTAGATCATACACTATCACCATTCTTTTAATAATTGGTTTTAGCTTATAACAAACAAGAATTACTCCCTGAGAAAAGGATATTATTTTTATTAAATAGTGGCGTCAACTAGTGCTGCGTAATGTAGACAGTGCTGCCAGATCGAGGGACATTTTTATTTAACAGCCACCACTAAGTTTTAATTGAAACGGCTTCTTAATTGTTTCGAAACATCTTTCAAATTTCAAAGAAATTTTCGATGTGATTAGATAGCCGTTACAAATAAAATTTAACGGTGGCTGTTGAATAAAAATTTCCCTCAAATCTGGCAGCACTGAATGTAGATGTTCCGAAATCAGTAATATATTTCTAAAAATAAGTTCCTAATGTTAACTAAGTACACTGTATATCTATCATACATACAATAAAACATGTTGTTGAAATTTAGTACTGATAGTGTGCCCCGTCCTAAACCAGGCTCTGTATAGCGGAAACTTTCTATGACAATTTTAGATTCATTTACTTCTAGAAAATTAATATAACATATTAAAAAAAAGTGGTGAGAAAACTTAACTGAAAATTGCTGGCAATTTGATAAGTACAAGTTATAATTTTCAGCGGCTATGTGCTGATAATTAACCCTTATTCAATTTCTATTCTGCGCACGGAAATAAGCAATCAAGATGGAATTTGATAATCATATTTAATTTCTGTAACAATAGAAAAGAGTTTTAGGAATTTGTTTTAAATATTATGATAATTAGTGTTAACATGTTTCTTTAAATAAATTATATATTAATTATTAAAATGAACTTGAATAAACTGAAGAAAATTTTCTGTTTAATTCCATAAAATAGTGTACAGTAAAATCCCGTTACAACGAATTCCATTACAACGAAAAATCCCGTTATAACGAAATGCAAGCGAGTCCCGTTTTGAAATGTATTCAAATAATGTTAACATAATCTCAGTATAACGAAATATTCAATTTTTTATAATCTCGTTAGAACGAAATAATATGACACGGCAAATACTTTCAGTTGTACATTTTTATCGCTTGACAATTTTTGTTTTCGATGCCTAGTCTTAGGGACAATCAAGCTTATCTCTAAAGCAATCGCTTTTCTCCGAGCTTAGTTGTAAAACAGGTGTGCATAGGCATTTCACTGCAGAAGGAATGTTTCCTTTGTTCGCTCTCCCCTTTTCTCCACCCCTTTTTCTTGGAAGTCCAAGTAAGCTGTAACCAATGTAAGCAAACTTAACAAAACGTGAAATGAGTATTGCACATTCCCCCTTCCCTCTCCTCCCTACCTGAATAACTTTCGCAAAGGAATTCCCAAAGCTCGAAATCAATTTGAAAATTTTCATCTTACCAGTAGGTCATAAAATGGCGGCTGTTAAGCGAAAACAGTTTAGTTTGGAAGAAAAAAAAACCATAATTTCTGAAGTTGAGAAAGGAATGAAAAAATCTGATGTTGCTAGCAAATATGGAATTTCGCCGTCTACTTTATCCACTTTTCTAAAAGATAAAGAAAGCATTTTGAAAAAACTTCAAGTTCAAGTCTTTGATCCAAGCAGAAAACGAATTCGAAATGCCCAGTTTCAAGATGTGGATAGTGCTGTTTACAAATGGTTTATGGATGTTCGTTCTAGAAACATCCCTCTAAGTGGCCCTTTAATTAGAGAAAAAGGTTTGGAATTTGCAAGAATGCTAAACGTTGAAAATTTTCAAGCCAATGTCGGATGGTTGAATCGATTCCGAGAAAGATACGGTATAGTGGCAAAATGCATTTCAGGAGAAGCAAAAGACGTCCCAGTTGAATCTGTAAACGAATGGCGTAAAGGTGAAGTACTAAAATTAATCAAGACGTATAGTCCTAACGATGTTTTTAATGCCGATGAAGCCGGAATATTTTTTCAGTTAGAACCAAGGAAGACTTTAGCGTTAAAAGGAGACAAGTGTATTGGAGGAAAGCTTTCCAAACAAAGGATTACAGCCCTATTTTGCTGCAACAAATCAGGAACAGAAAAACGAAAATTACTCATAATCGGCAAATCTGAAAAACCCCGTTGTTTCAAAAATTTTAAGTCCTTACCATGCATCTACAAAGCCAACAAAAAATCATGGATGACGCAAGGATTCTTTAATGAATGGCTGATAAATTTTGATAAAGATATGCAAAAACAAAAACGTAAAATTCTTCTACTCATAGACAACTGCACAGCACACAATGATCCTCCTATATTGAATCACATTCGTGTAGAGTATTTCCCGCCTAACTGTACTGCAATACTTCAGCCTCTTGACCAAGGCATTATCAGAGCCGTAAAATCACGATACAAAACTATGTTATTAAAACGCATTTTCTGTGATCTGCAAAATAACGTAAACAGAAAGTGCAACATGAAAGAGGCAATTGATATGATCTGTGGATCGTGGGATGATATAAGCCAGAAAACAATAGCCCACTGTTGGAAACACGCGCAGATTGACCAGGATTTAAATAAAGAATCGACGGCTCAAGGATCTAGCGATGTACTACATGATGAGGAGCAGACAGTCGTATATGAGATCGAATCCGTTTGGAACTTAGTAAAAGAAAAATCTGGTGTGTCTCAAAGCATAAGCTTTAAAGATTTTTTAACTGCAGATGACAATGCTGCAACTTGTTATTCATTAACAGAGACAGATATTGTGCAGTCTATTGTTGATGATCGCATTTTAGAAAATGATGAAGAAAGTTCTGAAGATGAAGAAAATGAGGTTATTACTACTTCAAAAGTTACATCTGCTGAAGCCTTAGAAAGCTTAGAAAGAGTGCGCAATTTTATTTCTTTACAGAGCAGTGTACCAGATAACATTTTTTCTAATATTAATCATGTACATAATTTTGTATTGTCCGCAGCTTCAAACTCCCTTGTACAAAAAAAAAATCACTGATTTTCTGCATTAAATTTTTTCTTGTACAATTTGAAGATCATTGAAATGGTGGTAAGTCAATTTTTCAGTTCTATAAAAAATATTATACATTGTATTAGTACTAACTTTATGTTATTAGAAGGTACTACTAATTTTTATTACTATTTTTAATAATTAATATCTACTAATTTGTATTATACTACTATTTTTATAATTAACTATGATATGAGGATCTGAATTGAAATGTTTAATTTTCTATTGAATTCCGTTACAACGAAATTCCCGTTACAACGAATAAAATTTGCGGTCCCGTGAAGTTCGTTGTAACGGGATTTTACTGTATTACAATCATTTTTTCAAGTAAATTTATATAAATTAACTTTAAAAAAGCTTCTTCTTACAGTGAAATTATTAATTTTACCAATACCCTCTCTCGCTATATATATATATATATTTAAATAAAATTGGATGTTATAAAGTAATAAAATAATATAGGTACAAAATATATTTTTTTGTTTCTTTAACAGTGTGGAATTCAATAATGATATATTTTGAAATTAAACTAGCAGTTACATTAAAATAACTCTTAAATACTTCTAACTCTTTTTTTTTATTACTATTATTATTAAACAACCCATAAATTGCTCCTTATTGATTTATTTTGAGCCATTATTATTTCACATAAAAGATTTTTCTAACTTTTTGCTGACGAACTCAACAAGAGGCTCATTTAAAGTGAAAGATCTGTTTCATTTCCTCTTTTCAGAAATATCTATAATGGTCAGAAAGTCACGGAAACAATTCTATCTTATAGTAACAAGAAACTTCTTTGTGCTCTTCCTTACTTGTTGAACATGACAACTCTTACAATGTACAAGATTTTTCTTGGTAATATTTGTTGGATAAATCTGGTTAAAATATTTCAGCCGAACAGAATATTATTTAAAAAAAAAAATCTTTAAAATTATATAAAAAAAAAAAAAAAAAAAAAAAAAAAAAAAAAAAAATCCTTTAAAAACAAATAAAGTAAAAATAAATAAATAAATAAATAAATACATCTCAACAAAATTTGGTCAAAAAGAAAATGTTATTTCTGAATTCATATGATTATTTTCTTTTTTACATATTTGTTTATTTGTAACATCTAAACAATGATCGCAGTTACTCATATTTTAAAGGCTACATTTATTTTTGTTTTAATAGTTCTCTCTTTATTTATTTGCAGAAATTAAGCAATAAATTAAAAGGATTATTAATAGGACGCTGCAAACCCTGTATAAATTATTCACAGAACTATTTATTTATTGATGTATAGGTGCCAAGTGTTACGACTTTTTAATACCAGTATTTTATTTTAGGTCTTTTCTTTGGTTAAATATACAGAAAATTTCTATAAAAAATACCGGTATCCAATGTTTTGAAATATTGGCAGCTATGTTAATGGCATATTTATGCGAAAACGTGCTGCCGATAGTTTTACAGTCGCTCTCAAAAGTCTGACTTTTAGTGATTAAGCAAGGTCACGAGGGGAAGCTTCCTTTATAGCATTGGCGTTGCAGCAATCCAAATAATATAATCAAAGATTTGTCTGTACATTTCTCAGAATCAAAATTTTTGCGATACTTTCATGTTTCACACATCGTGAAAGATAAAAAGGACTTCAGAAACTATTTTGTCCCTGCGTGTGTCTGGGTCGTTGTGTCTGTAAAGCTTTATTTGTCCAGGTATCACATGCGAACGGCTGGACAGAATTCAACGACACTTGTGAGGAATTTAGGTCTTTACCCAACATAAAATTATATTTATGGAACATTTCAAAATTTTGATTAGATGCAGTGATATGAGTAAAAAACACCTGCGCATGCGCCATAAAGCTTTAGTCAGTAAAACCATAGCTGCCAATATTTTAACTTATTCCGGAATATTTGTAGATCCACTTTTATTTCGCATCACTTTATTTACCGAAAAATTTCCTCCAATATATATTTAATTTCGTTAAAATTAGAAAAAATTACTTTTAATAATAAGTGGTATGAAATAAAGGCAGGACTAAAAATACTTAGGAATAAATTAAAATATTGGAATCTATGCATACCTGCGAATATTTTAAATTAACATTCCGTAATATTGATACTACCACCCACTTTTCCACACCACTTTATTTTTAAAGTAATTTACCCCAAATTTAATTATGATTAAAAATGAAGAAAATTACTCTAAAAAACACTGGTGTGAAAAAAAGGCGGGGTTTACAGGACTACGGAATATTAATTAGAATGTTGGCAGGTATGCAGCTATGGTAAATCGCTTTGAATTAAAAAAAATGCGTTATCTTTACGTATTAGACAGCAAGGAAACTTATAATGATTTCAGGATATTTTTTCAGTGTCCATGGGAGGTGGGGAGTTATATAGAGCATTTTTTATTCGACCGGGTATCTTGTGAAAATGGCTGAACAGAATTCAATGGTATTTGGCTGAGGTTTAGGTCGGTACCTAACTTAAAATTATATCCAAGAAAGATTTCAAAATTTTAATTAGACTTACAGATATCAGCGAAAAAGATTTCTGTAACAAATAAAAAATTATATCTAAGTATATAGATACGTTTAAATGACTATATTTAACAAAAACAAAAAAAATCGACTTTTTATTTGTATTTTTATTTATTTACTAGCTGGAACCCGTCGAATTCGACGGTCATTTTATTGACTGTAAAGTTTCAAAAATCGTCGCATCATTATTTAAATATATTTCAAGTTAAAACATCTAATATAATTTATGATATTTCACTTAAAAAAAGAACTTCGGAAAAATCCTTATAAATAGAAATGAACCTTAAATTTGTATGATTTTATATCTTTAACTCGATTTTGTTTGAATTTCTATGTTTAAATAAAAGCATAGCGGAAAAATAATCAGCAATAACAAAAAAATTACCTTGAACCGAACGAAACTCTGCCTTGTGACCCCGGTGCCTGTGGCAGTGTATATGCGGGCCACTAATAATATGAAAAAATTCTCAAAAATTAACCTTGAACCGAACGAACCTTTCACTCGTGTTTCTGCTGCCTGTGGCTGCGGCCCCGTATAACAGGCATGCTATGCAAAATTCATTTTCCTCCACCAGGGGGCGCAGTATGTTGAATACGAACATCCCCAATTGCCTTGAATTTCCAAGACTTTTCAAATAAGGTGTTACATGGTGGTGTCAACTGCAAAATCCTTTAGTTGCACTTTCCACCGCCAGCGGGCACAGTGTCATCTGTACGAACGTCCCCAACGGTCAGGAAATACTAAGACCTTTAAAATAAGGTGTAACATGATAGGGTCTACTACAAAATCACCTAGTTCCATTTTTCACCACCAGAGGGTGTACTATATTGTATACAAACATCCCCAATCTTCATGAAATTTCAAGACCTTTAAAATGATGTGCTACATATGTGTGGGTTTAGAACGGACTTCCCTCTCAAACTAATTTCCCCCTTTTCTCCCCTAAATCTACTTTCCCCCTTTAAAATCGAAAATTCCAAAATCGCAGAAATTGATTTTTTAGCATTTGTGTCTAGTCCTCTCATGTACAACTTCTTCACCGTGAAGTATTTTGGAGCTGAGTAAAGCTCGCAAACATGTTCTTAACCTCTACCCCCCAGGGGGGGAGAACCGTTCGACTTTTTTTTTCTCTCTTTTGATGATACATCTACAGACCAAGACCTTTTTTTAGACACCTCAACCAAATTTTTACACCTAGCCGATCTCTCAATTTAGTGGATACAGACAAAACACGTTTCATATTAATATGTATATACAGCGCATTCAATCAGACAATCGGAAGTAGTCAAAACTAAAATATAGGAAATATTGAGCGACAATTAAAAAATATAGGAAAAATAGGAGGTTTCATAAATATGTAGGAAGTATAGGAAATATGGAAGTATAGGAGCGCTGAAAGGCCTGCAAATGTGATAGTCATTTTCGCTTAATATTTTCACTCAGAACTTTCATATCAGAAACATATAAAAAAAATTTTTGCTAACCAATTAATTCAGACAAAAAGATATTTAGACAGAGGTTTATAGCAAAATTAATGAAAATCAACCTTTTTTAGATACCGATGTTGGTACTCCATACTCCATCCAATTTTATCAAAACTTTACAAACAGATCTGTACACTGGAAATCAACTACTGTAATTTCTGGTAGATACCCCACAGGTAAGATGTGTCATTTCTCCACCAGAAATTTTATTTAATAGAGAAATCGATACTTTTTCGAAGGAATAGCTCGTACAAATATAAATTTATTTACCAATTAAATTTCTGCTGCAAAACTGGATTATATAACTTGCGGGGTATCTACCAGAAATTACGGTAATACATATGAAAGGATATTTAAAGGATAGATAAAATGGTGATTTTGCGAACAAACCTGTAGAACCCCCTTTTTTTTTTAGAAATTGAATACAGAGTTAAAATTGAAGAAATCAGAACATAACAATTTTTAAGCATGTAACCAATAAAAAGCATCTGCAAGATGGTATAGATGGTAAATTTAAAGAAAATCGTTAAAATAGTTTTTGAGATACAAATAAAAATAAAATGTGACCTGATTTAGAACTTTCCAATTTTTTACCAAAATTTGGTAAACACATCTGTACACCTAACTTATCTTCATTATAAAGGTATATTGTTTTTACTTTTTAAGTTGTGATAAACAAAAAATCACCCCCCCCCCTCACACGCACACATCTTTCCCCACATGTGAATTGTGTTTAAAGAATCACATTTTGTAAATAAATTCAGCACACAGCTTCACGAATTTTCTCTCTTAAAAGTATGAAAAAAGGGAAAAAACAATAATTCATAATCTCTAATTAGAAAAATTTTGCGAAACTTTCGTCCAAGAAAAAAATCAGTGCTCCCATAAGCAGGCGACAGGAAAACTAATTGAGAGATGCCTATACAGCTAGCGGCAAATTTATCGTCCAAGCATGCTAGGCTTAGTGCGACAATAGCTCAACACTTTACATAACTTGTGGATGTAAGCATTATGCCACCACATGTACACACTTAAATAAAAGGAACTGTTGTTTGCACTGCTTGATGTCTCGTACTGATAAACCAAAACTTGTTAGGTTGTAGTTTCTACATATTGTTTAGAAGAACAATATTTCTAATTGACCATAAAGGAAGATAACATAAAAAATAATTTGGATATCAAAGAAAAAACTCATAACTCGGATCATACACCAGTGGAGGTCAAATTGCAACAAAATCTTTTTTTAGGTAAAGCATTGTTTTGGAAAAAACCACAAAGTGCAGGACACAATTTCATTTGAATTCTGATTAATCTTTTGCCTGCAAAATTAGGCAACATGAAGAACACTACTTAAATCTTGTTTTTCAGTTGTAATCAAGTGCCAAGTAATTAGTATGCAGCATAAATTGCTTTCTCACAGAACTTGTGAGTTATTTGAAAATGATCGGATATCTAGGATAGGTTCCCTCTAGATATCCAGGCGTCCTCTTCATCTAGAGCGAGCGAATTCAGAAACCTGATTGGCTCATGCTTTCTCGAGTCGAGATGATTGTTTTTACACAGCGAAGATGCTGATGCTAATTTTCAATATTGGATAAAAATTTCACAATTTTCAAACAGTAAGGTGTGTATGCATTTTTTTTTTTTTTTTTTTTAGTTATTAAATTATTTCTTTTACTTAAAGTTTATATTTGTAATGAATTCTAGAGTATTGTGATAGATATTTTATTTAGTGCTTTTGTTAACATTTGTATACGTTTATATAAAAATGTTACTGTTAGCATTTTAACCATTTTACAACTTTGAAAATTGCATCGAGCTTTATGGATATTTTTGTATTGCACCAAAGATAAGTATTTTTATTATTAGTTACTCCCATTATGTATTTAGTTTATTTTCGAAATTCGATTGTAAAGTGTATGTTTTGGTTGCAATATACAAACTTGTGAGTTTTTTTTTTTCTTTGCATATTTTAAAACGTTATGCTGAGTAAATAAATTACCATCATTCTATATAGTTTGTTGATTATTTTCGGTGCCATATAGAAATAATGATAATGCACATAAGCATATATAATTTTTTGAATATACTTAATAAGATATACATATGTAGCAGAGAGAAAAAATGTAAATGGTAACATTTTAAATAAACGTATAAAAAACAGAAAAAAAAATTATTAAAAGTAGTTTCCAATGCTAAAAAATATAAACAATACTCTAGAACTCAAATAACACACAAATTGGGTAATTTGTAAAATAAATAAATAAATAAATAAAGATAAAACTTGTGAATATTCGTAAGTATCTATCACATTTGATATTTACTTTCCATTAAATAAATTTTCAGAATTTAATATAAGTCAAAGTATTTCTATAATGTACAGATATGCGCAGTTAATTCAAGGTTCCCATTATAGGGTGGGATTGCGAGAATTTCGCAATATTTTGAAAAATCTTGTTCAAAAATATATCATAAGGGGATTGCCCCTTAATTTTTTCACATTGCTCTGAGTATTTCATAAATTTTTTAGTTCAGTTGGGTAATATATTAATTAGTTCGAAGCCTGTAGTGTCCTTTATTTACTTAACTTATATAAAAATTCTTGATTTAAAAAAAAAAAAAAAAAAAAAAAAAAAAAGAAATATTATCTAATTATTTCAGAATATTTTTTAATTATAAATATTTGTTAAGAGGATATATGAAGTGTTTATTATATCAACAAACAACTACAAAGTTTGAAGGCTAAAAATTGCAATAATTAAATGTTAAATAATTTCGGTTATGCCAGTTATTGCACTTTTTGAGTGCTCAAAATCAAAAAATATCTCACTTAAATTTGAAATATCCCACCACTTTTTTCTTTTTTTTTTTTTTTTTTTTTTTTTTTTTTGTTAACAATAAGTGCATATGCATTGTTTTATTTTTTCTCTATATGTAAAGTAAAGTTCATGCGTTTTTATGAGTTCTAGAGTATTGTTTATATTTTTTAGCATTGGAAACTACTTTTAATTATTATTATTATTTTTTTGTTTCTTATACGTTTATTTAAAATGTTACCATTTAAATTTTTTATCTCTGCTACATATGTATATCTTATTAAGTATATTTAAAAAATTATATATGCTTATGTGCATTATCATTATTTCTATATGGCACAGAAAATAATCAACAAACTATATAGAATGATGGTATTTATTTACTCAGCATAGCGTTTTAAAATATGCAAAGAAAAAAAAAAAACTCAGCAGTTTGTATATTGCAACCAAAACATACAATTTACAATCGAATTTCAAAAATAAACTAAATACATAATGGGAGTAACTAATAATAAAAATGCTTCTCTTTGGTGCAATACAAAAATATCGATAAAGCTCGATGCAATTTCGCGAAAATTGTAATAATCTAACATTTTGAATATACTGTACGAACACAAAACATTAAAAAATGCAAACAGTAATATTTCATATAAATATATACAAAGTAGTAAAAAGGTTAAAATGCTAACAGTAACATTTTAATATAAACATATACAAATGTTAACAGAAACACTAAACAAAATATCTATCACAATACTCTAGAATTCAAGACAAATATAAACTTTAAGTAAAAGAAATAATTTAATAACTAAAACAAAAAAAAACAATGCATACACACCTTACTGTTTGAAAATTGTGAAATTTTATCCAATATTGAAAATTAGCATCAGCGTCAGCCTCACCATCATCTCGATTCTCGAGAAAGCATGAGCCAATCAGGTTTCTGAATTCGCTCGCCCTAGAAATCCGAAGGGGCTCTCAGCGATTGGTCACCGGTTTCGTCTAAAGACAGGAACAGCCTCCGCGCATGCCCAAATCGTGCGATTTTGGTCTTAAAGAAAATCGCTTGTGTTTTAATATATAAAATTTATTTATTTTATCGCAAGCTATAGTGACTCACGGATAAGATATTTTTTATATTTTATTATTTCGTACATTTTAAGTAATTATTTTTGTAAAGTGCTTATAACTGCTGAAATTAGTTCTTTAAATTAAAAAATTACAATTGCATGTATTATCTGAAAAAAAAAAAAAATCATAATGCAATATTATTTTTTTAATAATTTGTGGGTATTATATTTATTTCTAGATGACTGTATAAAAAAAAAAAAAAAAAAAAAAAGCTGAAAAGCTGAAACTGTAATGTTGTACACAAATTTTGTTTCCTTTATATATTAATTAAAATAATATTAATAATAATAATAATATGTTTCAAAGAAATAATCGCCAATAATGCGATAATTGAGAAAAATGTTAACCCTTTCCCTGCCATCAGCTCACTTATCTTTGCAAAACTTTCTTATATTCGTGTAAGAGAGTAATGCCCCGTCCACTGTAATAATTGATCTATGGATAAAATTAAATATGTTAGTATACATTAATTTCCATATTTTAAACTTTTTTTTTGTACTTTTGCTAATTTTTAGGTACATTATAAGTGAAGTAATATTATTTTTCACAAATAACTATATTTTTAAAAGTTTTTCTCCCATTTTAGCGATTGATTAAAATGGCTGTCTCAGTTACGTTAGAAAAGTCCATGGCGAGAAACGACTGAGCTACTTCTGTATCAAATTTCAAATTTCGCCATGTGGGGCTACTAAAGCTGTTTCAAAATATAATTATTTTATCTGTTTTATTACGCATATACATTAAGTGATTCCCTGTTATCGATACCGGATTCATATATTCAGCATTTGATGGAAATTTAAGGCAAAAATTAATGTATTTCGATTTAGTTGAACATTCAAGAAACTATACAGCTTTAGTACACAGCCCTCTTGAGGAATTTTTATTTTTTAACTATTGTGCCCGTTTTTCGAAACGTAAATGGCGAGAGGAATTATGTTTTTGGGGGTGTTGAAAAAATTTATAGTCTAATCAGTGCGCAAACAATTATGAAAATTATAATATATATATATATATACACTACTGCTCACTAATTTCAATACAGCGCTTGTTTTTTCAGTTTTTCCATGAAATATACAAAATAATAAACTATCGCATGAATGTAATCTTTTATTGAAGCAAAGAAACATATTTTGGCAGAATTTACAGATACAACAGAATTTTATAACATAATTTTGTCTTATATCTTCCCTTCATCAAAGGAACTACCTTTAGAAGTTATCAACGCCGCACACACTAGGGGCATTCTATCAGTTAGTTTATCCAAAATTTCGGATCTAATGTTAATCCAAATGCATTGCATCATCTCCCACAGATGATTTTGACTTCTAATATTTGTATCTCTGATGCACCTGTCTATATGATCCCAAAGTAGTTCAATTGGGTTGCAGTCCGGTCTCTGAGGGGGGCAAACCATATTTTTCAGCACCTTTTGACGTTGTTTCGATTGAACATACTTTCTACACAGATTAGAAGTGTGTTTCGGGTCGTTGTCTTGTTGTAGAATGAATCCCCGACCAATAAGGCGAGTGCCAGAGGAAATAGCATGCCGCACAAGGATGTTGTGATATTGCTTGGAATCCATGATCCCATCTATTTTTATAAGATTACCAATTGCAGAACCACCAAAACATCCCCAAACCATTATAGAACATTCTCCATGCTTAATACTAGGTTGGATACAAGCAGATACCATGCGCTGACCCACAGCACGACGAACAAACTGACGTCTCTTAGAAGCAAATACTTCGAATTTTGATTCGTCAGTAAAGGGTACTTTTTTCCACTGATCACGGGTCCAATCCTTATGTTCTCGAGCCCAGGTAAACCTTTTCCTTTTATTAATCTTCCATAGAAGTGGTTTTCTTGCTGCCACACAGCCCTTTAAGCCAGCAGCTTGGAGACGACATTTGATTGTAGATATTGATATCTTGTTTCTCTTGTTTCCATCAATTCAGCACGAATTGGACGGGCTCTTTTGAACTTATTTTTCTTTTATATCACTGTAATAAACTTATCTTCCTGTTTTGAAATTTTCCGAAATTTGCCCAGGTCGTGAGTGATCAAAAACACTCCTAGTATCAGCAAGCCTCATAAGAGTGTACTGTACTCCACCGACAGAAACTTTCTCTAAACGAGCAGTATTCCGCAAGCTATGACCTGATTTTCTTAGAGCATTAATCGCAGGACGTTTTTGAATTGATAACTCTTTTCGAGGAGCCATACGGAAACGGAAATAACACTCTTTTTCAAAATAGTACAGTAATCCCAAACTGGAAAATTCTCTTATGCAGTCTTGCTTTATTAACTGGTTTTGCTTTAAACCTGAGCATGCACACATTTACCTAACATCCCGTGAAACAACTCACATCACTCATACACGTTCCACAAACGTCAATTTTTTTTTTTTTTTTTTTTTTTTTTTTTCTTTTTGCATAATATGGTGCATTGTTCAATTGGAATGTCCTTTGCTCTTAAATGTTCGTTTTGAAACAAAGTGCTAAAAAAGTTATTTTCGCCTCTTTTTTTTTACAGCCAATGTTTGATGCAGAAATTATTGGAAGCAATCTTGCAAAGAATAGCTAAGTGAATATTGCATTTAAGTATCGACCTTTACATAATTTCGATGTAAAACTAAAAAAAAATCAGAGGTGTATTGAAATTAATGGGTGGTAGTGTATATATGTATGTGTGTGTGTGTGTATGTATGTATGTATGTATGTATATATATATATATATATATATATATATATACATACATACATACATACATACATATATAGAGTGTATATATATATATATATATACACTCTATAACAAAACAAAAAAAAAAAAAAAAAAAAAAAAAACGACGCACCAAGAAGAAGTGGGGACAAAAATTGGTAGATGTGGTGGAATGGGTGGTCCGAATGGGACAAAAATTGGTAGATGTGATGTACATGAGGAACCAAACAATTGATTACAGTTTCAGAAAATTTAAATGATTTAATCAAGAGAAAAGGCCTCACAATGTAAACAACTCAATAACGCATTGGTCCACTTCTGGCCCTTCTGTACGCAGTTATTCGGTTTGGTATTAATTGATAGAGTTGGCAGATGTGCTTCTGTGAAGTATCGTGCCAAATTCTGTCCAATTGTTGCATTAGATTGGTAAAATCCCGAGCTGGTTGTAGGACACTTTTTATGATGCTCCAAACGGTCTCAGTGGAAAAGAGATCCCGGGACTGAGCTCAACCACACTGAGCCGCCTATTAAGGGTATTTGAAGTCACTGAAGTACCAGTTGCACATAGGATCGACGATAATGATGAATTGGTGCTTGATTCCATCAAAACCTGCATGTATATCAATTTGTGTCCAGTTTGCATTACTCCTTCTTGATGCGTCACTTTTTATGTTATAGAGTATATATATATATATATATATATATACATATAGTATATACATACTTGCCAACCATCTCATTATGAACCGTGCAATTTTTAGTACCCGCCTTTTTTTTCACACCAGTAATTTTTTAGAGTAATTTTAGTCTTATTTAATCGTAAAAACATTTGGAGAGAATAACTCAAAAGATATAGTGGTGTGAGAAAAGGGGCGTTTTTTTCAGGGAGCGTTAACAATTGCAGAGCTGCCAACCTAATCCGGCAAATTGTTAACGCCTATTGAAAAACGCCCCTTTTTCTACACCACTTAATTTTTAGCGCAATTCTCTTCAAACGTATCTATGATGAATTAAGTAGAAAAATACTCTAAAAATTAAGTGGTGTAGAAAAAGGGGCGGTACTAACAATTTGCCGGATTAGGTTGGCAGCTCTGCAATTGTACGGTTCTTAATGAGATGGTTGGCAAGTATGTATATTGTATATATGAGTGCAAATTTATAAATTGACAAATTGCACTTAATAACTATAATAATCCATTGCCTGTCTTGTCAGCATAGTAAGCTTCAACTTAGATGAATATAGATATTTTTAATAATACATTGTAAAATATAACAGTAGTTTTTACTGCAGAATGTACTGGGACCCATTTTCCAGTGCATTCTGCTATGAAATAGAGTAATTTACATTGGGAATTAGGAGTCTCTAAAGAGTGACTTTTTTGTAGATATTTACGTTGTAAATTTTCTTTTTAACATCCGATTGTTTGGCATCCCTTTTTGACAATACATTCTGCAGTAAAAATTACAGTTATTTTTTATAGAGTATACTGAGAAGAAAAATTAAATTCTCGGGTGGGCACAACAGCTACTGATTAATTAAAAAAAAAAAAAAAAAAAAAAAAAAAAAAAAAGATATTTTAATTGCTATCTACTCACATTTTTTTTTTTTTAATGTTTATAATCGATACAGACAGTTATTTGTAAATATGTTTATTAACGTGTTCCGGTCTTCTAAATTTATACATTTAAATAATATATATATTTCTCTTTAGAACTGTGATATTTATATTGTAAAATAATTTTAAACAGAATTTTTATAATTATTTATAAAAACGGAGTTTTTTAAAGGTTACGTTTTAAATTGAGGTTAAGTGACTTTTGAAACCTCAGTGGAAAATTGGTTATGGCCTTGGATTTACATCTGGGGTAGTGGATCCCAAGTGTTGGTCTGAAGACATACTATCACAATTCTTATTTTCCACCGAGCAGATGGCTCCTCTGCTTCAATAACACCTGTATAACTTAGTTTTACGGACACATGGAGGCCATTAAAGCTTCGACAGGCAGAGCCTAATTTAGGCCGGGGCATTCTCTCACCGGAATATTTTTACAGTTATTTTTTATTGCATATCATAAGAACTCCACATTTTGACTAGGAAATTATTTTTATAAAAAATGAACGGTGTAAAACAATCGAATTTACTCATGATTATTAGACACCAGAATTTTTTTTAAATAATTTTTAATGAGATTTTTTTGTTTATTATACGAGGAAAGTATTGCTCAAAAAATAATGGTGTAAGTGTAAATAATGTGTGCCCCGGTCTAAATCAGTCCCTGTCGACAGATTTTACGTACCGCAATATTCATATATGTACAGAGTTGCGAACATTTCAATTTTTTGGCGGAGCATTTTTAGGTCCGCCTTTATTTTGCACTATTTTATTTTTAGAAAATTTTTCTTCAGTATATAACTGCGATATCATAAGATAAATTTACTCTTTAAAAGAAAAAGAAGAAGACATCACTACAAATGCTCCGGAATAAATATTGGTAACTCTGCTATGTATACAATGGTGTTTGGCCGGCTCAAACAGGAGTCTAATACGAGCTCAAAGCTCTACTAAGAAGGCACTGAGATTTAAAAAAATACTGCCTGATTCCTTTTAATACTGAGAAAAAAATCATATTTATCATTTTTTTTTTTTTTTTTTTTTTTTTTTTTTTATTAAAAAATATAAAATAAAAATAACAGTCTGGAATAATATTCATACCTGTCTGCATTCTAAATATTGTTCCGTAGCATTGTAAGTTCACGACAATTTTTCCCACTAATTTACTTTAAATGCAATTACAATCAAGTAAGAAGAAAAGTGCTCAAAAAGAAGATTGGTGGGGAAAAAGGCGAGTACTGACAATACTACGGAAGAATATTTAGAATGCTGGCAAGTATATGTATGGTTTCTAAAAGTATTCATGTGAATTATCATTAGAAATCCATAGTTGAAATTTTTTTCTATATATACGCAAAATACCTTTTGTACATTAAAATATTTAAAGTTTTTTTTTCTTCTTTGTTTCTCTTACAAATTTTAAAATGTATTAAAAATGAGTAGTTTTTTTTTTTTTTTTTTTTTTTTTTTTTTTAATTAAAGTAAATAAATAAAAACCATTACATATATGTAACTAATAGTATATATATATATATATATATATATATATATTAAGTTTTAAATTTCCGTTCAAGGGTTAACACGGAAGGTTTCAAAGAAAACTTTTCTTAAAAAGTAAAATATTGTAAAAACGCTTTTGATATTCAAAGCTTTTGAAACCCATGCCTTTCCGTCATGCTACATTTTAGTCACTCTAAAAGGTAGATTACAATCAATTTCAACGTGGGAAAAAATTGTTATTTTCTTCCAAGTTTCTACGTTTTCCTATCTTTATGGCTGTTTGGCTGTTTCTAAAGTATATTTTGTATAAAAATATTTTATAGTTGTTTACTGGAAAATGTCATATTGCATGTTATCTTGTTTCAAATATATATATATATATATATTTAATGTAAAATATTTTCTGGATATTGGGCAATTACTATCAATTCCTGTAGAAAAATATTGAACAGTATTTTTGTTTTATACGTTTAAGGATACAATACCATAGTTGCAAAATTTTACGCTTTTTGGGTACGAAAAATTTTAACAGATTTTTTTTTTCTTTTTTGATGTTGTTGTTTATTCAGTGTAATCTGTCACAGAATTTTTTCGTTAATCAAAAAGAGTACCACTTTTACATAGCAGTGTATTTTCTGTAACTTTTATAATAGTTGCATACCTTCTAACACTCTAACTAACATTCCGCAAAACCTTTTAGCACGTGCCTTTTTTTCTACACCATTTTATTCGTAGAGTAATTTTCACCAAATGTAATTACGAATAGATAGAAAAACACTTAAAAAAGACTGGTGTGAAAAAAAGGCGAGTACTAGCAGTTTTAAGGACTATTAATTAGGATGTTGTTACGTATGTATTCGAGGCATTTAATGGTATAAACATATTTTAATATCACAACGTATTGCACTAGTCATAATGGACGGTTGCCACAGCCCCGAAGGTTTGGACTTCAATATGTTGGTCCACGGGATGTATTTTATTTCCCTCCTACCACCCAAAGGATAACCTATGGAGGCATTCCCCGATCCGCCATCTGGGGACGCGGTCTCTAGGGGTTATTAAAAGAGCCACAGACATTGGCAAGGCTGTGATCCACGCTTTTGGCAATATTTAGTTTTTATCTCCCTACATTTGTTATTTTTTTTTTCCTTCTTTGTCATACAAGACAACAACAACAACATATTTTAATATATATACAGTAAAACTGTCATAAATATTTGCGTAAAAATTATATTTCATTGAAATTCTCGGGTGCTTTGCAAGACAGAAAAAAAAAAAAAAAAACGAAAAATCATGCGGCACACATTGATTATTAACATGTTCCAAATGTACGTAATTGTTGTATCGTATAACATTCAATGCTCTTTGCCTACGTGATCACAGAACGGACAGACAGTGGTTCTGAAAGGCATATACATAGAGTAATTGAATTCCTAATCACTCTTAGACACTGTTCAAAAGTGTTAAAAATGCTTAACACAAAAGAAAACATAGCCCTTATATTCTAATTGCAGCCCTTAATGCATCTGAATATTTTAGTGTAACCTTGTAAATCTGAAGGTTAACAAAATCATATTCTCTACAAAATATTATTTTAGCATATTAAAAAAACAAATGCCAATTTCTTTATGATTTTTATAACAGAAAGTTCTTTAAATGTAATTTATAAAAATGTCTGTCCTAAAATGCAATGCCTTGACGTTTTTCTTTTTTTTTTGTGTGTGTGTGTGTGTCCCTGTACACAAACCAGTTGCATAGGACCTCTTAATGCCATTTTAAATAGGGAACATTCTATAGTAAATTTGAATAACATATGTAATCTTTTAAAAATTCTGAAAATATTTACGGACGCTGGGGTAGGTCAGATGGACAGATAGATAGATGGACAAACGGACAAATAGATACACACATTGAAATAATAATCACACTTATAAAATGTTAAAAGTATTAAATCGCTTAGTATAAACGCAGCCTCACACAGAAATGAATCTGTTTATGTAACGAGTCAGTCATATATATGTATGTATGTATGTATGTATATATATATACTGGTGGATAAAATTAAGAGATGGAACAGTTATTAAGGAAATTGGTGTTCTATCTCTTAATTTTTTTCCACAAGTATACATATATATATATATATATATACAGAGAGAGAGATGTGTGTTAGGATTGACCCGTAGAGACAGAAAGCGAAACGCTTGATTTAGGGAGCAAACCAATATTACTGATGTTATTTCTAGAATTAAGTTAAAATGGAGCTGGGCTGGGCACTTTTTCAGAATGAATGATGATAGATGGACACCCAAGGTTCTATTTTGCATACCGAGATACAACAAAAGACCGAGAAAGAGACCACAGTGTCGTTGGAGAAATAAAATTGTGAAGTTGGAAGAGCAGAATGTAGAAGAATAGCAGAAAATGTGGCAGATTGGAATCACCTAGAAGAGGCCTTAATCCTGCAGTGAATTGAAAAAGGCTGAAATTGATGATGATGTTGTTGATGATGATAATGATATATATGAATAAATAAAAATATTCAATGATCTAGTGACGTAAATAGGACGTTGAGGCTCTCCTGATCTGCAGATCCACTTGTATATATACAGATATATGATTGACTCTATTTACATTAGCATATGAACATGCTTGGCTCTTCTAAAAGTCAATTTTCTTTAAATTAGTTGTAAATATTTCATAAGTTCAACTTGTTGGGATTTTTAACACCACTATTTCTTCGTAAAATATTATGTCAAGTTTAACCGCAGAAATCTGCTTAAAAACAAAAACAAAAAAAAGTAAATATTTTCCGATTGAAAAAAAAAAAAAGTATGAATTGGCTGCTATTCTATTTTATGTTATGTTAAAAAAAAAAATAAATAAATAAATAAAAAATAAAAATACATCCAGGGCTTTTATTACTAAAACTAAATATACATTAAAATATGCATTTCGTCTAAAAGTAAATGTTGGGTTGTCAATTTTATCGACTTTTTTTTTTTCATTATTTTCGTACCATTATTTGTGTAATATAAAATCTATATTAAATTTATGCAGAGCAGGAGCAGATTTACTCGCGAAAACGTAAATTTTATTTTTTCGAAGCAGTGTTGCGAAGAGAATATAAAAAAAAAAAAAAAATTCCCATAGCAGCCCTGTAAATATAAACGAAATAAAAATTATAAAAGTCCACATGTATACAGGCATAATGCACACACACACACACACACATATATATATATATATATATATATAAAGAGCTGCCAACCAAATCCGGAGGATTGTTAGTACCGCCCCTTTTTCCATACCACTTAATTTTTAGAGTAATTCCTTTCAAATGTATTTACGATGAATTAAGAAGAAAAATACTCTGAAATAAGACTGGTGTGGAAAAATGGGCGTTACTAGCAATCATCCGGATTAGGTTGGCAGCTCTGTAATATATATATATATATATATGTGTGTGTGTGTGTGTGTGTATGTATGCGTGTGTATAACAAAAGATTTCTATGAAAATATATAGAAAACATAAATAAATACAATATATGAACACATATTCGTTATTTAAAGTTATAAAAACTTTCAAATTTATGTAGATTTTAGTATGCAATTGGTTTACGATATACATTTTTCTTTATATTTTTAATCAACAGTTTGAAACATTTAAAACCACAATGAACGATGCTCTTCCATTAAAAATCAATGCAAAAGCTACTTATATTCATGCACAAATTAGGATTTGACATAGATTTTCAAAATATTTTTTTATGCTTGTGAAAAGAATTAACGTAAAATAGTTGAAATCATGACACACTTTCGCAGATTTATGACGCTGACGTAATTTCTTTTTCCCCACGACCTGCACCATTCTATATATATAACGGTTTTTAAAAAATGTGCAGGTTGGATAGATTTTTTAATGACAGTTCGATTTCCCATCAATGATTCTCCGTTTAAAGGGTTTAAATCTATAATGCAACGTTTTATACTAAAAATGCATAATATGCGTGATATTTGTTAGACTGTTTTGAATAAGGTATCCTGTGTTATTAGGTCTAATTTTCTTTAAAATTTGCTTCTTTTTACATTAGTTAAATCTAAAATCAATATTTTAAAACAGACATCCAAGTTTTTAATACATAAAACAAATGTCGACAACATCACTTTATTTTGTAATTTCATTTTAATTGTTTTAAAGTTATATTTGACATAAAAATAAATAAAGATTTTAAATAAAGTTTGATTGTTATATTTAATTGCGAATAGATAACCAGTTTTATTAATGTTTAAGTTTTGAATGAAAGTTATTTTTGTATATTTTCTTATGGGTTAAGTACGTTTGATAAAGGAAATTATATTTATTGTGCGTTATTAGAAAGAAATTAAATATTATTATTTGTGAGATCATAGCCTCCTTAACTAGATGCCTGTCGCGTGGCTCATAAACTTGGCAACAGCTGAAGCGGTAGACAGCGCCACCTGGTACAGATTGCGTGACTTTTTTCTTCAACTGTCACCAGTAAATTTAAGAAGTGATATATGACATATAAAATCGGCATTGCTTCGATTCTATTCGCCTTTTATGTATATCATATCCCACTTTTAAAAATTTTTGGTGTCTGCTGAATAAAATAGTCGTTCAATCTGTACCAGGTAGCGCTGTCTACCGCTTCAACTGTTGCCAAGCTTCCGAGCCACGCGACAGGCATCTAGTTTAGGAGGCTATGGTGAGATTCTTTTCTACATTCATTTGATTTATAAATATGCCAGCCCCTTTATACAAATGTTAAATATATATATGTATGTATGCATGTATGTATGTGTGTGTGTATTCCTAGATCTTTATTAACTCTTTCACATTCGTTTACTGAACAATTTCACTATTTTATTTTATATTGTAACTACAAAGTAAATAATTTAAGAATAGAGATCGCACAAAATCCAATCACAATAATAAAGAAATTTCGTTAGCGTAAAGATAAAAGAAAATAAACATAATTGTTTGTAGAAAATTAACTCTCATTACTGACAGAAAATGAAATTTTCCTTAAAGAAAGGCTAATACGACGAATGTTTGTCAATAGAAAGTTTATTTAGCACGGAAATAGAAACAAAATTTAATTTTGCTATACTATAACAGAAACCTAGTTACATGACCGATTTGTGTAATATTTTCTTTCACTTCCTGCTTTGTGGTTAAGAAATGCAATAAAAAAAGAAAAAAAAAAAAAAAACACAGAAGAAAGATTGATAATCTTAATATGATAAATTTATTTTTATTATTATTTTATATATATGTATGTATATATGTATATAATGCGTTAAAAATATTAACCAGTATACATAAATATAACATTTAAATGTAACGTGTAATACTATTTAATATCAAATTTTTGGTGAATGAAATTACTTATTGAAATTAGCATTTGTAGATAGTATTAGGGGGACCGGAAAATAATGTCGTTTTGAATTAATAAAATGAAACCGGAAATTTTTGTTTAACAGTGTTTACATAGTACTTTACAAATAACCATCTTATAAGTTACCTAAGAATATCTTAAATTTTATCCAGGATAAATTTCCGATGTCAGTATTTTAATTCAAAACGACATTATTTTCCGGTCCCCCTAATACTTATCCACTCCATTTTCAATTGCTAAAATATTTTTTTAACTTCTCTTTACCCGTTAGAAAATATTTTTGAAGGTCATAATAAAGTAAAAATATCATATACATAAAACTGCTTTAAAAAATATTATACACTTTATTCAATATATATATATTTCTTCATACCTGACAACCATCTCATTAATAAGCGTAATACTGTTATCGCCTCTTGAAAAAAAAAAAAAAAAAAAAAAAAAAAAAAACCTTTTTCTACACCACTTTACTTTTAGAGTAATTCTCTCCAGATGTTGTTATGATTAAATGAGAAAAAAATACTCTAAAAAATGACAGGTGTAAAGAAAAAAAAAAAAAAAAAAAAAAAAAAAAAAAAAAAAGGCGGGTACTAAAATTCTTATGCTTCATAATGGTTGGCAAGTATGTTTCTTGCTATTTTGAAAAATTAATCACTCATCGTACAGCCATTTTGTAATTATTTTATTCATAAAATTTTAAAATAATTTGAAATGACCCATAGGAATTATATTTTTCGTGACATTAGATAGCAACTATAAAGTAAAAATTTCAGAAATTAATCCAAAGCTCGAAGTACCTCCCCCTCCCCCTTTTTTTTTTTCGAATAATTTTTCAACCTCTATACAGTAATTAGAAAAAAAAAACTGTTTAAATTTTCAGCCTTATTTTATGATAAAACTGCCACTTAAATTTAGTGGTATAAATTGTCCTTAAAAAGAGAGACAGAGAGAGAGAGAGAGAGAGAGAGAGAGAGAGACTTCAATCTCTTTTATTGATGAAGATGATAGAACACCACATTTTTATACGTTACTCCACTTTCCGAATATATATATATTGTATTATATTGTTATCGTTATATACTTGCCAACATCCTAATTAATATTCCATAAATTTGTTAGTGCCGTCCTTTTTTCCACACAACTTAATATTTAGAGTAATTGTCTCCGAATGTAATTGTGATAAAGAAAAATACTCTAAAAAAATCGGTGTGGTAAAAAAAAAAAAAAAAAAAAAAAAAAAAAAAAACTTTATTAATAAATGAAATTTCGACAGAGGGAAATTAAAGGGTTTGCGATTTCTGCATATATGCTTTACCATAGCCCCGTAACTAGATGCCTCTCGCGTTGCTCGGAAACTTGGCAACAGTTCAAGCGGTAGACAGCGCCACCTGGTACAGAATGCGCGACTTTTTTATTCAACAGCCACCAAAAATTTTTTAAAGTGGACTTTGATATACATAAAAGGCGAATAGAATCGAAGAAACGTCGATTATATATATCATATATAACTTCTTAAAATTATTGGTGACAGTTGAAGGAAAAAGTCGCGCAATCTGTAGCAGGTGGCGCTGTCAACCGCTTGAACTGTTGCCAAGTTTCTGAGCTACGCGACAGGCATCTAGTTTAGGAGGCTATGGCTTTACTATGAAAGTCGAGGAAAATGCAATGCACACAACTACCAGTTCTTCTAATATTCAAGGTAGACATCAAACCATTTTATTATTATTATTATTATTTTCAGTTTATATAACAATCAAAAATATATAGAATATTTCTTAAAAAATAATGGTGATAAATCCCATTTAAAACTTCGAAAGGTTGGCCGCTATGAATGCATTTAACTGTCATTCTTTAAATAAAAGCATTGATAAGAAGGAAATTTGACAATAAAAACTTATTTTATTTATTTTAGGATTCGGACTCCCTGCCCCTTTTTAGGACACTTTTAGCAAGAATAGAGATTTGGAGCAGAGCATGTACCACTAAATATGAAAGCAATTTTTCTGCTTGTTCAATCTATGATTTATTAAGAATGTTTTCTTTCATAAATAGTGGTTTGAAACCGGCATCAATTTCGCATCCCAGTTTCCGCAGTTGAGAAATTTTCTAGTTTTTTTGTTTTCATCATTAATTTCATGCAAAATTTTTCATGGTATATTTATTGTAGTTTGTCGTGATTAAATAGGATAGACATTATTGCATAAAAATAGTGGCAGTAAAAAAGGCGAAACACACACCCCTGTTATGTTTTAGTTTAAATTTCCCTTCCATGCAAGGGTTTTTTATATGGACTGTCTTCTTAACATTAGCTTCAATTTGATTTAAATTACATAGATTTTTAATTAATCTCAAGTTTTTGAAAAAACAAAAGAAAAAGTCTTTTTTAAACTTACTTAACGCATTGCCGTCTGCTTATTTTCCTGCTTCCAACAGTAAACCCTTTGTCAGTCTATCTGACAGTCAGTAGATGCGGCATATACGCCGCTAGCATATATACGCCAGCGGCATATAAAGTGTTTAACACAAGTACGCAAAATCCATTTTAATTTAAAAGAAATTTTCAGAGGAACAGAAAGGCAGGGCAAATTTTTATATTAAACGAAAATACTCCTTTCCCGATTGAAATATGTTAAAGATACTTTTTCAGTCTATTTTTAAACTCTTAAAACTTCAAAAGTTTGTCCACAAAGTCATATGAGTTCTTACTGTATAAAGGCTACTGTCTATAAGTACCGTACGCTAACCAATTGCGCCACTGGGGAACACTGTATAAAGGCTAGTACTAGTTAACTGAAAAGGGAATTTAAAAAAGAAAATTAAAAAAGGAAAAAGAAAATAATAAAAAACGGGCAAGATTATAAGAAGCCGTAACAATATTAGACACAATAGGACGGAGGCAGTGAGTGGGCTTATGAATTTTTGAAAGAAAATAGAGAGAAGTATAGCTAGTAATAGAAGGAATCTATCTTATTGCATGAAGGTGTTTATGTGATTCCAAGACAAACCTCCATTCTTTTAAAATTATAATAACTTCTTACCGATTTGTATAGTATAATCAAGATACAAATGAATACATAGATTAGTATATCATTATTCAAATAAATATACAATCAGAATATATCTGATAAATTATAAATAAATTTATTTATATAATTATCTCGTAACGTGAATTACTTTGGTAAGGAGAAGACGATAGATATACACAGCTGCCAATATTTTAATTTATTCCGGAGTAATTTTAGCCCCGCCTCTAATTCGTGCCACTTATTTTTTACAAGTATTTTGTCTTATTTTATCGAAATTATGTATTGAAGAAACTTTTCCTATAAAGAAAGTGGTGCGGAATAAAGGCGGGGCTAAAAGTACTCCGGAATAAATTAAAATATTGGCAACTATGGATATAGTGTAAATATATAAAAACTCCTTAAAAATACGTGTCCATTAAATTTGACAAATGTACAGTCACCCCCCAAAAAAATCGCCACCCCCCACCTAATTACGCCATAAGTTGTCGTAGAAACATGTGATTGGTACCAATCGATTTGTAATAACGTCTAGTTTAGAATGGTATAGTTAGATTTTGCTTAAGGGGTCGTCTACATATTAAAAGTGGCATCAACTTCATTTTTTTCAATGGTAAACCCCATTTTTTATAATTTATTTGAATTCTTTGGATCAAATCATCACGGAAAATGGTATAGTTTATATATTTTGCTCAATTTTTCAAGAGTTCCAAGCTGTCAAAATATGAGGATGCTAATGTTAAATGAATGTGACAAAAATTAATTCATATCTTCCAAAATAATTATGATATTCAAATTCTGTTTTTTTTATACGATAAAATGAAGTGACCCAAACATTTTACATGCATATTTTTGATAAAAAAAACATTTTTTGAATTATGAAAATTATTAATAATTTCATATTTGAAAAAATTATGAATTATGACCTATGTTAATTTTTGCATGAATAGAACGGGAATCATCAAAAACATGGGTTTCCGAATTTACAGCTCATTCCTAACATTATTTTATGAGTTACAGTGATATTTCATTTTTTACTGCTGTTAGGGGGCCGTCACCTGTTATAATTTGTATCCTCTGTGAGTAAATATCTGTATATATTTTGACGAAAAACAATTTTAATTTATATTTTTGTTAATCTAATTGCTTTCTAAGCAACATTTCCACGTTTATCATACAAATTGGCTAATTTTTATACAATTATCGCAATGCAGACGAGAGATTGTGAAAGACTTCCATAAAAAAATGAAGCCCCGCCTCCATATTACAGAAACAATATTAAAAAACTAGTTCGCATATTCGTATTTGACTCTATGTATAACACTGATACGCATAAATGTCAATGGAATTTAATACATCAAATGCTGAAGACAAAATTTAAATGATTTAATTGCAAATATGTAAAAAAAAATTTGCTTTATAATGTAAAGTTTTAGAAAATATGTAAAGGCGTGGCTTCCTTTGCAAAAAGGAATATACACAGCTGCCAATATTTTAATTTATTCCGGAGTAATTTTAGCCCCGCCTCTAATTCGTGCCACTTATTTTTTAAAAGTATTTTGTCTTATTTTATCGAAATTATGTATTGAAGTATCTTTTCTATAAAGAAAGTGGTGCGGAATAAAGGCGGGGCTAAAAGTACTCCGGAATAAATTAAAATATTGGCAGCTATGAATATACCCGATCCTGAAATGTCAAGTCTTTCTTCTTAAATGTTACATAACTTTTCCTAGTTTCTCACTGCTAAAATTCTATTTTAACTCAGTTGTCCCTCTTATTTTTACTTGAATATTGTAGGGGTCGTACACCTCAAGTTAAATATCATAATTTAAGAAACGCGGTAAGGCGAGGATTGTCGTTTGAAAGAGGAATACACATTTTTTTTTCTTTTTTTTAAATTATTATAATTAACATTTAATAATTTTTATAAGATTTTTTCAGAAGAATTTTCTGTTTTAATTTTGTTATGACATTTTTACATTTGTTTACTGCACGTTTGCAAGCTTTGTGTTATTTAAAGTTTATCGCTTGACGTAACTCACTATTAAATTTTTATTTAATGGTTTTTTAATACAAAATCAAACAGTGGAAAATTTATTTTCATTAAATATATTATTGAAACAAAGCGCAATATTTTTTATTTTCGATTATTCTAATCACGGCGTAAAATTCACATTTATTATGGGAAAACTATTTTAAACCATGTAATACGTCTTATTACTTTTAAAGATATAGATTTTACACATTTAAAATTAAGAATTCAAGCACAGTAGACAACTGCAGAACGGGGAATATTCGTTCTAGGCAATAGGAAACTGTTTTTTCTACATCCATATTTATTTTCATATGAATATATATAATAATTATACTCTTTCTAGTAAAAGTATTTGTATTCATATTATTTTGTTTATATAAATATGAATATAAGGAATATTCTTAAAAAATATCGTAAAACACGAATTGTGAAAGAAACGCCCACTGCCCTAACAGCACAAAATGTTCCAGAAACGTAACAATCACATAACATTGTAACATTATAAATATTTCAGAAACGTTTATTCACTTTCAGATTGCTTTCCGATTAGTTTCAAAAACGTAGAAATGTCCGCGATCGTAACAAAAAATCAGATACGTAACAGAAACGTTACAATCACTTAACAGATAGAAAATCAAAAAGGGCGAATGTTTCAGAAAGGTATCAGAGAGCATACTTAAATGTGTTACGTTTTTGAAAGTTCGTAAGCTTTTTGCAACATAACTGAAACATTCTGTGCTGTATGGGTGGAGGAATTACAGATTTCCAAATGACGTGAAACTACTTCAGCAGTCACGAAAATGTTAAATAATCTTTCTCAGATTTTAGTTATATTTTGTTATTTATATTTTTGTATATTATCTATTGTTGGTTTGTACGCCTAATATTAAATGTAAAACTTTATAGTAACACTTTCATGCGGGGCTTACTGTATAAAATAAAAATATACCCAACAAGAAGTAGACAATTCTTTTTCTTAAATATTAAACACTTTTTATTTTCTTTTTTAACCGCTATTAATATTATTATCATTATTACTATTATTGCCGAAACGTCAGTGGAGGCCCTCTGTTGAGACTCAAAACGGTTTTGGGCTGTGTCTGTCTGTCGCGCGATAGCGGCCGCAAAAATGGCGCTATTGACTTGAAATTTGGTACATATGTTCATGAGCCCCACGAAATCAGCTGTATAGTTTTTGGTATGTATTCCATTTGTAGTTCGTATACAGGGACACGCCAAAATTTTTCGTATCATTACGGCCCATGGGAGACATTTGTAAGTATCGCGATAGCGGCCACAAAAATCACGCTATTGACTTGCAATTTGGTACACGTGTTCATGTGCCCCACGAAATAAGCTGTATAGTTTTGGGTGTGTATTCCATTTGTAATTCGTGTACAGGGACACGCCACAATTTGTCTTATCATTACGGCCTAAGGGAGGAATTTGTATGTACCGCGATAGCGGACACTATAATCACGCTATTGACTTGCAATTTGGTACACATGTTCATGAGCGCAACGAAATCAGCTGTATAGTTTTACGTGTGTATTCCATTTGTAGTTCGTGTACAGGGACACGCCAAATATTTTCTATCATTACGGCCTATGTGAAGAATCTGTATGTACCGCGATAGCCACCGCAAAAATCAAGCTATTGACTTCCAATTTTTGCCGAAACGTCAATGGAGGCCCTCTGTTGAGAATCAAAAGGATTTTGGGTTACGTCTGTCCGTCTGTCTGTCTGTCTGTCGTGCGATAGCGGCCGCAAAAATGACGCTATTGACTTGAAATTTTGTACACATGTTCATGATCCCCACGAAATTAGCTGTATAGTTTTGGGTGTGCATTCCATTTGTAGTTCGTGCACAGGGACCCGCCAAACTTTTTTTATCATTACGCTCTATGCGAAGAATTTGTATGTACTGCGATAGCGGCCCCCAAAATAACGCTATTGACTTGCAATTTGGTACACATATTCATGAGCCCAACGGAATTAACTTTATAGTGTTAGGTGTGCATTCCATTTGTCGTTCGTGTACAGGGACACGCCAAAGTTTTTCCTATTTTTACGGCCTGTGGGAAGAAATTGTATGTACCGCAATAGCGGCCGCAAAAACCCTTCTATTGACTTGCAAATTGGCGCACACATTCCAGCTTTGCATATAAGTAGCTGTATAATTTTTATTCCTATATTTTATTTAAACTGTGTACAGGGACACGCCAAAATTCTTAACATTACGGCGCATGGGGTGAACTTCGTTTAAACGCATTTTATTTTCATTACTTTGCAATGAAGAAAATGAAACTAGCGTACGTGAGTAAGATGCTTAAACCTACGTTGTTTGAAGAAAATATGTGCTCTTAAGCTTTCTAATTAATGTACAGGATCTTACAAAAGTGTTCTGACAATGTCACGTAGTTATCCAAACGATGTTAAATTTGGAACAATTATTAATTTTAAATGCAAAATAAGCTGAATAGTTTTTACTGGTGTATACAAGGTTTATGGTTCGTTTACAAAGACACACGAAAGAATTTCGTAACATTAGAGCCTATCGACAATTTTTTAATTTAAGCGCGCACTTTAATGCGTTTATGCTGAATTGAACATAATAAAGTTAACATACAATATAAAGATGCTTAAAATCATGTTTACTCTTAAAAAAGGTTATGTATAGACTTAATAATTTATGGGACCACACAAAATAATTCCGAGAATGTACTGTAATCATCCAAATGATGTCAAATTAGTTTGAAAAATTAATGAGTTATAATTAATTAGGTTTATTCTTATTATTGGCGTTTATAATGACTGTGGCTACTTTTCCGGGATACATAAAGGAATTTCGTACTATTACGGTCTATAGTCGGTATTTCTTAAAAGTGTATTTTAACAAGGTTACACCCCATCAAATATAATGAAATTTTATTAGAATTTTAAAAGTATGTTTTCCTGTTGAAAATTGTGGGCATAGAATTGATAATTAGTTTAAAGGTTACGCAAAATATTTCCGATATGCTATGTAATATTTTTTTGTATGAAATTTGATAGTTATGAAATTTGGTATTTATGAATTTCAGGGAAATAATACAAGACCATCGTTTATTAAGAATACATATTGTTGCGTACTTGGGGGTTCGTAAGTTGTCCGAGAATGAAAGGCGAAACTTGCAAAAATTCAGTGATTTATTCACAGAAAGTTCCAGAAAAATACAGGTCTATTAACCAAGTAGCAGCTTCAATTCAACCAGTAAACATAGCTTAAACAACAGCCGTTAACAGCAAAACAACAGTACAAACTGTTTATCAATAACAGATAAAGCAAGTCTCATTCAAAGAGGCTCAAAGCAAAGCAAGCATTTGACGAAACTGACACAGATCTGAGATTGGCCGCCTTGGTTAAAAAAATGCTCCTTTTATACTATTCTATCGAACACAAACTGTTCTGGAAAATTCTCGTATCTCATCAGGCAATGAGATTAGAGCTTCCATATTTGGTATATCCCTAATAAGGATTTTCTCGCCAAGGTCGGCAAAAAAAATCGTCAATGAGAAAAACAGTCGCCAAATTTTGCGCCAAATCCATTTCTTTACTTATTGGAACTTTTTAATGCGTTTTAAAGGAAAATTAGGCTATTTTAACGCTAAAACGACTAGAGATGCACAAAATTAGCATTTTATCGACTTTCTAAACCTCTTTGAAACAATTTATACAAAAATAAATGCAATTATTTACAATTCCGTAACACTTTATATGATATACAAATAGGTATACAAAGAGATATACAGCAGGGGGTTGAGGGGGGCGGCAGCCCCCCTCTGGAATGTATCTGATTATGGTAATAAGTCGATCGAATCAATATATACTGTTATATAATAAGGAATAAATAAAAAATGACCTATTGAATAATGTCTGATGCAAATAGGACGTTGAGGCTCCTGATCTGCAGATCCACTAGTTCTTTTACCTTGGTATCTAGATTTTTGTAATTCAACATTGTACGGTTCACATGATTCAAGCTATTTAATTTTCTTCGTATGAAGTGATGTTTATTAAACTATATAATTATTTATTGATATTTATTAAACTATTCAATGTTTAATAAATATAAACCAATAAAAATCTTTTAATTCATAAACTAACATAGAAAGTTCGGCGAATTAGTATCGTTTTTTTATTTTATAATTAACATTTCTGAACTTTTCTCCGGTGTGAAATTTAATAAATAATATATATTGGGTGGTAGATCACAATTTATTTTTTCTAAATTTATAGACGGTCCCCTAACGCATGTTCACGTGTAACTCTGTTTATAATTGATTTAAAGTATATAAATAGGTAAATTTTCCGAACTGCCTTGATCTCAGAAATCTGAATATGTGGTCAAAAATAGGGGTCGTCATTGAAAAAAAGTTTATGCCTGTTTTAATATGTAGATAACCCCTTAAGCAAAATCTAACTACACCATTAAAACCTAGACGTTATTACAGATCGATAGGTACCAGCCGCATGTTTCTACGATAATTTACAGCGAAATTAGGGGGGGGGGGTGGCGTTTTTTTGTGGGGTGACTGTACATGAAGGTATGTCAGAAAGTATGCTCTTTGTTCGAGAAAAAATCGTAGTATCAAAATTATTGCCCTTTTTTTTTTTTTTTTTTTTTTTGTCACGTTAAAAAAAAAAAAAAAAAAAAAGAAACCTCCTTAATTTTTTTGGTAGTTGTTTTTTACTAGATTTACCGAGACTACAACATGAGCATTTTAGAGAATTTAGTGCGGTAAGGTACAGTCAAGGAAAAAAAAAACGCAACACTCGCTGTAACTTCGTTATTAATTGACGCAAAAAAATCTAATTCACATCATTCAACAGAAATTTAAGTGCACTTTTCGAAACTAATGTCAAATTTTCAATTAGGGGTCATCTATATATTAAAATGAGAGCTAACTTTAATTTTTTCAATAGCAACACCCAATTTTGAAATCACAATTGAATTTCTGAGAGTCTGGCAGTGCGGAAAAATATATAGTTTGTATACATTACTCTAGTATCCATAGGATTATAACAAAAAATGTGTTAGGGGTTTATCTGCAAATCTAGAAAAATAAAATTAAGATTTTATAAAAATTAGACAAAATTTTACAGTTTCACACCGGAAAACTTTTAAGACAAAAATTATTATCAAAATTAATAATAATAAAACGCTGTCATTTGTATTTTATGCAGCATCTTGGCTAGCCTTGATTTCGATTTTTTAATTGCGTATATAATGAAATATTTCATCAGAGAATATATTTTAGATTCGTCAGATAGAACTCTTTGAAATATGTGCGATATTTTTCAATTGAAAAGTTTCATTGTGGCTCTACTGATCACCAACAAAATTTAAAACTTGATTAAAAACACGTTAATACAGTAATTATTGAAATTAAACATAATTGGACTCTATCCATTAATTTTATAAATCACACTTAAAATATGTGTTAATTTTATAAAACATATGCAAACAAAATAAATATTAAAATAGCATACGGACAAGTATGCCATGGCTAAGACTAAAACATTAAAACATCAAGAATTTTTCACCCGCTGTTTTGTTCCCTTTGCTTTGTAAAATTAAGACAATTCATCAGAGCCTGATTAAGGGGGAAGCACACATTCTTTATACTTACACCGTTATTTTTTAACAAATACTTTCCTCCTATAATAAACAGAAAATCTTCATTAAAAATTATTTTAAAAGAATTCTGGTGTCTAATACCGGTGAGTAAATTGGATTGTTTTACACCGTTCATTTTTTATAAAAAATATTTCCTCGTCAAAGCGTGGAATTTCTATGACATGAAGTAAAAAATAATTGTAAAAATATTCCGGTGAGATCGGAGATAATGTGTGCTTCCCCCTTAATCAGGCTCTGCAATTCATATTGGCGTTTACGTATTTTCAAGGATATCCTCCTTTCATATTTATTTATTACAATAATTTCTGTGCTAATGTATTAGTTTTTCTTATTCTTTTCTTTATTTTATTAATCACTCTTACTGGAACTTTTTTAATTTTATGTTGAATGATATCTAATACATTTTTCTGCGTCAATTAGCAACGAACATCAAGTACTGCATTTTATTTCCCAAATTTACATAAGTATTTGTAAATGTAACTTTTCATATCTGCCAGCATCCTGATTAAGAATCCGAAGATTTTTAATACACGTCCCTTTCTCCACACCACTTTTTTTTATCGTAAGTATCTCTAAATATAGTTACGATTCAACAAGTAAAAAATTACTCTAAAAAAAGATTGGAGTGGAAAAAAGGAGGGTACTAAAAGTGTTACGATTATCAATGCATAGGAGCCAACTTGTACGGTTTTTTTAACACCTCTTTTTCTTTGTAAAAAAATTAATCAATTATAATCGCAGAAAACTGTTAAAAAATGCATTAAAAAATTTCTATTTAAAATTTCAGGCATAAAAAAAAAGTACAACTTCTTTCATGATCCAAAAAAGGCTTATAATTACAATTGTTATTTATACAGTAAAATGGTATAAATTAATGTGTATAAAATGATCAAAATCTAACAGCGAAGAAAAAAAAAGCGGAACCTCTTAATCGAGAAACATGAAATTAAAATATCTTTTACAAACAAAGATTTAAATATCGTCTGAACTAAATATACGCCCTATCTCAATGTAAGCTTCATCAAAAGTTGTTACAGTTGTCTAGATTAAGGTAAAAAGGGATCGATTCTAGTTGGAACTCTATGATATTGTTAATATCAGAGTTTGGTGACATTCAGATTTGGTGATTGATTTTGCATTTTTCCATAGTTGCCAACATTTTAATATATTCCGTAGTATTTCTAGCCGCATTTTTATTTCGCACTAATTTGTTTATAGAATAAACCTGTCCAATAAATACAATATAATTAAAAATATATATATACTCTTAAAAAATGTGGTACGAAATAAAAGTATGGCTAAAAATACTCCATAAAAAATTAAGATGTGGGCAGCAATGATTTTTCACATGTTTCAGCATTTATGCCACACCAAAAAATATCTTACCAAGTAGATATTCTAATGAGACTAATGTCATTTTATAATATTTTTTCGGTTACTCCTAAATAAGTGCTTATTTTTTTCTTTTTCTTATTAAGGTCAGGAAATATTTTATTCTGTGCGGAATATCTTATGCACTGTTCAGGTTTAAGGTTAATTAGGGTTTTTACAATAATTGTTGCTTCAAATGATCTTTTTAACCACCTTCTAAAGTATATTTTAACTCTTTGACGCAGATGGGACACTGGTGTCCTTCTTGTTTATTTATTTTTTGACGCTCAAATATTATTATTATATGATAGTTTTTTATTATAAAAGAGAGTCTAATAGTTACTATAAAAAATCTGTTAGATTATCAGAGTAAATTCTTTACTAAAATAAAAATGTTAAAAGAAGAAGTTTGAAAAAAGTTTATCAACTAATTTCAAATATTTATTTCTAATTAAATTTGATAAGTTAAAAAAGATCTGTAATGAATTATTGCTTCTCCTATATCTAAGAAATTGTAAATAAGTGCAATTTGTAAAAATATTTATTCATAAGTGAGCCGTACGTTCATATATTCCAAATTCATATATTCCGTAAGTTCATATATTCCTTTCTGCCTTAACGCTTCCCATACCACCCATTATGTGAGAGTAAGGGAATGTTGAAAGAATGTCGTCGTTTCTTTCAGTTAAAATTTCAATAGGTATTTTCTGCACACGTGTTCTGAAACACGTATCCTACACAAAATATTGAGAGGTCAGATTTGAAGGTTATTTGTAGTATGAGACTGTTATTTCAGATAGTATGTGTTATTACTTAGGTCGGTCAACAGTATTTTCGCAAAAAAATTTCTGATTATTCTACTTACACCATCAAGTATTTTAAGAAATTAAAATACATTAAATTTTTTATATGAAGTATAATTCGAATTCGGAATATAGAAAATTTACTGATGTATTTAAAAATTTCGCCTGTGTCGCGTTCTTCGCGATTGCAGGCCATGTGTGAAGGTGAAATGTCGAAACAGCGTTCTCAGATCTAGGAATCTTTCGAGAAAATATACTAAATACCCATAGATCTAGGGATTAAATAAATTTCTGTTCACCATTTTCATAAATCCATACAGATTTGTATAAAATTAGTCAAGCAACCAACCAATCAAACTAACTTTGCAATAAAAACACCAATAGAATTCATTGATTCTGTAAATGTTGGAAGAAAGCACACACACACACAAAGGAAAGAAGAAGAAAGACAATTGAACTGCTTGGTCTTTACAAAAAATGTAATTTATTTTCCCCATTAAGGGGGGGGGATATTACACATGCACTCCTTCCATCATTTTTATTATATCAATGAAATATAATAAAAAATATATTAAACTCTGATATATTACACTAATACAATGATAGATTATGTTAAAAAATAAAAAATAAAAAAAAAAAAAGTCAACCTTGAAGCTTTAAAAACATTTTTTTAGAGTAAATGAAATTCTCGTAAATGGTAAATCTGGATAGAAATAAAAGTAATGGAGATATTTCATTTGGATGTTTTAATAATAATGTATTTTTCCGTATTATTACTAAATATAGGTTTGAATAGAGGAGTTTCTGCCTTTATTTTTTCAGAAATAAATTTTATAACAAATTTTCAATGTGAATAAAGCATTAAAAAAAAAAAAAAAAAAAAAAAAAAACTGTTAAACCAAAATATTTCTCCCTTTCACTACCACTGGGACATATATGTCCCAAGGCGATTTTAACATATACTATGAGACTTTTTTCTGGAGGTTTTTTTTTTTTTTTTTTTTTTTTTTTTTTTTCTTTTAGACCTGCAACTACCTTGAATAGGGAAGTAGAACGGTTAGTTGAGGAAATATACCGTCTATTAAATGAAGCTGATTCAGATAATTTATTTCATACTTATTTTTTCACAGAAAAAAATATTGGTAGTGAAAGGGTTAATAAGTAACCAGAGAGCACAAGCGGCATTTACTCGAATAGTGAATTTCCTTCCCTACCCCCCCCCCCTTTTTTTTTCCCTTTTAAGTGCTTCAATGTTTATTTATGTTTATTTCTCTCAACCCTAATTTATATTTAGAGAAAAGTATTAGTTTTTAAAACAGTTACTTTTTTAATTTTCAGACGTTTTGTTAACTATATACAGTAGGGGGGAAAAATGTAACACTCGCCGTAATTTCGTTATTAATTCACGCGGAAAAATCTAATAGACACCATTGAACAGGAAATTAAGTGTACTGTTTTAAAACAATGTCGAATTTTGTATTAGGGATCATTTACATATTAAAATGAGCACCAACTTTGATTTTTTTTTAATAGCATTCCTGAGAGTCTGGCAGTGCGGAAAAGTACACATTTTGTGTACTTTGCTTTAATATTCATAGAGTTATAACCGAAAATGTGTTAGGGGTTTATCTATAAATCTAGAAAAATAAAATTAAGATCTTTCAAAAAGTAGACAATATTTTACTGTTTCACACCGAAAATTTTTGTAAAAAAAAAGGATTATAAAAATTAATAATGATAAAACGATCTATTTGACAACATCTTATCTATCCCTGATTTCGGTTATTTAAATACGCATATATATAAATAGTTCATTAGAGAATATATTTTAGATTGGTCAGGCAGCGTTCTTCGAAAAATGTCCGATATTTTTCAATTCAAAAGTGTCATCGTGGCTCTACTGATCACCAATAAAACTTAAATTTTCCTTCACTTTATTTTGGAGGTAAGACATAATATACGAGCGGGAATAATTTATATACATATATATACGCATAACAATGCATAAACTAAACCTTTTTCCGATAAATTATTGTAAGGTATCATAAAGTAAACATTGCTGTTTTGTTCCCTTTGCTGTGTAAAGATAAGACAATTCATATTGGCGTTTACGTATTTTAAAGGATATCCTTCTTTCATATTTATTTTATTACAATTATTTCTGCATTTCTGCATTAGTTTTTCTTTTTCTTTTTTCTTTCTTTCTTTTTTTTTTTTTAAGTCTTACGTATTGGAACTTTTTTATTTTTTGTTGAATAATATCTAATACATTTTTCTGCGTCAATTAGCAACGAATTAACATCAAGTACTGCATTTTATCTCCCAAATTTACATAAGTATTTTTAAATGTATGTTTTCATATCTGTCAGCATCCTAATTAAGAATCCAAATATTTTTAATGCACGCCCCTTTTTGCACACCACGTTTTTTTAGCATAACTATCTCTAAATATAGTTACGATTCAACAAGTAAAAAATTACTCTAAAAAAAGATTGGAGTGGAAAAGAGGAGGGTACTAAAAATGTTACTAATGCATAGGAGCCAACTTGTACGGATTTTAACACCTCTGTTTCATTGTAAAAAATTCATCAATTATAATCGCAAAAAACTGTTAAAAAATATAAAAATAAATATCTATTTAAAATTTCAGGCTTAAAAAAAAAGTACAACTTCGCAGCTATGTTAATGGGATGGTTCACTGATATGTTCTTTGCTATTTGAAGGAGGGCCTCCTTTCCTTTTTAATTACAATAATTTCTGTATTCATTTTTATCTTTTTAATCTGTTTATAAAAGAAGGCATACAATAATTTTATGATACTAAAAGGCTTATAATTACAATTGCTATTTATACAATAAAATGGTATAAATTAATGTGCAAAAAATGATCAAAATCTGGCAGCGAAGGAAAAAAGGTGAAACCTCTTATTCGAGCAACATGAAATTAAAATATATTTTACAAACAAAGATTTAAATATCTTCTGAACTAAGTATACGCCCTATCTCAATGTAAGCTTCATCAAAAGTTGCTACAGTTGGCTAGACTAAGGTAAAAAGGGATCGATTCTAGTTGGAACTCTGTGATATTGTTAATATGAGAGTTTGGTGACATTTAGATTTGGTGATTGATTTTGCATTTTTCCATAGCTGCCAACATTTTAACATATTCCGCAGTATTTATAGCCGCATTCTTATTTCACACTAATTTGTTTATAGAATAAACCTCTCCAATAAATACAATAATATATATATATATATATACTCTTAAAAAAATTGGTACGAAATAAAAGTATGGCTAAAAATACTCCGTAATAAATTAAATTGTGGGCAGCAATGGTTTTTCACATGTTTCAGCACTTATGTCACACCAAAAAATATCTTACCAAGTAGATCTTCTAATGAGACTGATGTCATTTTATAGTATTTTTTCGGCTATTTCTAAATAAGTGCCTAGTTTTTTTTCTTTTCTTTTTCTTTTTTTTTCTTATCAAAATCGTGAAATATTTTATTCTGTGCGGTGTATCTTACGCATTGTCGAGGTTTAAGGTTAATTAGGGTTTTTACAATAATTCTTGCTTCAAATGAGCTTTTTAATCACCTTCTAAAGTATATTTTAACATTTCTGAAACACTTTGCATATTATTTCATGTATTATGCCTGTTAAAACTTTAAGATTTCAACATTCATTATTAAAAAAAAAAAAAAAAAAAATAAGATTATTCTAAACACACCATTAAGTATTTTAAGAAATTAAAATACATTAAATTTTATTTATGAAGGATTATTTGACTGAAAATTTTGGAACTCTTCTGAGGTATTTAAAAATTTCGCTTGCGTCGCGTTCTTCGCGGTCGCAGGCGATGTGTGAAAGTGAAATGTCGAAGCAGCGTTCTGAGATCTTGGGACTTTTCGAGAAAACGTCTTCAGTATCCCTGGGTCTAGGGATTAAATAAATTTCTGTTCAACATTTTCCTTAATGCATGCAGATTTGTATAAAAGTAGTCAGGCAACCAACCAATCAAACTAACTTTGCAATAAAAACACCAATAGGATTCATTGATTCTGTAAATATTGGAAGTAAACACACACGCACACACACACAAAAAAAAGAAGAAGTAGAAAAACAATTGAAACTGCTTGGTATTTACAAAAAGTGTAATTTCTTTTCCCAATAAAGGGGGGGGGGGTGAGATATTACAAATGCACTCCTTGCATCACCTTTATTATATCAATGAAAGATAATAAAAATCTATTAATCATTTCGCTACCAACATTTTAAATGAAAATTAGGAAATTTTCCGACATTGTTAATAATAATACTTCAAATAAGCTAAAAGACACCTGAAAATAGTTTTTTAACGATATTTTGTTTTTGTTAGACATTGTCCTTGATCAAAGACATTTGTTTTCAATGGGTTTGTGGTAGTCTACAATGAAAATGCGCTGAAAATGAAAAGACAAATTTATTATACGGAAACAAAGCTTTTAAAGATTGCAAAAAACAACTGCATTTCATGCGTTTACATGGAAACAGTTTATTTCTTTACTGAGGCATACGTGTACTTGGCATTTTCCACACCGGAAATGTGATTTTCCTTTGCATTGATTATTTTTGCAGCGTCCTACTACCTTGCAGCCGTTATGAATGGGTACATGATCAACTGTATCGAGTTGTATTGCTTTATAAGGTCTTACGTCTATTTTTATTTTTATTTTTATTATTATTTTTTTTTTTTTTTTTACGCGAAATATCATGTTGAGAAGTATTTTGTATGTTTCCTTCATTAATTGGTCGATCTTGTGTTCTTGATAGTGTTGCCTTTCCAGCTTTCATTAGATAGTGCGCTATGTTCATCCTGAAATGTAACAAATCCATTATTTGTGCCTTTATAATATTGCACTCGTCAGCATCTCTTTTATATTCTAACACTTTGAAAACTGTTGTCCATAATCATGTACAAGTGTTTTTAAAAATTTCTGTGGAAAATTTATAGCCTCATAGAATTATCACAATAAGTTTAACCCAAGATTCCTAGATTTCTTAACACAAAAAGAAACATGTTTAGCTACAGCAGATATTAAATATTATCAAAATAATATGATTAAAAAAAGGTTTACCTGGATGTGAGCATGTGGTGTCATCCATGATTAAATATTCCATCTATATAACGGTCTGGTGCTGCCATTTATTAGTGTTACTTTAAAATATCACTGCTTTTTGTATGAAAATAACTGAAAATGTAGACAGAATTTTGAAATTAGTCTTAAAACGTCTTAAAAAATTTCTAAAAAGCATGTCCTAGATCATGGACGTCAGTAATGAAAGGGTTAAATTCTGATTCATTACACTAATACAATGATAGAATTTGTTGGAAAAAAAAAATAGAGTAAATGAAGTTCTTTTAAAAGGTAAATCTGGATAGAAATGAAAATAATGGAAATATTCCATTGGATTTACTAATAACAATGTAATTTCGTATTATTACTAAATATAGGTTTACATAGAGGAGTTTCTGCCTTTATTTCTTCAGAAATTAATTTTATAACACATTTTAAATCTGAATACAGCATTAAGGAAAAAAAAAAAAAAAAAAAAAAAAAAAAACCTGTTAAACGAAAATATTTCTTTAATAAGTAACCAGAGAGCACAAGCAGTATTTACTCTGAAAGTGAATTTTCTTCCCTCCCCCTCCCCTTTTTTTTTTCTGTTTAAGTGATTCAATGTTTATTTATATTTCTCTCAGCCCTAATTTATATTTAGAGAAAAGTATTAGTTTTTAAATAATTACATTTTTTAATTTCAGATGTTTGGTTAACTATATACAGTCGGGAAAAAAAATAATAAATAAATAAACAACACTCGCTGTAATTTCGTTATTAATTCACGCGGAAAAATCTAATAGACACCATTCAACAGGAAATTAAGTGTACTGTTTTAAAACGATGTCGAATTTTGAATTAGGGATCATCTACAAAATGAGAACCAACTTTGATTTGATTATTTATTTAATTATTTATTTTTTATACAGCATTCCTGAGAATCTGGCAGTGCGGAAAAGTATACAGTTTGTGTAATTTGCTTTAATATTCATAGAGTTATAACCGAAAATGTGTTATAAATCTAGAAAAATATAATTAAGATCTTACAAATATAAGACAATATTTTACTGTTCACACCAAAAAATTTTGTAGAAAAAAAGTACTATAAAAATTAACAATGATACAACGATCTATTTGGCTACATATTGGCTATCCCTGATTTCGGTTATTTAAACACGCATATGCATAAACAGTTCATTAGATAATACATTTTAGATTGGCCAGGCAGCGTTATTCGAAAGAATTGCGATATTTTTCAATTCAAGAGTGTCATCGTGGCTCTACTGATCACCAGTAAAACTTAAATTTTCCTTCACTTTATTTTTGGTGTGATATAACATACGAACGGAAATAATTTATATACATATATATACGCATAACAATACATAAACTAAACCTTTTTCCGATAAATTATTGTAAGGTGTAAAGTAAACATTAAAAAATTTTAATCTTACTTACCAGTTTTGGTCTGTTTAATTCTTTGAAACTGTACGATTTATTTAATAATTTCCATGAAAATATAGTTTCTTAATTAAAATATATTTATAAAAGTATTTTTTAAAGACTAAAGTATCCTTAACACTTTCGCGACCGCTGACGTAAGTTCGCGTCATTTGAAAATCTCTAACCGCACCAGTGGAAGTTTGTTTCGCAATTTGTATGTTATTTATTTCTTAAAAATATACCCAATATTCATATTTGTACTATCAATACTCTATGGATATAAACGCTTTGCTTAGAGATAGTATAACTATAATGTATACCCATTTGTAATATAAATGTGAATACAGAAAATTTTGTTCTGAAATATTGTAACTGGGGAAAATTACGCCCATAGGCGGACCTTACTGTGAAAAACACAAAAACATGCGGTCGCGAAAATATTAAAATAATAATCCTTCCCCACCCACCCACACAAAAAAAAAAAAAAAAAAAAAAAAAAAAAAAAAAAACAATATATGAACTAAATGATTAATTAACCTTTTGACTATGACGGTAGTTAAGAAGTGATTTAACAAGTCTACATTTCATTTCAATATCATTCGTTTTCTTTTTTTTTCATTGGCAATTTTTACGTTCCACCTATTTTTTCATTTTTAACCAGTAAGCCCCGCCTATTTAGTTGATATATATTTTTTCCCTTCTAGTGTTCGTTTAAAGTGTTCAGAATTTATCACCAGTAATCAATGTGGCAAATACCTCTTGAGTGTATGCTTTTGCCAACGTAAAATGAGGTGTTTAATACGAGTACGAACAGTCACATTTCTTTTTCTTTTCTTTATTCTTTTGTTTTAGAAGAGCGATGAAAGGCGGGGCTTGTTTTCTTAGACTTCCTTTGCTAACAATGTCCAAAAATCACTTTTTTTTCTTTTCTTTGCGTTTGACGTTGTTCTTATAAGGTCTGACTCGTAAATAACAATTAAAATTATTTTGTTTAATTTTCTCTGTTATGTTTTTAAGGTTTTTCTCGTTAATTCATGCAAAACTACCCCCTAAACCTCTCCAAAAGAAAGATTTACTCATATCTCGAAAACTAATCACTGCCATTAGTTGCAAATTTGCACACCCATATTTTTCAACATTAGGATTAATTTTTGTGCATCGATTATTAAAGAAGTAAAATCCAATGTTTTTTTTTTTTTTTTTTTTCCCTCGACTGTACATGAAATAACTTACAGTTTATTTATTACGTAACCAATAATTGTATTATATTTTAATCACATTAAAACTGAGACAGATAATACATATTAAAAATATACACTTTAAAATATTAAAAACACAAAAACATAAATTTAAACGTTTCGAGCCTATTACAGGCTCCTCATCAGTATAAACATCAAGTGCAAATGATGAGATGAACAACAGACTTTATGTGAGTACAACGTATTCATCAGGAACTGCGCATGCCTCATTAAGTGGAGAAAAATGTTGATTTGTGTACCAGCCCTCCAGGAAAATTCTTGAGTGATAATTTAAACAATTAGATACGATTATTTTAGTATTGTTAAAATCAGGTAAATGGTCAGTTTCTATGGCATGTTGTACTATTTTTGAATGTATATCACGGTTTTTGAAATTTGTTTTATGTTCCTTAATTCGAGTATGAAGAGAACGGCCAGTTTGACCAATATAAACTGAACTACAAGATTTACAAGGGATATTATAAACAACACCAGTACGGGAAAAAGGGGGGATAACAGTTTTAAAATTTGAAAGGAAATTACGAATTAGAAATTGAGGTTTATAGGAAACAGATAAATTAACAGTGCGTAAAACTTTGGCAATAGATTCAGAAATATTTTTATAGTATGGAATAGTAACAAACGATTTAGGTGAATTAGATGAATTAGTTTTATGATTATCCTTATTAAAATCATACTCTTTTAATTTTCTTTTAAGCCAGCGAGAGGGATAGTTATTACGCTTTAAGTCTGAAAAAATCCTTTTAGACAGAACTTAATTCAGACTTAAAGCGTAATAACTATCCCTCTCGCTGGCTTAAAAGAAAATTAAAAGAGTATGATTTTAATAAGGATAATCATAAAACTAATTCATCTAATTCACCTAAATCGTTTGTTACTATTCCATACTATAAAAATATTTCTGAATCTATTGCCAAAGTTTTACGCACTGTTAATTTATCTGTTTCCTATAAACCTCAATTTCTAATTCGTAATTTCCTTTCAAATTTTAAAACTGTTATCCCCCCTTTTTCCCGTACTGGTGTTGTTTATAATATCCCTTGTAAATCTTGTAGTTCAGTTTATATTGGTCAAACTGGCCGTTCTCTTCATACTCGAATTAAGGAACATAAAACAAATTTCAAAAACCGTGATATACATTCAAAAATAGTACAACATGCCATAGAAACTGACCATTTACCTGATTTTAACAATACTAAAATAATCGTATCTAATTGTTTAAATTATCACTCAAGAATTTTCCTGGAGGGCTGGTACACAAATCAACATTTTTCTCCACTTAATGAGGCATGCGCAGTTCCTGATGAATACGTTGTACTCACATAAAGTCTGTTGTTCATCTCATCATTTGCACTTGATGTTTATACTGATGAGGAGCCTGTAATAGGCTCGAAACGTTTAAATTTATGTTTTTGTGTTTTTAATATTTTAAAGTGTATATTTTTAATATGTATTATCTGTCTCAGTTTTAATGTGATTAAAATATAATTTTACTACGAGACGTAATGATTTTTAAATATTTTAAAAACAATAATTGTATGTTTATCTGTATCATAGTGTTATGTTATGGGTTCATTTGTATTTCATTAAAAACATGTTAATACAGTAATTATTGTAATTAAACATAATTGGACACTATCCATTTAATTAAAAAAATACATTTAAAATATGTGTTAATTTTATAAAACTATGCAAACAAAATAAATTAAAATAGCATACGGACAAGTGTGACGTGCCTAAGATTAAAATATTTATGTATCAAGAATTTTTCACCCGCTGTTTTGTTTCCTTTATTTTCTAAAGTTAAGACAATTCATATTGGCGTTTACGTATTTTCAAGTATATCCTTCTTTCATATTTATTTTATTACAATTATTTCTGCGTTAATGTAATAGTTTTTCTTTTTCTTTTTTTCCTTTAATCTTACGTATTTGTAAATGTATGTTTTCATATCTGCCAGCATCCTAATTAAGAATCCAAAGATTTTTAATACACGCCTCTTTCTCCACACAGCTTCTTTTTTTTTTTTTTTTTTTTTTTTTTAATCGCAACTATCTCTAAATAAAGTTACGAATAAACAAGTATAAAAATACTCTAAAAAAGATTGGAGTGGAGAAAAGAAGGGGACTAAAAATCTTACTATTATTAATGCATAGAAGCCAGCTTGTACGGATTTTAACACCTCTGATTCTTTGTAAAAAAAAAAAAAAACATCAAGTATAATCGCAAAAAACTGTTGAAAAATACATAAAAAAATATCCATTTAAAATTTCAGGCATAAAAAAAAGTACAATTTCGCAGCTATGATAATGAGATATTTGACAGATATGATTTTTGCTATTTGAAGATATTGCCTCCTTTCCTTTTTAATTACAATAATTTCTGTATTCATTTTTATTTTTTTTTATCTGTTTAAAAAGAAAGCATATAATAATTTTAAGATCCAAAAAGGCTTATAAATACATTTGTTATTTATACATTAAAATGGTATAAATTAATGTGTATAAGATGATCAAAATCTAACGGCGAATGAAAAGAAGCGGAACATCTTAATCAAGAAACATGAAATTAAAATATCTTTTACAAACAAAGAACTAAATATCTTCTGAACTAAGTATACGACCTATCTTAATGTAAGCTTCATCAAAAGCTGCCACAGTTGGCTAAATTAAGGTAAAGAGGGATCGATTTAAGTTTGAACTCTGTGATATTGTTAATATCAGAGTTTGGTGACATTTAGATTTAGAGATTGATTTTGCATTTTTCAATAGCTGCCTACATTTTAACCCTTATCGCTCGTATGTCTCTTCTGAGTGGACATTAAACAAGTCCTTCCGGCTTATTCGGAAGGGTAGGTTCATTTCTTTTTCCTTATCAAGTAGCCGTCATTTTGTATAAAAATAGCGGCTACAAATTATTAATGCACTTGGCAGAAATATTGATGTAGGGTATGTATATATGGAGTTGTAAGCAAATCGGTTCATAAATACCTTTTTATGTGAATTTAAAATTTTCAAGTGGCCGACGCTTGAAAACAAAGTGGTGATTTAAGTTGACAAATACATGAAATGTATTTGTGAGATAATTCTACTGTACACATATAGTTCGAATTAATTCAAAATCTCAAAAGTCATCGTGTTGAAAAATTAAGCGGCTGGCACTTCAGTCAGAATGGCAGAGAAAGTTGCTCATCTAAGATATCGTAGCAAATTTGAAAATATATATATTTTTTTTTTGGTAGAAATTCTTTCAAAGAGGCTTAGTTAGTTGATAAAATGTTGTTTTCTGCATTTCTAGTTTGTTTTAGCATTAAAATAGCCTATTTTTTCGTTAAAAACGCATTAAAAATATCCAGTAACGCAGGTAATGAATTTGGCGCGAAATTCGGCGACTTTTCCCCTATGGCGACTTTTGGAGAGAAAATACTTATTATCGATATACCAAAGATAGACGCAATAACATAATTGGTTCACGAGTTACGTGAATTTTCTAGATTTTTGTTGTTTGAATGATAAATCCAACTTTGATTTGAATTGATTAAGTATTTTAAAAGTTATCGTGATAGCATACTTTCAAGTGGCTGGAACTTAGAAACCAGATTCCGGGACAAGTTGCCCAGTGAAATCATTGAAGATATTTATATGATAATATCACTGTCCAAATTTGGTTCGATTTGGAGTATTATTTCAGAAGTTATCGTGATTTTAAATTTTCAAGTGGGATCCTGATTTCAAGTGATCCCGCTTAATTTAAGATATCTGCCACTTTATTAAAAATGGCGGATATAGTTTACTAATAAACTTCATAGAGATCCTTCTGTGGTCTGTATTTACATCAAAATTCAAACAATTTTGGAATACGCTTTTTATAATTTAAATTTGAAATTTTCAAGTGGACTCCACTTGAAAACAAAATGGCGGAGCAACTTGATTAACAAACTCATCTAAGATATTTATAAGTTAAGACACTGGCCAGATTTGGTTCCATTTGGAGTATTATTTCGGAAGTTATCACGGTTTTAAATTTTCAAGTGGTAGCCTGATTTCAAGTGGTCCCGCTTAACTTAAGATATCCGCCACTTTGTTAAAAATGGCGGATAAATTTCATTAATAAAGTTATTTGTGACACTTGTATAATCTATGTATGCATCAAAAAAAAAAAAAAAAAAAAAAAAAAAAAAAAAAAATCGGAATACGCTTTTTACAATTTGAATTTGAAATTTTGAAGTGGTCTCCACTTGAAAACAAAGTGGCGGAGCAACTTGGTTAACAAATTCATCTAAGTTATTTATAAGATAAGTTAAGACACTGTGCAAATTTTGTTCGATTTGGAGTATTATTTCATAAGTTATTGTGATTTTAAATTTTCAAGTGGTAGCGTGATTTCAAGTGGCCCTGCTTAACTTAAGATATGTACCACTTTATTAAAAATGACGGATACATTTCATTAATAAACTTCATTGAGACCCTTATGTGGTCTATATTTACATCAAATTTCAAACAAATTCGGAACATGCTTTTTACAATTTGAATTTAAAATTTTCGAGTGGTCTCCACTTGAAAACAAAATGGCGGAGCAACTTGGATAATAAACTCATCTAAGATATTTAGAAGATAAGTTAAGACTCTGTCTAAATTTAATTCGATTTTGAGTATTATTTCGGAAGTTATAGTGATTTTAAATTTTCAAGTGGCAGCCTGATTTCAAGTGGTCCCGCTTAACATAAGATATTTACCACTTTATTAAAAATGGCGGAGGAACTTCATTAATAAACTTCATTGAGACCTTTATGTGGCCTGTATTTACAACAAAATTCAAGCAAATCTTGCTTTAAATATGCTTTTTACAATGTCGGTTTGAAATTTTCAAGTGGCTGCCACTTGAAAACAAAAAGTCGGAGCAACTTGGTTAACGAACTCATCCAAGATATTTATAAAATCAGTTCACTGTCCAAATTTGGTTCCATTTCCAGTATTATTTCGGGAGTTATTGTTATGACAAAATTTTCATTATATATATATATAGATAAACGAAGTGATTGCAATAGGTCGATTTCTAAAGAAATCAACCTAAAAATCGTGCCACGCCTTAAGGTGTTCCTCTGCTAATGAAATGTTATTTTTCTAAACGTGTAACTGTAGGCTACCTTTCGGCTACCGGAAAATTTTAACAGAAATATTTATTTTATTTAATGATGGAGTAAAATAAAACAAATTATTACAATTTTTGGGTAGCCAAAAGGTAGTAAGTTGGTAACTGTACGGGTGACATTTTAAAGGAACGCCAAAAGTCGTATCTTACGGAAAATATGCCGAGCGCAATGGGTTAATATATTCTGTGGTATTTCTATCCCTGTTTTTATTTAGCACTAATTTGTTTATAAAATAAACCTCTCCAATAAATGCAATAAAATTAAAAATATATGTACTATTAAAAAAAGTGGTATGAAATAAAAGTATGGCTAAAAATACTCAGTAATAAATCAAATTGTGGGCAGCAATGATTTTTCACATGTTTCAGCATTTATGCCACGCCAAAAAGTACCTTACCAAGTAGATGTTCGAGTGAGTCTAATGTCATTTTATAATATTTTTTCGGTTATTTCTAAATAAGTGCTTATTTTTTTCTTTTTCTTATATAAATATTTTATTCTGTGCAGAATAGCTTATGCACTGTTCAGGTTTAAGGTTAATTAGGCTTTTACAATAAATCTTGCTTCAAATGATCTTTTTAACCACCTTCTAAAGTATATTTTAAGAATTCTGAAACACTTTGTATATTATTTCATGTATTGTGCCTGTTAAAAATTTAATTAAATTTTCAACATTCATCTTTTTAAAAGAAAAAAGTAAAAAAAAAAAAGTAAGATTATTCTACTCACACCATCAAGTTTTTTAAGAAATTAAAATACATTAAATTTTATTTATGAAGGATTATTAGACTTGGCATGGATGAAAATTCTCTGATATTTAAAAATTTCGCTTGCGTCGCGTTCTTCGCGAATGCAGACGATGTGTGTTAGTGAAATTTCGAAGCAGTGTTCTCAGTTCTAGGGATTTTTCGAGAAAAGGTCTTTAATATCCCTAGATCTAGGAGTTAAATAAATTTCTGTTCAACGTTTTCTTAAATCCATACAGATTTACATAAAATTAGTCAGGCAACCAACCAATCGAACTAACTTTGCAATAAAAAAACCAATTGAATTCATTGATTCTGTAAATATTGGAAGAAAACACACACTCACACCAAAAAAAAAAAGAAGAAGAAGAAGAAAGACTATTGAACTGATTGGTCTTTACAAAAATTGTAATTTCTTTTACCCACTAGGGGGGGGGTAGGATATTACAAATTCACTCATTCCATCTCTTTTATTATATCAATGAAATATAATAAAAATCTATGAAATTCTGATATATATTACACTAATAGAATGATAGATTATGTTTAAAAAAAAATGCCAATCTTGGTAGCTTTAATTTTTTTTTTTTTTTTTTTTTTTTGAGTACCGTATTTTCTGATAGATACCCCGCAGGTTATATACTCCAGTTTTGCACCAGAAATTTCAGTTGATAAATAAATTTATATTTGTACGAGCTCTTCCTTCGAAAATGTATAGATTTCTCTATTAAATAAAATTTCTGGAATTTCTGGTGGAGATATGACACTTATTACCTGCGGGTTATCTACCAGAAATTACGGTAAATGAAATTCTTGTAAAAGATAAACCTGGATAGAAATGAAAGTAATGGAAATATTCCATTTGGATTTATTAATAATAATGAATTTTTGCGTATTATTACTAAATATAGGTTTACATAGAGGAGTTTCTGCCTTTATTTCTTTAGAAATTAATTTTATAACAAATTTTCAATGTGAATACAACATTGAAAAAAAAAAAAAAAAAAAAAAAAAACTGTTAAACCAAAATATTTCTTTAGTAAGTAACAACAGAGGTCAAGCAGCATTTACTCTGAAAGTGAATTTCCTTCCATTCCCCCCCTCCTTTTTTTTTTCTTTTTAAGTACTTCAATGTTTATTTATGTTTATTTCTCTCATCCCTAATTTATATTTAGAGAAAAGAATTAGTTTTTAAAACAATTATTATTATTTTTTTTTCATATGTTTGGTTAACTATATACAGTCGGAAAGATAAAAAGTAAAACTCGCTGTAATTTCGTTTTTAATTCACGTAGAAAAATCTAATAGACACCATTTAACAGGAGATTAAGTGTACTGTTTTAAAACGATTTCGAGTATTGAATTAGGGATCATCTACATATTGAAATGAGCACCAACTTTGATTTTTTTCAATAGCAACACCCAAGTTTGACTTCATAATTATTGCATTCCTGAGAGTCTGGCAGCGCGGAAAAGTATACAGTTTGTGTACTTTACTTTAATATTCATAGAGTTACAACCAAAAATGTGTTAGGGCTTTTTCTATAAATCTAGAAAAATAAAATTAAGATCTTACGAAAATTAGACAATATTTTACTGTTTCATACCGAAAATTTTTCTAGAAAAAAGAATTATAAAAATTAATAATAATAAAACGCTATGTATTTAACAATATCTTGGTTATCCCTGATTACCGTTATTTAAATACGCATATAAATAAATAGTTCATTAGAGAACACATTTTAGATTAGTCAGGCAGCATTCTTCGAAATATTTGAGATATTTTTCAATTCGAATGTGTCATCTTATCTACAGCGATCACCAATAAAGCTTAAATTTTAATTCACATTATTTTGTAGGTGTGACATAATATACGAACTGAAATAACTTATATATATATATATATATATATACACACACACATAACGATGCATAAACTAAATCTTATCCGTTAAATTACTGTAAGGTATCATGACGTAAAGATTAAACAATTTTAATCGTTCCTACCAGTTTTGTTCAGTTAACTGTTTTAAACTGTACGATTTGTTTTGTAATTTATATGAAAATACAGTTTTTCAATAAAAATATATTTGTAAAAGTAATTTCTAAAAACTGAAGTATCCTTAATATAATACCCCCCCCCCACTTCCAACAAAAATTTATAATCAATATATGAGCTAAATGATTAACCTTTTGACTATGACGATAGTTAAGAAGCGATTTTACAAGTCTGCATTGCATTTCAATACCATTCTTTTTTTTTTAGTTCACAATTTTTACGTTTCACCTATTTCTCCATTTTAAACAGTAAGCCCCGCCTCATTTAGTTGATATTTTTCCTTCTAGTGTTCGTTTAAAGGATACAAAATTTATCACCAGTAATCGATGAGGCAAAGCTACATATAACACAATTTTGCCAACGTAAAATAAGGGGTTTAATACGAATACGCATAGTCACTTTTTTTTCTCTTTCCTACAGTCTTTTGCTTTAGAAGAATGATGAAAGGTTTTCTTGTTTTCTTTAGAATACAAGAATTTGTTTGTTAACATTAATGCTTAAAAATCATCTTTGTTGTTTCACTTCTTCGCGTTTGGCGTTGTTGCTATACAGTTTGACCCGTAAATAAAAATTTAAAATATTTATTATTTTTTTCTCTGTTATTTTTAAAGATTTTCTTCGTTATCTCATCCAAAACTTTATAAGAGACGGTCCTCTAAGCAAATTCAAAAGAAAGATTTATTTATACCTGGTATTCTAATAACTACAATAAGCTGCAAATTTGTACGCCCATATTTTTCAGCATTAGGATTAGTTTTATGTAAAAATTAATGTACGTAATAATTCATAATTTTTTTTTATATGATATTATTAATATTTTTCATAATTGAAAATATTTTTTCAGAATCAAAAGTGATAATGAATTACGTTTGGATTTTTTCACCGTTTCTTGTAAAAAGGAAATTGTATAGATCAAATTATTTTGTATGAAGATATTAATAAAAGTTTGAAATATGAATTTAACATTAGCACATTAAAATTTTGAACGCTTATAACTCCATAAAAAAAAGTAAAATATACAACCAGTATACTTTTTCGCATCTTCGCGACCCTAGGAATTCAAATATAAAATAAAAATAAGGCATTATTATTAAAAAATTTCAAAGCTGATGCGCGTTTAAATATGAAGACAACCCACAATTCAAAACTTCACTCCATTCTCTAAAAGTAAAAACAATTCACACTCGAATGGTACCTATTACATTTTTGTGCATCAATTAGCAACAAAATCATATCGAGTGTTGCATTTTTTTTTTTTTTTTCCCGACTGTAAATTTACATTTCAAGAGCTTTAGAGCCTACAAAGGGATAGTCTATATAAATAAAGAGACGTGTCTGTGTGTGTATCTGTCTGCGCTCTGGTGCTCGCACTACTGATCGCAGAGCTTCCAAATTTGGCATATAGGTACCTGGGACCCTGCAGGTGTGCCCCTCATCGAGATTTTTTCGAAGATCGAATTTGAATTTTTTAAATTAATGTTTTTTTATTTTAAATATTGGCTTCAATATTTCATTTTTCAGAAATTTCTTTCGTTTCAAAAGTCTGCGTATCTTAGCAACGGCTATTAAACTATTTATTTATTTAAATTCATTTGAGGAAGAAATCTTTTTTATTATATTTATTGAAATCAAATAGTTACACACATACAGTAGAAAAAATTAAGCATATTAAATTTTTAGATTTTGGCATATAGGTACCTGGGACCCTGCAGGTGTGCACCTCATCGAGATTTTTTCGAATTTGAATTTTTTAAATTAATGTTTTTCTGATTTTAATATTGGCTTCTTTATTTCATTTTTCATAGATTTATTCTTTTGCTTCAATCGTCTGCGTATCTTAGCAACGGCTATTACGCAACTTATTTTTATTTAATATATTCATTTGAAGGCGAATTTTTTTTTTTTTTTTTTTTTTTTTTTTTTTTTTTTTTTTTTATATATATATTTATTGAAAATAAAATCATAATGCAGTAGAAAATATTAAGTATAATTAGTTTTAAATTTAAAAACGTATTTATAACAGTTATGTTTAATTTTTTACAGTGGAACAACTTCTTATTTTTATTTTTTAATTAATTCCTTTTAAAAAAAACTTTTATTCATTATTATTATTTTTTTTTTTTTACTGTATTTATTGGGAAAAATGGTAGTATATACATAGTAAAAAGGATTAAAATTTATTTGTTTATATATATATATTTATTTTTTAATCTACATTTTATTTTATTTTATTTTATTTTATTACATTGTCGAAATCAAATCGTAATATAGTGTAAATAGCATGGGTTATAAAATACATGGTTCAAAACTAAAATATTTAATAGATGCTGAGATACAGTCATCTTTAAAATCGTAGTTCTTAAATAGTAGCAGATCCCCCCTGTCGTCGATAAATATCCAGATTGAAGTGCCCGGGAAAGACCTTTCTACAGGCATGGGAAACCAAGACCTGATGCAGTACGGGCGGAAAAGACAGCGGGTACCCGAAGCATGGTTTGGAGTAATTTCAGTTTCTTTCTTTCTTTCTTTCTTTCTTTTTTTTTTTTAACTTTTTGTCTATAATTTGGTGTAAAGAAATAACTATTAATTCAATTCTTTCGAAAATTCTTTTAAATATAGTGACCAGCGAAGCGGGCGTAGCCTGCTAGTATATAATTCAACGTTCCACATTTAGAAAAAATTATGAAACAACTTGAAACACTCTTGCTATGAAAATAAATTTACAATCTAATATTTACACAATCCATGCAGTAATTTTTGGTGTAAACACCGCAAGTTATAAAAATTCCAATAGCATCAGAAACTTAATTCAACCCCGATGACACCGTCTTTAAATGTCCTACTTGTAGGTGTTTAATAAGATTTAATTTCTATTTTTTTTTTTTTCTTCCAAAGTAATATTAGTACTCTCCTTTTTCTCAGAAATTTTATTTAAGGATAATTTTCTTCTTAACAAATTATAGTTACATGTTTATAGTAATTACTAAAATAAAAATGTTAGAAAAGACAGCATGTATTAGCAATGCTGATGTCGGCGCTTAATAAATGACAAATATCGGCATATATATAACACTGGGTATATGAGCATGACAGTTTCTAAAAGAGCACACAAACTAGTTGATTATGTTGAAAGAACTTCCTATTCACTTTCTACTGGCTGCGATCAACCGTATTGATTGTAGAAAATATTAACTTTTCTTCTCATTCGAAAGCTCGGAGGATCAGAAATATTACCAGAGGTGCCAACATTTTAATTTATTTCGGAGCATTTTTAGTCCGGTCTTTATTCCATACCACTTTTTTTTTTTAAGAGTATTTTTTTCTTATTTTATTGTAGTTACATGTTATAGAAAAATTTTCTATTAATATAGTGGTACGAAATAAAGGCGGGACTAAAAATACTCCGGAATAAATTAAAATGTTGGCAACCCTGTACTACTACCGTAAATAAACTCCACCTAAATATACCAGAAATTGTGAATCGTGCATTTGCGAGTTAGACTGCCATCCGATTTAAATATTACAGGGATGGAACACGGGCGCATAATTCATACCGGAATCTGTTTAAGAAACTACTCTACCTCTAATATCGTTGATTTAAGAAGTAGGAAATTTTCTTACATTGTTTGTGGTATGAATTCTGCGCCCGTGTTCCATCCCTGATATTACCATAGCAACTTCATGCGACCACAGCATGTCATTTGATATGATTCGATGTATATACATAAAAACCTCTATACCAGTTACAAAGTTTTTTTTTTTTTTTTTTTTTAAATAAAGTTCCTGGTATGAAACGGGTGTAACTTTTCTGCAGAGTTTCTGCATAGTGGCCAACATTTTAATTTATTCCGCAGTATTTTTAGCCCCGTCTTTATTTCATACCACTTATTATTAAAAATAAATATTTCATGTTTTATCGAGGTTATATATTGGAAAAAAGAAATTCTATAAATAAAGGCGGTGCTAAAAATACTCCAGAATAAACTAAACTATTGGCAGCTATGGGTTATGCCGAAAAATATTGTTATTGCATTTGTAATCTCTTTGCGACCAATGTCTCGACTCAGCGTTTCCACTCCGTCCCGGGTTTTTTCGGTTCTCTAAAACAATATACGATTAAAGAAAACGTATTTTAGTATTTTGCGTATTTGTGTTTAACCCGTTAAGTGCTAAAGATATACTATTATACAATAGTATCATTTACCGTATCGATTCAGGTGAAAACAAATTAAATGATTTTAACACAAACATTATTATTTTTTTGTTGTTGTTGTTGTTGTTAAAAGCAGTAACGTTATAGAATAATGGTAAAATGGGGCACTTACTGTTTAAATTTGGAAAATCTGCCTTTCGCAAAAGGGGTAAAAGCTGCACTTTTAACTCTGGTTGTTTTTTGAGCATTTGAGAAGTAAGATAAATGCGATTACCGTAAAAATCGGCGTATGAGACGCAGTCAGTACCGTCAAACTGAGGGAATGTTTGAATCAATAATCACCAATAATTTTTAAGAGTGACATTCCATTTACGTAATAGGCGACTACTCTTGGAAGTGATTAGACAAACGCTATAATTGAATTTTAGTGGTGGCTACTGAATAAAGCACCGAGTGCGGCCCATCTGCCGGTTTTTACGGTAATTATTATCGATAAATTTCAGAATTTACGAAAAAAGGCAACGGAAAAGATGTAACTAACTCTTTTCCGCTATGTTATAAAAGTGAAATTTTGTATAAAAATTAAAGGGCGGACTTTTGCAGATGAGAATTAGTAACTGCGCTAAGTGTTAAAGGGTTAAAAAAAATTCTGAAAGTTTCAACTTATGTCCGTATGTGTTCTCCGTTAGCTTAGAAAAATGAAAAACATTCTAGTTTAAAAAAAAAAAAATAATAATAATAATAATAATAATACTTTTTAGGCCTAAATATAGTGGCACTATACTCCACTCTGGGGTATTAAAATTCTCATCTACATGTAACCATTGTTTTTTCACTTTGCGTACCCTAATGAATGCGCAGTATTAAGTTACAGCTAAGTATATTCCTTTCTAAAGAATACATTACATTTGAAAAATATTTTTTAAACAAGAATGGTAAGTTATCAAATATTTAAAAAAAAAACAAATCATAATCTTTATTTTTATATATTTGCCATCCAGAAATATTACGTAAAGCTTGAAGATGTTAAAATAAGATAACTTGTATTCCCTGATTAATGAAAGAATGTTATAATTAATTGAAAATGACACGCCATTTAGTTTAAATTGTCTTCTAAGAAAAGTCGATGTACGACTATTATTTTAGATTATAATGCCACATTTTGCAATTAATGATAACAAAATGTCGAAGTTCAGTTTCTAGTACATAATTTTATAAAGAAAAATTTTTCCTACTAATTACGCAAACATTGAGTTAATTACGAAAATACTTAAGGTGTGTTTATTTGGGGATTGCTGAAATTTTCAGAAAATTTTCTGTCTTCATTGAAATGCCTCTCTTGAAATGTACTCAAATAAAACTTTAAGAACATAACAGAAGTAATTATCATTACAGAAATGATCTTACAACCTAATTTACACATAAATGTTTGAAGTATAGAAGAGAAATATTTTAACAATATTTAATATTTTGAGGCATTTACATTTGTTACATTTATCATTTTGCGCATTAATAGTTATTTAACACACTAAAAGTACAATTATATTCTGTTATTGTTTTAACTTTGCATGCAGCGTCTATAACGCATAGCCATTGTTTCAAAAGTAGAAATATTAACGTTAATTACAAATATGGCAGTTTAAATATATTTTAACAAGAGTGACAAATAACACTAATGCATCTTTCTGTAGATTCCTATTTATGATTCTGCTTAAAGAAATAAAGCTAATTGTGAAAATTGATTTACAAAGGTCTTGTTAAGTTTATTGTCAATTTGTTATTGTTATTATTTATTCTTACGTTGAGAAGTTTGTTAAGTTAATTACAGAGCTATGTATTTTATGCAACGTATCAGTTAATTTAACTATTTATTTCAATTTCAATTTTAATATTAGTTATTTGTTTCAGGAGAGTTATTAGTTTATTAGGCATTCATTTTGTATTTTAAAGTTATTAAATGTTTAAAAAAAACTTTGACATATTGTCGTCGGGATATTTTCTGTTTCGAAAAGAAAAAACTCCATCTTTTTGCGTTTCTTTAAACCATTATATATATTTTTAACAAAATGGTTTTGAGTTTCGTGATTAATTTATTTAAATGTTACCCCCAGTAAATGCCACAGTCGTACGCATACGCCGGCAGCACATAAAGTGTTAAAGAAAAATACGCAACATATTTCTTATAATAATAATAATTATTATTATTATTTTATTTTTTTACAGGAACATCTAAAGATGGGGCTAATTTTTCTTACAAAAAAAAAAAAAAAAAGTAATATTTACAGTAATTTTCGACAATATAATATTCCACGATGAAAAATAATAGAAATTATTGCATGTAAAAAGGGGAGAAAGCCAAGGACAAGAAGCAACTCTGAAAACGTACATTTATGTTACCAGCAAACATATTTTAAAAGGATTTTATGAATTTTAATAATGATATAACACATGCCGAGTTTTCTACAATATAAAGCAATCTTTGTATTATCCTTTCGAAGATAAATACTATAAACAACTAAAGAAGACTGCACTTTTAAAAAAGGGGGGAGGGGGGTATTCAAAATAATGACTGCTGAGAACCCTGATATTTAAATGCTTTTATCTGTCGCTATCTCTGTTTTATCCTTTCGAAGATAAATACTATAAACAATTAAAGAAGATTGCACTTAAAAAAAAGGGTGTGGGGGGGAGGGGGTATTCAAAATAATGACTGCTGAGAACCCTGATATATAAATGCTTTTACCTGTCGCTATCTCTGTTTTAAATTCACACATTTTTGCAATAATTTTCTACAATCTTAAAACTTATTATCAATTTCCTATTACAAATTGTTATATATATTCTTATATAAATTCTTATTATAAATTTCCTATTATAAAACGTTCACCATTATTTACGATGAACACATACCTTGTAATATTTATAATTTATTCCGGAGTTCTGTTAAACACGCTTTTTTCTTCACACTACTTTGATTTTTTTTAGAAAATTCTGCAAAAAGTAATTATGAAGAAAAAAGAAGAAAACTGTTTTTAAAATATACTGGCGCAGGGGTCGCACTTACATTTGACAACTTAGCACCTTTTGTCTACCAGAAAATTTAATTATTATTATTATTATTTTATTCTATTTTATCTGTGAAAACCGTTACAGTTCACTGGTTAAATAAAATAAAGATTTCTATTAACCGGTAGCCAAAAGGTGCTAAGTTGACAAGTATGGTCGCACACTCCACCTTTATTTTCGAAGATTAGAAATTTTCGCCTTTTTTACTATTACTATTTTTATAAGAAAATCTTTTTCCTATCTAATCACGACACATTACTATTAAAATACCATGAAAATTTCTCTATAAAAATGCTGGTAGCAAAAATATCTTAAAATTTTCTCCTCACAAAACGCCCTAAAAAATGGAAGAGACTATGACCCCTGCTGTTGTGAAAAAAGAGCGGTTCTAACAGAGCCCTGGAATAAATTATAAATATTAGCAGGTATGTAAACAGGGACTGTCTTCTTATTTTCTCAATGATTTCATATGAGGAGAATTTATTTTCTAAATAGTGGCATGAGTTGTGTGGAAAAACTTGCTTAAAAATTTAGTAATATATAGATATTTAGCATAGATGCCAATAGTTTATCTTTTTTCGGAGTATTTTTAGCTCCGCCTTTATTTCGCAGCACTTTATTTACAGAAAACTTTACCCCAAAATACAACTTCGATAAAATAAGAAAAAAAAAAAAACTTTTAAAGAATAAGTGGTATAGAGTAAAGGCGAGGCTAAAAATACTCTGGAATAAATTAAAATATGAGCATCAATGTATTTAGTAATACATACATATCCACTACCGGAAATTGAATAAAAGAACACCAAGAAAGAAACTGGCGGATGATCATGAAATTTTCATATGTAAATTAGGTAGATTAAACGTATGTGTGATTATAATTTTCAAGACAAATGCTTGAATGTTTGCGCTACAACAGAAAACTATAATCAGTGGTATTTAAAAAAAAATCCCTTTTCGGCAAGCTTAAAGGCAAAGGTAGATTCCTTTACGTTAATGCTACAAATGTAAAGAAATTTTACATATGCATTAATACTTAGCCAATGGCTTTGTTCCCACACATTGCATTATTTACGTCGCTATTCTGTTTTCAAGAAATTTAATTTTCAGCTAAAAAAGGATTGTATACAATATACTTAAAATTTTAGGCTAGATTTATTGGTCTGTAAATGCTTCAATTTTTTTTTTTTTTTTTTTATATTCAAGCTCATAATCATTCAACAAATAGAAGTCTTAAAGATATACAATCCCAGCAATGGTGAATCCCGGAGGGTGCTATTGGGCTACACCACCCCTCCCCACCCCAGCTTAATCAAAATTATAATTTTTGTATAAATTCCATATAATTGAAGTTCAATATCTTTTTCTTAAAGAAAAAATAATAGAAACGTGAAAATGCACTTGTGACCTTACTATGGTCAAGCACTGGTAAGCCTGGCGTTACTATGGTCAAGTCAAATACAGTTAAGTGGTAGCGGTTTTTAGATAGTTATTTCATTGTAATTTTTATTGAATTATTGAAAGTTTTGTATTGTGTTTTTATGATTCTTATTGTCAGATGAGTAAAAATTGTAAAGTGAAACTGTTTTGGTTCACATAAGCTGGAACATTAACATTAGTTAACATTGGACCATTTGGCATCGCTGAATTTCAATGTTAATTGTTATGAATTTAGTAAATTGTATGATTTGGCGAGATTTTGGTGGCAAAACTTGCGACTTCTCAATGAAATTTGTGATTTGGCGGCAAAATTTGATAGTTAACGACGACATTTTTGACTTGGTGACAAAATTCGTTGTCAGACGACAAAATAAATTTGGCGAGCTTGGCGATGGAAAAAGGCAGCTTTGGCGTCATTATATTTTCTTTGCACGCGAAAACCTCATATCTCTTCACATACCAATATCTTGTTTCGACGAGATAAAAAGTCAAAGGAAACTGTAACGTATGACTCTCAATCGTAAGTTTTAAATTCTTGCCTAAACCGACATTCTAAACTATTCACCACAAACGATATTTGCATTAAGATTGACGTATTATTTTAATTTTACATTTTTAAATGATTAATTAAAGCGTTTAAAATGGTTTTTAATTAGCACACTCTTATTAACTTGATTTGATGCAACTATTAATGTATGTAACGGAATTTTTCAATTCAATTTTCGGTAACTTCTTGTTGTCCGAAGACCCTAAAATTTTGCACACGACTTCATAATCATTGACAATACTAGATACAAGTATTTCCAGGCACTTTTCTCATCAGTGGCAGGTTCCAGGGGCAAACAAAAAATCTATACTTATACAAAACTATCGTATGTGACACATGATTTCGACGTATTTATATAATGTAGAGTGGCAACAATTATTTTTTTTTAATAAAGAATTAAAAGTATGTAATAGTTTTCTAAAGTCTTTATTAGTTCACTTTTCAATAAAAGAGTGTTCTTTATCTTTTAAAAAATGGTATAATTTTATTTATCAAAATAAGGGAATTCGAGTAATTTTTTTATGAAAGTAAACTTCAACGGAAAATTCATTAAAGTCGTCCCTAGTTTATTTGTCAAAGGGATAATACCTAAATGTCCCCAAATTTATTACTTTTTCTATCATGCCAGTTTAATTCGTTTAGCATCGATTTACACGTTTTTTTTTTTTTTTTTTTTTTTTTTTTTTTTTTACGATGACATTTATCTTTTACATTATAGCATCTATCTCATAGAGCTAAGTCTAAATCTGCTTAGCCCTAAGATTTGTTGATTATATTTACATATTTATTTGTTTATTTATTAACTTTTATTTTATTTGTTTAAAATCACGGATAAAAATTTATTTCATTTTTCTCAGTAGTTCAGTACATTGTTGTAATTGTGACGTCATATTTTCTGTTAAATTTAACATTTTTTTTTTTTTTTTTTTTAATCAGTTTATTATATTGTTTAAAAACATGATTAAAATTTTATTATATTTTCAGTGATCTTTTTTATTATCGTTTGCACGTGACATATGCATCAGATTATAAATTTTTGCAATGAAAGCTATATATAGAAAATGTCGGCTATATAGAACAATTGACGAAAAATCACTTTTTAGCTTGTAACTTCTAAGCAATTGAAGCTATCGGAAAAGTTTAAATACAAAAATTGTTCTTTAGGGTAAGGCGGTAATTCGCCTGATTTGACATTTTTTCCTATTTTCAATATTAAAGTAATTATGGGCAAATGAAAATTTCCACCCCCCCCACCATTTCCACCCCCTTTGAGCTGGATACCCCATCTACGAACTCGACCGAGATTTTTACTGTCCTGACAACATATTCTGAGCTGGTTAAGTTTAAATAAAAATTACTCCAGTTATCGTGTTCACAACTTAACATGGGAAAAAGCGTTATACATATATATATATATAAACTTTTGAACGGAAGGTGGTTTTGGGTTCTAGGGGCCATGATCGGTGAAGATATGAAGAAATTTTCCAGAAGTCGTGTCATGAGAACCATTGCATTAGGTAGATCTCCTATAAGGAATCTACCTAAAATAGAGATAAAGTGAATGCAATCACTAGTGCATTAAAGAACTTCACAAGATTTTGAAGAAGCTACGTTGCCCGAGCATAGCACAAGAGTCCATGTTCAGTAGTTATCGAAATTTTAGCAAAGTCGTCGTGTGTAACTCCAGGAGGCCGGGAGTCTAATAGTCATATTGGAGAGTAAGGCATAGCTGCCATCATTCTAATTGATATACGGTAGTAATGTAGTCCCCGCCTGTTTTTCCACACCAGTCTTTCCTTTAGAGTATTTTTCTTTTTATTTAATCGTTATTTAAATTAGAAAAAAATTACTCTAAAAATTAAGGCAGAGCTGCCAACCTAATCCGGCAAATTGTTAGTACCGCCCCTTTTTCTACACCACTTAATTTTTAGAGTATTTTTCTACTTAATTCATCATAGATACGTTTGAAGAGAATTGCGCTAAAAATTAAGTGGTGTAGAAAAAGGGGCGTTTTTCAATAGGCGTTAACAATTTGCCGGATTAGGTTGGCAGCTCTGTTAAGGGGTATGGGAAAGGAGGAGGTTCTAACAATACCACACCTGCCAACCACTTCATTATGAAACTTAATTTTTTTTGTACCCGCCTTGTTTTTCACGCCAGTCATATTTTAGAGTAATTTTAATCTTATTTAAACGTAGCAATATTTGGTGAGAATTACTCAAAAAATAAAGTGGTGTGGGAAAAGGGGCGTTAAAAATGTTACGTTCATTAAAGAGATGATTGGCAGTTATGCAATACTAAGAAATATTAATTAAAATGTTGGCAGGTATGCGTAATGGCAGAGAAATATCAGTGATAATACGAATGGGGCTTAGATGGTCAGAACAACGTTACCACTCGAGAAGACAAGGAACTGCAGCTCAAAGATGGATTGATGAGCGTAACGATCAACTCATTGAAAAAGCAGAGTTGTCAATCATAACATCGACTGCATCCCAAATTCTATCTTATGTTATACCTGAGGCGAATATCCGAACAATCCAATACTGTTTACTGGAAACAGGATCATGGATTCCTGTGCACATGACATGTGCAGCACTTACTGCAGTCCTCCCCTTCGGAAACGGTTTCAGGGGTTATGCCAGTGTCCGCACTGAAAAATAGATTGGCAAAGTGTTGCTTTCAGGGACAAAAATAGATTCAGTTAAAGACCCACAGATGGCTGTGTTCGAAAGCACACAAGAACGTGCCTCCACACTTCGTACATACACCAACACCTGTACCTGTTCTCCTGATGTGAGGAGCGATGCGTTATTACTTCCGTACACAATTAGTATTTGTGTCGGGCCTGTTAAAGAGAACAATAGCCTTCTAATGATCGTAACACAAACCGATTACATTCCATAATCAAACATTAATTTAGAATACATGCCCCTTCCATGAAAAGATATTTGAACTCATTAGAATAAACGTTCAAGAATGTTTACCTTTTTCCAAACCGGAAATAAAGTTTAACATCAAATTTGGTTTTGTTTCGAATCTAAAAAGTACGTTACTTAGCTGTCAACCATTCCGATTTTGAATACCAGTACATTTTTTATAGAAATTTTTAACCTTATTTACATAGCTGCCAATATTTTAATTTATTCCGGAGTACTTTTAGCCCCGCCTTTAGTTTGCACCACTTTATTTATAGAAAAATTTTCTTCAATACATAACTTCGATAAAATAAGAAACTAGTATGTTGTGGCCACCACAAGACTTTCTTCTATATTTACCTATACATATTCAATCAGTAACAATATTAAAAAAAAAAAAAAAAAAAAAAAAAAGTACGATTTTTTTTCTAAGTTTTTTTTTTTTTTTTTTTTTTTTGTTAAAAGTGAAAAAAATCGATAACTTTGTTTTAAATTATCACAGATTTATAGTTCAACCATTCGTTTTAAAGGTATTGACGAGACCTTTCGAAAGATACCCATCTTGAAAATTTATCCCTCCCTGGGGGGTATTTCCCCCCTAGGGGGGGGGGAAGCGATGCCCCCCCATGCAGAAATTTTTTTTCCTAGTTACATACTACTATTATCAATAATTCATATTAATTTTACAATCACAAGTTTAAAACAACTCTAATTATGCACATTTATACGAATTTTTGTCCTATGCTGCCATGTTAAAAATTTAGATAAAATGCTATCACAGCGCCACCTGTTGAGCTATTGATCCCCAAACATAATCAGCACCAGTTTATGTCGCGGACCAAGTAAATACCAAGTTTGGTTAAATTTCGTTAAAAAAAAAAAAAAAAAAATTGCGATATTTTTCTAAGTTTTTTTTTGTTAAAAGTAAAAAAAATCGATAACTTTGGTTTAAATTATCACAGATTTATCGTTCAACCATTCGTTTTAAAGGTATTGACGAGATCTTTCGAAAGATACCCATCTTGAAATTTTGCCCCCCCGGGTGGGAACTTCCCCCCCCGGTGGGGGGGCAACCGATGCCCCCACATGCACAAAAATTTTTTCCTAGTTAACTACTACTATTATCAACCTGATCTTTCGAAAGATACCCAATGTGAAAATTTACCCCCCCTGGGGGGTATTTTTCCCCTAGGGCGGGGGAAGCGATGCCCCCCCATGCAGAAAATTTTTTTCCTAGTTACATACTACTATTATCAATAATTCATATTAATTTTACAATCACATGTTTAAAACAACTCTAATTATGCACATTTATACGAATTTTTGTCCTATGCTGCCATGTTAAAAATTTAGATAAAATGCTATCACAGCGCCACCTGTTGAGCTATTGATCCCCAAACATAATCAGCACCAGTTTATGTCGGGGACCAACTAAATACCAAGTTTGGTTAAATTTCGTTAAAAAAAAAAAAAAAAAAAAAAAATTGCGATATTTTTCTAAGTTTTTTTTTGTTAAAAGTAAAAAAAATCGATAACTTTGGTTTAAATTATCACAGATTTATCGTTCAACCATTCGTTTTAAAGGTATTGACGAGATCTTTCGAAAGATACCCATCTTGAAATTTTGCCCCCCCGGGTGGGAACTTCCCCCCCCGGTGGGGGGGCAACCGATGCCCCCACATGCACAAAAATTTTTTCCAAGTTAACTATTACTATTATCAACGAGACCTTTCGAAAGATACCCATCTTGAAAATTTACTTCCCCGGGGGGGGATTTTCCCCCCCAGGGGGGGAACCGATGCCCCCCCATGCACAAAATGTTTTTCCTAGCTAACTACTACTATTATCAATAATTCCTATTAATTTTACAATCACAAGTGTAAAATAACTCTCTTTATGCCCATTTATACGGAATTTTGTCCTATGCTGCCATGTTAAAAATTTGCATAAAATGCGATTACAACGCCACCTATTGAGCGAGTGATCCCAAAATCTAATCAGCACCAGTTTATGTCAGGGTGCAACTAAATACCAAGTTTGGTTAAGTTTCATTCATTGGTTCGTGAGATACAGCGTCCACAAAAAAATGATACAGACAGACAGACAGACAGACAGACAGACAGACAGACAGACAGACAGACAGACATTTTTTAAAAACTATTAATTCGTGTTCTCCATATCCCAAAACATGTAAATCCATCAAAAAGTGGACTTCGAAAATTTTCGCGAATCCAATACTTTCTCTATATTACATATAGAAGAAAGTAAAAAATTAATTTTAAAAAATAAGTGGTACGAAATAGAGGCGGGAATAAAATTACTCCGGAATAAATTAAAATATTGGCAGCTATGTATTTAACACTTCCGCGAGCGCTGACGTAGATTCACGTCACTTGAAAATCTAAAACTCCGCTAGTAGGCGTTTCTTTCGCAATTTGTATGTTAATTACTTCTTAAGAACATACACTACATACATATTTTAACAATCAAACATGCTATGTATACAAATACTTTGATGAGAAAGAATGTAATTATAAAATTTATCTATTATTAATATAAATGTGAATACAGAAAATATTGTTCTGAAATATTGTAATTTGTGAGAATAACGCCTACAGGCGGTCTTTACGGTCAGTTTTTACCGTCTTTACCGTTGCGGTCGAGAAAGTGTTAATAACAGAAAGCTGTGCAAAAGCATACCTGTCAGAATCCTAATTATGAATCGGAAGAAGTTTAGCACACGCCCCTTTTCCACACCACTTTAATATTAGAGTAATCATCTCTAAATAAAGTTACGATTAAATAAGTATAAAATTACTCTGATAAAAGACTGGTGTGAAAAAAAAAGCGGGTATTAAACATTTCCGATTACTAATGGAAGTATGGTTGGGAAGTATGCAAAATATTTTAAAAAATTCTATAAAAATATACCATTATGAAGAAATCGGAGCAGTTGGAAGCTATGACGTTAAATTCAGATTAAGATTGTTGAATATTGAGTCCATTACAGAACAAGTTATAACTCATCACATCATGCAGGATTTTATTCGAGACCAAGCTTCTGAGTACGACATAAATGAAAATGCGCTATTATCCAGGAAAGTCAGCAACAGAAGTAGATTTTTTTTTTAAATATTAATTATTATTATTATTATTATTATTATCCTTATTACTATTATTCTTTTATATCGCTATCTAGATTTTTGTAATTCAACATTGGAGGGTTCATATGACTCATGCTATTTAAATTTTTACGTATGAAGTGACGCATTAAACTATTCTAGGTATATTAAAAATAAACTAAAAAAAAAAAAAAAAATAATAATAATAATAATTTATAAGCAAACGCTGTACATTCTGTACGTTATCTTAGTTTTTATTTTTATAATTAATATTTCTTTTTTTTTTTTTTTTTTTTTTTTTTTTCGGTGTGAAACTTAATAAATAATGTCAATTCTGTGTTAGATTATTATTTATTTTTTCTAAATGAATAGACGGACCCCTAATACATTTTCACTTGTAACTCTGTGAAAAATTGATTTAAAGTATATAAATAGGCCTTTTTTTGAACCGCCTTGATCTCAGAATTTTGAATATGATATCAAAAATAAGGGCTGTCATTGAAAAAAATATATATAGTTGATGCCTGTTTTAATATGTAGATGACCCCTTAAGCGAAATATAACTATACCATTATAAACTAGACGTTATTACAGAACGATCGGTACCAGATGCATGTTTTTACGATAACTTACGGCGAAATTAGGTTGGAAGGTGGCTTCTTTTTTTTTTTTTTTTTTTTTTTTTTTTTTTTTCCTGACTGTTCGTTACAAGCAGTGTCGAATCTATTAAATTTCTCCTTTAAATTTTTCAATTAAAATACGTGTACATGGATAATCTTATAAAATTCTAAATTTTGCCATAATGTAAATTTATATGTATTCTTCCATAAATTAAAGCATACGTTTAATGAATGCATTTATTAAAACTACAATTTGCGACCCGTAAAAAAATGCACTTGAATTTGAATAAATAACTAAATATTATTTTATAAATTGTTGATGTATTTAGTTGCTTAACACGTACTTTAATTCAAAGAAATTACAAAAGTTGCTAAATTTTGCAGGGTAGCTTTTAATTTTATTATAAAGGAAGAATAAATTTTAAGCTATTTTTGAGCGATTTGGTTAATTTTTTCTGTTGTTAATAATGAAAAAAAAAATTAGAATACTAAAGAGAGTTTAATATTGTAAGGATTACTTCCATTAAGATAATAAATCAATATTTGTAATTGAATGCATAGATTGTGTAAGACCGAATAATGCTAACACCACTATTTTTTTAAACAATATAGTTTTAAATAATAGAAATTCCGTATGTTCACTAGAAATTATCTTTTTTTAGGAAATTAACTGTGCTTTGGACTCTATATTACACTAGTTGTGAGAAATGTTGCAAAACAGAAAATTTGAATTTGTGTCATTGAAAATTGTGTATGAACGGCCCCAATGTGTACAAAAAGCGTCATATCGCTAGCTCTTAAATTATATACATAAGAGGTTGTGGCAGAGCCTGATTAAGGGGGAAGCACACATTATTTATACTTACACCGTTATTTTTTAACAAATACTTTCCTCCTATAATAAACAGAAAATTCTCATTAAAAATTATTTTAAAAGAATTCTGGTGTCTAATAACGGTGAGTAAATTGGATTGTTTTACACCGTTAATTTTTTATAAAAAATATTTCCTCGTCAAAGCGTGGAATTTCTATGACATGAAGTAAAAAATAATTGTAAAATTATTCCGGTAAGAGCGGAGATAATGTGTGCTTCCCCCTTAATCAACCTCTGGGTTGTGGTATGAAGAATGCACGCCAGGTTCAAACACGAATAAGCCGTATCCATACTCTAAAAACAGGAACAATGGTGAAGTTGAACTCGTCAAAAAAATCAACATTAAGTCGAAGTATACTGTCTTTTATTTATGCGCTATTCCAACAGGTATGTCCTTTAGCACAAAAAAAAAAAAAAAAAAAAAAAAAAAATCTTCATGTCTCTGTATATGCAAAATGACAAAAAGTTCCACCGCAGATATTAAGACAGAGAGGGAGAGGAGGAGACCGAGAAAATCGCGTCTTTTGCAAGCGGAGTCCAAAAGCGAAATCTCCAAGTGATCTGCCAGTCTCAGAGTCAAAGTGTACCAACCGAATAAGTTGGCATCGTTAAAATTCAGCCAAAAATAATGCCAAGCTATTTCTTTGTCTTTAGTACATTTTATTACAAAATTTTTGAATCTAATTTGTCGTTACTAAAACTCAAACCAATTTGGCATTAAAAAAAAAAAAAAAAAACGCCACGTGTCAATCAAAGCAACGGACGAAGTCGGTTCGAAGCTTCACGCCGGACAGCCGACATTAATCCATCAAAATTCTCTTTTTAGAACAATAATGATCTGCTCGAAGAGTAATAATAGCTTTTTATGAAAACAGATGCATTATAATTGCGTCTATTGAAAGACAACGAAGCGCTATTTAATGAAACAGTTTTGATTTGAAAACAAAAGGGGAAATTATATTAAATAATTAATTGAATTACATACATTTAAAAATATATTGTTTTTTATTAATTATATTACTTTCTCTCTCTCTCTCCCTCTTTTTTTTTGTGTGTGTGTGTGTGTGTGTGTGTTATAAATGTGAAAAATAAATTAACTTTTAAAGAGCATATGTGTGAACACTCACAGAGGCATCTGTATCAATTTTGTTGTATGCTAACCAATGCTTTATCGTTTTCTTTAATTTTTTTTTATATAAATAAAGAATTTTTCACTTATGCTACTCTTATTGCTAGAGCGCTAATTATTTCCTCGGTTTAATGAGTATTTTAGTCTATTTCCAGGCAAAAATATTTATTAAAAATAGCGGTGACTGTGTGACACGTCTTATCAGATTCTGATTGAATGAAATTATAAATCTTCAAAAAATCTGCTTAATAAATGCTATTTTTGTAAAAGATAGAATTTTAATAAAAAAATATAGAGATTATTTTTCATTTCCATCGCATTACTCATTTCTCATTATTATCCTAAAAATCTAATAATATTTTAATAAATTCATTTTATTTTTTCTTCAACTGATTTACTTTAAAGTACATTTTTCTATTACATTTTTTAAAAATTTAAAAATATATAAAGGAACAAAGCTATTATAGTTTCCCTTTAAAATCACATTAGTTAAAAAAAAAGAAATTTCATTTCTAATTTGTAAGCATCATTACATGATGAATTTATATATAATAAATTGTACTTTAAGTACTTCTCGATAATGAGAAACAAATTATTCAAAAAGTACTTCTTCAAACCAATTACTTCACTAAGGAAACGCCGTGAAATTATTTTCTTAATTTATAATCTTGTAGCATGTTCCGATGCACTTTCTTCTAAAGCATTTATCTAAACAGGATGAATATTTATTAAGTCTCATTTAATTATGCATGTTTAGTAATTTTTATCAAAGAGAAATAAACGAAATTTAGCAGGAAATTTCCATGCATTTCATCACAGTCATTGATTTTAAATAGATTTATTTATTATGGAAGAAAATATCTTGTGAAATTAAGTTAAATGTAAAATAAAACAGCTTCTTTACTTCATTTTATCTATATATATAAAAGAAGACTTCCTGAGTGAGTGAGTGAGGGGGTGATCTATCAACGCCCAGACCAAACCCCTGGACCTAGAAGCATGAAATTTTGTGACAAGGTTCTTTCTATGACGTAGGCATCCACTAAGAAGCGATTTTACAAAATTCGCCCCCCAAGGGGGGGGAGGGGGGCAAAACGTGATTTCACAAAATCCTTCATATCTCAAACGAAAAAACAGATATCCGTAAAATTTTTCCTTTAAAATATAGCTGATACAAATGTCAAAAAACCAATTTCTGGAATTTTCAAAATTCGGTCCCCAAGGGGGGCGGGGGGGCAAAACGTGATTTCACATGCGTAAAAACGTGATTTCGCATAATCCTATATATCTCAAACAAAAAAATAGATATGCGTGAAATTTTTGCTCTAAAATATAGCTAATGCAAATATCTAAAAACCAATTTCTCGAATTTTAGAAATTGGGTCCCCAAGGGGGGCGGGGGGGCAAAACGTGATTTCACATGCGTAAAACGTGATTTCGCATAATCCTACATATCTCAAACAAAAAAATAGATATGCGTGAAATTTTTGTCCTAAAATATAGCTAATGCAAATGTCAAAAAACAATTTCTGGAATTTTCAAAATTCGGTCCCCAAGGGGGGCGGGGGGGCAAAACGTGATTTCACATGCGTAAAACGTGATTTCGCATAATCCTATATATCTCAAACAAAAAAATAGATATGCGTGAAATTTTTATCCTAAAATATAGCTAATGCAAATATCTAAAAACCAATTTCTGGAATTTTAGAAATTGGGTCCCCAAGGGGGGCGGGGGGGGCAAAACGTGATTTCACATGCGTAAAACGTGATTTCGCATAATCCTATATATCTCAAACAAAAAAATAGATATGCGTGAAATTTTTGCTCTAAAATATAGCTAATGCAAATATCTAAAAACTAATTTCTGGAATTTTAGAAATTCAGCCCCCAGGTGGGGCAGCAGGGGGGGGGCTATGGGGCAAAAACAAATAGAAATACAGTTAGGGCGTTCAAAATTGATACAGATAGGATCTAGAGGCCTGCAAGTCGAATGAGGATATTTTCGATTGTGTAAAGTTATTAGGAGGGGCAGGAAGGGGGGAGGGGGAGGGGGGGGGGCAAAAAATAAAAATAGAGTTAGATCGTTCAAAATTGGTATATAGAGGTTTTCGATACTTACAAATCGATTTCGGATATTTCAGAATTTGTAAAATTATTAGGAGGGGCGGGAAGGCGGGTGGGGCGGCAAGGGGGGGCTATGGGCAAAAACAAATAGAAATACAGTTAGGCCGTTCAAAATTGGTACAGATAGGTTTTAGATGCCTGCAAGTCGAATGGGGATATTTGCGAAAGTGTAAAGTTATTAGGAGGGCCGGGAAAGGGGGAGGGGAGAGGGGGGGGCAAAAAAATAAAAATAGAGTTAGATCGTTTAAAATTTGTAGATAGATGTTTTCGATACTTAAAAATCGATTGCGGATATTTTCTAATTTTTAAAATTATTAGGTGGGGCGGGAAGGGGGAGGGGCTATGGGCAAAAACAAATAGAAATACAGTTAGGCCGTTCAAAATTGGTACAGATAGGTTTTAGAGGCCTGCAAGTCGAATGGGGATATTTTCGAAAGTGTAAAGTTATTAGGAGGGCCGGGAAGGGGGGGCAGAGGCAAAAAAAAAAAGAAAATAGAGTTAGATCATTCAAAATTGGTACATAGAGGTTTCCAATACCTACAAATCGATTGCGGATTTTTTCGAATTTTTAAAATTATTGGGAGGGCGGGAAGGGGGGGGAGTAGAGCGGCAAAAAAATAAAAATAGAGATATATCGTTCAAAACTGGTGCATAGAGGTTTTTGATACTTACAAATCGATTGCAGATATTTTCAAATTTGTAAAATTATTAGGATAGACAGGAGGGGGGGCGAAGTGGGAAAATAATAGAAATAAAGGTTAGAGCATTTTGGGAATTTTTTCCGAAGGCAGTGAGAACCCGGTGCGACATTTTTCCTACTCAGATTTTGTTTCTCTTTTTTTTTTTTTTTTTTTTTTTTTCACGTGATAAAAATTAATGCAATTTTGAGAATTCATTATAGTGATTCATTTAAAAACAGGGACCAGCGAAGCGGGCGTTGCCTGCTAGTATGTTATATATTTGTCGAAGAAGAATTATACTGACGTAAATGCATAAAAAAATATTTTAGTGACTATTCTGGAATTATTTTCAGGTTTAAAATATTATTATAAAAGTTTGTGGTTTTTGTTTCGAAATACTGTTTTTTTTAATGGAAACTTTGTGAAAATATAGTATTAATAATTATACACCTTAATAATTTATGATATGCGGGACTTTTACGGTAAATTAAAATGTCAAATCCATTTCTGGTCTGGTCTTGCACCTACTCATCTTTCGACGTTTTTCATAGAATTTCAATTTACTTTTTCTAACAACTATTTATTAACAAATATACCAGTGTCAAAATAAGGTGGGGCTAACAGTATCTAGGAATAAAATAGTAAGGTTACCAGGTATTACTGCACTTGTCATATTTCTTTTCTAAGATTACGTATATCAAAATTGTAGTTGAAAATTTGTGGTGTAAATTTTCCTCGAAAACAGGACTGTTGATAGCTACACTTATGTTTGTGAAAATTGCACCACCATGAAGAGATTATGCAAATTGAACCAAACTTACAGGAAATGTAAAGTGGGGTAAGGCATACAAATGATTAGAATTACAAAGCGATTGCGCATGCGTGGAACGAGAACCGACTCCTTATTAGTCGCTTGTTCCATGTATATTAAGGACTGTAAAGGCACGTTGAAAGATGTTTATCGTACTTTGTCTGCGGTAAACGTTTCATTGGTGGTCAATTTACCTCATCAAAAGCAGAGGGTGCCATACCAACAACTAACGGAGTTCGTACGAGGCCGCATCGTTGGAATGCGAGAGGATGGATTTTTGTAACGAGAAATCGCAGCCCGCACGCAGTGTAATGCCACAACAGTGATGCGTGTTTGGAAGAAATGGACAGAGGAGAATCAAACAAGCCAAAAATCTGGCGGTGGGGCATGCAATAGAACAACGGCACGAGACGACAGACACCTCATCCTCATGGCTGTGACAGACTGTACAACATCCTCTCGTGTGTTAGCACAACGTTGGAGCACTGCTGCAGGTGTTTTGTTGTCTAGCTGCACGCTTTGTTGCCGTTTGCTGCAGCATGAACTGCGTGCAAGGTTGGGACCTACTACGCAGAATTCCCCTCTCGCTGAATCACAGACGCGTCTGACTTCAGTGGGCTCAGCGACGCAGCACGTGGCGTCCCCAGTGGCAACAAATTGTTTCCTCCGATGAATCTTGCTACAATCTGAAGTAGAATGATGGAAAAGTACGGTCCAAATTAGTTAGTACAACTAATAAAACCAAAATTAATTGACAATATATCATTTTTCTGACTCTTTGATGTAATTTCAAGATATATTTTATGATCCTTGATAAAATTATCATTTATCTCAAATTGAAAGGAGATCACGCAATCTAACACTTTTAAAATGGCTAAAAAACAATATACAAATTAACTCATTTATAGTGAGTAATAAATAATTGGCGTAAGTTTCCAATAAATCAAACTACTCCAAAAAACCAGTTTCATGACAGATAAATATTTAATGCATAAAAAGGAATAAAAAACAGTTTACTATTGATTTACTTTTAATTTTATACTTCTTTTAAACAAAAAAATAAATAAATAAATAAATAAAAATAAATGAGTAAAAGTATTAAGCATTATGTTATTTTTTAATATCTTTTAGTTTGCCTGGATTGTCTGTAACAAGAAACTTTTTGCGAAATTTTTTATTAATATTTAAAATTTTGGGGAATATGTTTAGCTTATGTCTTTTTAAAACATTTCTTTTTTCTTCAAATTATAAAATATATATTATAAATGATAATTATAAAATAAGCTATCATTTTAAAATATATAATAGCTTATACAGATATTTCATATAAGCTATGAAATATATATATATATAAGCTATCATTTATCATAAAAATTGTAAAACAACGTGTTTCACAATTTGTTATATTAAATTGTGAAACACGTCTGAATTAATATATATATACATATGTGTGTGTGTATATATAGGTTTTGGAACAAAATTAAGAATACGCCTCATATAAAAATAACAATTTTGAAAACCTCATGAAAAATAATAAATGCATTTATTAAATTTTATCGCATAAAATGCGTAACAATGTTCTATTTCCTCTTAAAACAGTGGGTCGAACATAAAAAAATATTATATTTTTTTCGTAAAATATTTAAATTATTTTTCTATAAAGAGTGTTAATATTATAAATGAAGCTTTGTAAATGCATTTAATATTTAAAAGAAAAGCAGTTTTGGCGAAAAATCTTTCTAGAAACACATTTATTGGTAATCAATAAAGAGATTCTCCTGTCATTCTTTTTCTCCAAACATTTTTCTGATAAACAGAGTTAATTTGTATCGCATGCTAACGAATAGAATTATTAACAGATTCTTTTTAATCGCGATATTTATTGTGAGTAAAATCACGTTTCACTAAAACATGAAAAATAGATATGAAAATCTCGTAACGAATAAGTTCTCGCGTATAGCAATATTTAAAGTGAAGGAACACTGTAAATATACGTTAATATGGATACATTTAATCTATTTGGTATATTTTTTCACTTTTTAAATATAGGCATCAGACAAAAAAAGAAAAAAAAAGGAACTTTAACTGAAATGAAATGTTTTTAATTTTAAGGCAATTATCAGTCTCTTAAATGACTATAAACTTTTTATATAGCAATCTTAGTATTAATTAACTGAAGAAAATACTGCAAACGATTACTAAAATTTATTATATAAACAAAATAAAAATGGGTTATTAATTAAGTGACCTTTCAAAACCCTGTATTTATATTAGATTAATACGTTAAGCTTAAATGTTTTTAAATCAAATATTACAACTACCTGCTAATTCACACTAAATCCGTTAAATCTCAGTGTTGCCATATTTTGTGACTTTTTTATTCAATATCCGCCACTATATTTTAAATCTAAATTTTCCCTAATCACTTTGAAGAGTAATCGTCTATTACGTATATAAAATATTACTTCTCAAAATTATTGGTTGTGTTGCCATGTCTGGCGGATTTTTTATTCAATAATCATCAATAATTTTTAATTGTAACAGGGTTCGTACGCACCTTATTTTTTCCCTGAGTCTCACACCGGTATTCTGAAATAATAAAATTATACTTGATCATATAGACTTATTTTAAAACGAAAATCGTTCTACAAAATTACTGGTATAAGACTCAGGGAAAAAATAAGGTGCGTACGAACCCTGTGTAATGTTTGCCTAATCACTTCGAAGAGCGATAGTCTATTATGTATTTCAAATACCACTTCTCAAAATTATTGGTGAATATTGAATAAAAAATCCGCCAGATCTGGTAACAGTGATTATTGGTGACTAGTGAATAAAAAAGTAGCAAAATATGGCAACACTGCTCTCAGCGTTCTCCCACGAAGACAGAACTTACTCATCTCCAACTGCAAAATTTCATACCTAAATTATGCAACAGATTTTTACTTTTCAAAACTAGTGGGGAAAAAATCGATAGTTTCCCATCTTTTAGTTTTACTTGTAAATTCTAGTGGCGTTCCATATTAAATGAGCGTAATTAGTTTGCTCCTGAAACGCAGCTGCCAACATTGCTGCTGTCACATATATTTTTCCCTAATACATACAATTAAATGAACAAGAAACATTTATAAAAATGATCCGGTATGAAATTTCCATTGGAAACAACAGACACTTGGTACTATGCTAAAAGACATTTGACGTGAATCTACCGCTGAAGTATATTCACGTCATTTGTAAATCTGTAACTCTGCCAGTGGGCGTATTTTTGCAATTTATATGTCATTTATTTCTTGAAAATATACACAATATTCATATTTGTACAACCAATAAAATATGGATATAAATACTTTGATTAGAAACAGTATAATTATAATGTATACCCATTTCTAATGTGAATCTGAATAAAGATATATTTGTTCTGAAATATTGTAACTTAGAAGAATAACGTCCATAGACGGACCTTACTGAAAAAAAAAAAAAAAAAAAAAAAAAAAAATGCGGTCGCGAAAGTGTTAACAAAAATTATGAACAAACGCTGTAATGTATACCAGGGGGCTGCAAACCCGCCTTTCCCCCCTGATTCTATCACCAGTATATTTATATGATACTTTTCTACTTAATTAATCGTGCAAACTTATTTTTTTTTTAATTTCCGAAGAAAATAAAAATAAAAGAAAGTTGGTGATAAAATTCGGTAAAAAATGTGGCCTGTCACCACCTGTAAATATATTGTCATTCATGGAAAATCGAAAACATCACAAAATTTTAAAAATTAAGAAATTACGGTAATACAAAAGATATATAAAGAGAAGGTAAGGAAAAACAGAAACGGCTCCTAACTTAATAGGAATATAATCTAATTAAAATCAATTTTCTTTTTTATTTAGAGTCTATATTTTGTACGGTGTAAGATTTCCCTACTTCAAAAATCTGTAAAAACACCAAGCAGGTTATTTTTGAAATCTAATTTTGACATTTTTATAAATAATTTAAATAGACAGTATTTATTAAATTCTAATACTATCCATCCGAGCATTTACTTATTTAGAGCAAAGTCTTTTTATTATTATTATTATTATCATTATTATTATAGCACATAATTCGTCTTTTTAGCAAACATTCTTCGGTTAATATATTAATAGTTTATTATTTATTCCAAGATCTTAAATTTATTCTTTGAATAATACGCTAAAGTTCTGATTAACACTGATTACATGTTTTACGAATTTTCTCATTTTGGTGCATTGTTCAGTTTTCTTTTTCATATACCATATCATTTTGTCTTATTTAACAAAATTAATATCTTTATATTTAAACTACCAAGATATTTAATATATTTGTATGATTACCTATAATTTTGCGAATTTCCCAAAATGTTTCATTATGTTTGATTATTATTATTATTATTATTATTATTATTTTTTTATTTTTTTTTTTTAATTAAAAAATAATAATGATTTTCGAATTTAAAATTTGTTAAAAAAAAAGGTAAAGTTTGGCTTCTTTGTACTTGATTATTCATGATATTTTAATCTATAAGAACTTTAATAATTACTCTGTTATTTTGCTGCGTGATTGATGTTGAAACAGTAATAACCGTATTTTCATTTTAGTTTGATTAACCCTTTGCCGGTCCTATTTAATTTCATTCTTGTGGTCATTGTTGCCAAATTTATTGAATTTTTTCTTCAATGTCCACCAACAAATTTTAACTATAACAGTTACTTAATCAGTTTGAAGGTTATTCGTCGATTATGTATATCAAATATATATATTTAAAATTATTGGGGGAGTTAAATAAAAGAGTCCCTAAATTTGGCAATACCCTTTAGAGCGTTAGGACCGGGAAAGGGTTAATTAAGTAAAGATAATTTAACCCTGTCAGGTTCAATGTAATTAAGCTCATTTAAAATCAAGGGTTACCAGGATTTGAGAACAGAGATAGAAGTTAAAAAATAAATGGATTTTTTTTTTTTTTTTTTTTTTGGACATATCGAAAAAATGAAATATTTTTAAACATTTCCGGAATGAGTTTTCGAATTTGGGAAATAAAATTAGGTTGGTACAAAATAAATCCCAGCATTCTTCAAGAGTCTAAACTACATATGTAGTGTTTTTTTTTTTTTTTTTTAACTATTAATAATAATAGCAATATGCACAATTCGTAAAAAATAAATATAAAAAAATAAGATCGTGACTCTTATATGCATTATCACAAAAACAAAACAAAACAAAAAAAAAAGATTTCTTGAAAATTGTTGTACGAAAAATTATATTACAGCATTATAATGAAGAAATACCATTACTATATATAAACATTATTTTTATCGGAGTAGTAAGAGGGAAAATGTCATAATTTAATATTTCTTGGAATAATATTTTGTTAAACTATTTTAATATAAAAGCACACACACAGTTTTAATTTCTAAAAGTTTTCAAAAGTAATTTTAAAATCTATTTAAAGTAACATTTAAAAAGAAAATTTTCTTTTATCTTTAAACACAGACATTCCCATCAAAACAAGAGATCTTTAGTATGATATTAACATTTTCCTATTGAAAGTGCATTTTGTTGTTTTAAACACTCCTCAAATAATTTGACAACGTTTCAAACTTTTTGTACTTTTCTGAGAGAAGTTCTTCCTGATCTTTGTACTTATTTCTTTTTAATTTAAAGTAAAAAGAATACATCTTTCTATAGAAGATGAAAACAAAAATTATGTTTTTTTAGCATAATTTTTAACGAAAGCTTTTATTTTTCGATTGGTTTCTTTAAAATCTTTTATGACACCAGTGACAGTAGATATATGTAGTAAAAGTACAAAATAACTTTATGAGTAAAGAAAAAATATCAAGAGCATTCTAACGTTTTTATCGAACATCTCTTAATGAAACTTTTCTATACTAAAACTGTGCATACCAAATTTTAATGGATTCCTTTATATTCGATTTTTTCTCCAATAATAAAAGTTTAAGCACAAGTTTAATAATATTTTACGAAAGATTTTCAAAAGTACAAAATTTTTATTTCTTTAGGAGTATTTCTACAAGCACGAAATCATTATGATTTTTCTTTTCAAAATGACAACGGACCTCACTAGTAGCCGAAAGATTTTTTTGCTAAAATCTTGTAGCCAAACGGTGACCGGTTCAGTGTTGCAAAATTCAGAGACTAGTCGATAATCACCAATTTAGTCGATAATCACCAATAATTTTGATGAGTTGTATTTGATATACATAATAGACGATAAACCTTCGAAGCGATTAGGCAATCGCTTCAATTAAAATTAAGTGGTATATATTGAATAAAAATGCCCCCAAAATTGGCGACACTGGATTCAAATCTAAGTCACACACCACGGCCTAGTCGTTTAGAGTTTTTCATTATTTTCTCGAAAACTCGCGTACATACGGCTACAATATCTTAAAAGACTACTCCAACCAAAGCGATTCCAAACAGCAAATCCATGAGAATTTTATGCCATTTTAGAGAACACTATTTTTATACAACAATTTCTATTCTGATTAATCACGACATATTTACTTTAAAAATACAATAAAGATTTTTATAAGCCAAAAATGTGATGGTGAAACAGGTGGAAACTTCTCATCCCTGAAAGTGTTTTGAAAAAAAGGCGATGACTATTACCCCTGATTCATATGTATATACTATATGGTATGGCTCAATAAAGTGCCAAACCACATTTGGTTAGGCTTTAGTTATAGGTCACCCATTATTAAAATTATCTATTTGTGACGCGACTGGAAAGTATCGACATTTTTTCAAGCAATTCATATCGGAATTCCATTTTCGCTTTTTTTTTTTTTTTGTAAGAGCGTTGTTTTGAGATCATTGTCAGAATATCGTATTTCTTGCATATTGATACTCATGCATGAGGAGGTTGCCTCATCGAATTTTTATTTATTTATTTACTAGCAGGCGTTTCTCGCTTCGCTGGTCACTATATTTAAATTAATTTACAAAATTACATATAACTTGTTATTATAAAATTCTCATAAAATCAAAAAAATTAAATAATAATAATAACTGAAATCGGTCAAAAATCTCATTCTTCCCCTCCCCCCACCCCTCACCAAATAGAAAGGGGAATTCACAAAATTCGTTTATGGCATACGTTGTATACGCACGCCTTGTATAAACCACACATCAAAAAATCACATTCCGGAGACAATTTAGAACAGAGCTATTATTGGAAACGTGTTTTTTGCGCCCCCTACCCCAAAAGTGGGGGGGGGGAGAAGTGGGATATTTCGCAAAGTCACTTTACAATGCGTGTTGAGTACACATAGCATACCCACATAACAAAATATTGCTTTTTTGAGATAATTATAAATAGAGTAACGCTTAGAAACGTGTCCCCCATCCTCGCTCCAAAGGGGAGAAGGGGGATAGTCTGAAAATTTGCTTTTATAATGCGTGTTGGGCGCATAGCACACCCGCATAACAAAAAATTGCTTTCCTAAGATAATTGCAAGTGGAGTTGCGCTTGGAAGTTTTCTTTTCTTTTCTTTCCATCGCTGCTTATAAAGGGGAAGGAGGGTAATTTTATATATATATATAAAAAAAAAAAAATTATAGAGTGTTTTAGGCACACATAACCAACATATAAAACAAGAAATTTCCTTTCTGAGATGCAAATAACTAACCCACACACCAAAGATTGTGAATACAACTCTCATAGATTCCCCAGGACAAATTTATCTTAAAAAGACAGCTGTCGAATCTGGCTCATCGTAAATACACCCCCCCCCCCAAAAAAAAAAAAAAAAAAAAAAAAAAAAAAAAAAATGAAAATTGAAAAACACCCAAAATTGTTTTTTAGAAATGCACTTCAGAAGATGAACAGCTAATTTCAACTTCTATGTGCCATTTGTGGAAGAATTTTACTTTAAAGTCCGGATTTTGCAAATCCCCCCCTCCCAATAAAAAAAAAAATACCCTCCCTTCCTTTAAAATCGAAGGTATTATTATTATTTTTTATCTAGTCTCCCTATGAGTAATTTCTTCACTGTGAAGCAATTTGGAGCTGAGTTATGTTCCCAAACGTGATTTTGTCGTCTGCTCACCCAGAAGGAAAGGGGAGACTTTTGCAAAACCCTGTTTTAATGTGTGTGAGGGATCTAGAACCAACGTTCACAGCAAAATTCGTGACCCAGTCCTACACGGAATCACCACAGCATATTGACTCAGTGGTGGATGTACTCTTTTATATGTATACCCCCTCCTTTAACACCATACTCCTAAAATCCGGAAATTATTTTTTGGCGTTTCTGTTTGCTACATTTAAAAGCATAAATCAAACAGATATCTGTTTCTTTCTTTGCGATATGAGCGATTATATGAAATCACATTTTGGACGGTGTGAAAACAAGTTTTGCCTCCTAAACCCCCTTTGGGGTCGAATGCTTAAAAAGTTAAGAAACAGGTTTTTAGGTTATTGTGTTTCATATATTTTAAAGTAAAAATCATACGGTTATTATTATTATTATTATTATGAAATATAAAGATTTACGTGAAATCATGTGTTGCGCAAGTGAAATCACGTTGCCTCCCCCCCCCCCCTCCCTCTTAGTGACGAAATTTCTAGAATTTCAGAAATAAGATTTTTGGTACTTGTGTTAGTTATAATTTAAAGCAAAAATCCCACGTATATCTTTTTTTTATTTTTATTTAAGATATTAAGATTTTTGTAACATCCCGTTTTGACCTCCTCACACCCCTTGGGGGGCGAATTTTTAAAAATCGCTTCTTTGTGGATGTCTACGTCACAGAAGGATTGTTTTCACCAAGTTGCATGCTTTTAGGTGCAGGATTGTGGGCTCTACGATGATGAATCACTCACTTCGGACAAACGATTTTATATATATAAATTGTCGTAAACTTGCTTTCTCAATTTAAATAATTTTAAAATTAAAATAGAGTTTATATTTAATATCTTTTGAACCAATTATCCGTTGGAAAAATCGGATAATTGGTTCAAAAAATATTAAATAAATACTTCATTTTAAATTTTAAATTATTTAAAAGAATAAAAAAAGTCTTTGGATGCATAACTCCTCATGCATTAGCCTAAAAATGCTTAAAATATGATATTCGAAAAATGACTCTAAACCCACTTTCTTCTAAAAAAAAAAAAAAAAAAAAATCTCTTGTTAGCAATTCATTATGACATGGGGGAAAGCAGGTGAATATGAAATACCATTTCTATTTGAACAGACCCCAATAAACCAAAGTATTTTGCATCATTGTGGATATGACTACTGACAGCTTTCAAGTGTTGTTAATGTGTTTTGATGGTTATAAATTATATATATATATATAAAAAAGAATATGCCACAAAATTTTTAGTAAAGAAAAAAAAAGTTCTTTTTCCAGGTAATATGGACCAAGCAGTAGTATGGAACTGTTATGAAGAGAAATATAGTATACTCATTTACATAAAGGATAATATGAAATACGGTAATACTTTTACAGAAAATTATGAATATATGCAATTTAATATTTATTTTAAAATTATTATTATAAATAAACAGTATTAAAAAAATCAACATTGAGGTTTTATAAAGTTTGCAAATAATATGGAATAATTAGTGTTCCATATTACCTGACTCGAAATCTTGGAGAAAAAATCAACCTCAACCACCTGTTGTTAGAAATAAGTTAATGGGAATTAAAGTACTAACAATCTCAACTTCCGTACTGGGAACGACACTGAATTTTTCACTCATTTTACAGCTTCGTAAATGGTTTATATAAATCGTAATACTTTACCTCTATAAATGCCCGAATCGTAATGAACTATAGAAGTTGTATGACATAAAGTCATAGGTGCGCCCCCGTTAATTTCAATGGAGACTTCATACTAGAAAGTTTTTATAAATGATTTCAGTTTGTTTAATTTTATTTATTCGTAGAAAATATATACGACAGATTCCTCTTTGAAAATACTGGTGGTAAATATAATTAAAATTTAGCAATGTTGACAGCTATGCAAGCTGAGATACCGTTCATATTTGAGGCCCAGTGAAGATATGTGTAGTGCTTCTGATAGGATGCAGCTCCGTGCAGGTGAGATATAATAGTATTTCATTTTACACGGCTATTTCATATTCCCCCACCATTCCCCTACACACACGAGTAGCCGCCGTCAAAAAGCATTTTTTACAGGAATTGATTATAAAAAAAAAGTGTCGATACCCTCAAATCGCATCACGAATCGATATTTTTTACAATAATTGACCTAGACTAAAACTTAACCAAATGCTCAGGGCTACCAATGGTGACTATTTTTATATTCTTCCCGTACCACTGTTTTTATAAAATAAAATTTATAACATGTTTATGTAGATAAAATACTGATTTACCTGCATAAATATATTATAAATTTATTTTTTGGAAATAGTGGCACGAAAAGAATAAATATATAGTCGCCAGTGGCAGCCCTGAATCTATCTTAACACTTTCTTGCCCCGACCCTCTTACAAATATCATCTTCCTCATCATGAATTTCAGCCTATGTCAATCCGCTGCAGGATAAAGGACTCTTCTAGGTGATTCCAATCTGCCCTGTTTTCTACAATTTTCTCCATTATGTTCTTCCAAAATTCACAATCTCATCTCTCCAACAGCACAATGGTCTCTTCCTCAGTCTTTTCATATCTCTTAGTATCCAAAATAAGACTATGGCGGTCCATCTACCATGCATCATTTCTTCTTGCAAGTTTCCTGGCCAAGTTACATTTTAACTTTTTAACTCTAGAAATAACACCAGAAAATATTGTTGCTCTCTAATCGAATTGTTTCGCTTCCTGTCTCTTCCGGTGAATCCTAACATGCATCTCCCCGTGTTTATCTGGGTTGTTTGAAGTTTTTGTACTTGTACAGTTTTACACGTTAATGTCCAAGTTTTTGGAGCATAAGTTAAAACAGGCCAAATGCACTGATCAAAATCTTTTCTTTTCAAACAAATTGGGAGATCGCTTTTGAATATAGCGCTACTTCTTCCGAATGCTCTCCATGCAAGTTTAACTCTGTTGTTACTTTCTTCCATTATGTTCATCGTAAGGACTTGTCCCAAATAAGTATAACTACATACTGTATCTAATTCATACATATCAACAGTAATCTTCAGTGGAGAAACAAATAAATTTGACATAATTTTTGTCTTACTGAAGTCCGTTTTTAACCCAAAGAGTAACAATAAATCGCGCATGTTTGTGATTCACTTAAAATCTTGCAATGCTTAATCTTTAATCCAACGTAACGCAGAAATAAGGAAATAAACATTATCTGACGAATTTTAATTACTAAAATAACAATTTCCTTTATTCTAAATGTCTAAAAATTGACACAATCAATATTTTAAACATTTGATACGTATGGAAAAGTAATACAAATTAGAGTAAAGATCCACCATTAAAAAAAAAAAAATAATAATAATTTAAAAAAATGTTCAACTTTACACAAAATGTTGAGGCAACTAATGATGAAATTAATTTCACAAAAAGGACGTAATTACACAAATTTTGATGTAATATTACCTAAAAATTATAAATTGTTTAAGGTTTCACAAAAACTTGTGTAAATTTGCACCATTTGTGTAATGTAAGTTTGTGCAATGTAGAAAATGAGGAAAAAGTGCTAAAAAGTCATAAAAAAACGGGGGAAAAGAGTCAAAAATCCATAGAAAAAAGGATAGAATGAAAACGAGAAAAACTCACAATGCCAAGTGTGTGGGGAAAAAAAGAAAAAACAAGACTATGTATGAAATTCTGTCTATGACAGAATTTAATTTAGTACGACAGGTTAGTACGACAAATTAGTACGACTAATGATATTGGTGTTTTAACACCCTTAAAAAAAAAAAAAAAAAGTAATAGAGGGCATTCAGTAAAATTCCTAAACTCATATTCAAATAGTATATTGATTTTTAATTCGAAATAAATTATTGGAATTTTAATGCATTGATTGTATATAATCTTAAAAACAATTTCGCATTTATTGTTAATAATTAACAGTGTCAATTTCTACAGAACAAAACATAATATTAAAAAAAAAATAAATAAACTGATTATTCGATAATTAAATTATACTCAAAATTAATCTCAGATTAATTAATATAATCCATTGACTTTCAGCCAAGCCCCGTTGGCTATGTGGTCAAAGAACAAAACTACGAAGTCGAAGAATGTGAGTTCGATCCTCACTGATGGTAAGTTGAAAAAAAAAAATATATACACTCCTTCTCATATTTATAAGGACACTTTATGTTTTGAAATAACTAATGTAAAAATAATTGTGAACAAGATTATATTAAGTGCACTTAACATAACTATTATTCTAAAAACCAAAACTGCTATAATTTTTTTTAATATGAAAAGAAATTAATAAAAAATAATGCAAAATATTTTTTTCTCCACGTTTTTAGATGTTCATAATTATAGGGACAATCAAGATTTTTTCGTTTTATTTAACTTACTAGCGGATAAATTACAGTTGTCATGCGAATTTGTTAATTACTGGGCTAGATTAATTCATATATAAGCCTTCAATTTTTCTTGGACGGACATTACTGATAATTCCTCAATAAAAAGAACGTTCATGTAGTGAAGTACGATAAATGTGTTTTTTAAGTGGAAGGATAATTTCAATCCGTCGAATTTCTAATGAAATTCGAAGATCTAAAATTGCTGAAGGAAATGTGATCAAACGTTGAACTGCTGGTTCGATAGGAGAGAGATCTGATGCAAAATCAGAGTTGTTTTACAGAGATCGAAGACTCATAATTCCTCTTACTGTTCTACTCATAATGACTGCTGCTGAATTTGCTCGTAATTTTTAACGAAAGGTTAGGGTGCACATTTATACATGTTTAAAATAATTAATAAAATGTTAAAATGAATAAAAAACCTGTAATAATCAATAAGCATTTAATGGGGGAAAGAACGTCTGGGTTAAAGTTGGATAAAGACAATATTAAATGGTAAAATGATGCATTTTCGGATGAAAAACATTTTATTCTTGATTAACCAAATGATTTTAACAGCTACTGGCGCGATCTAAAGATAGCGAAAGACAGAGCAGATTTTTAAAAGGCAGATATGAATCGGGCATTTTAATGTTGGATCTATTGTGCTCTGGGGAGCTGTTTCTACTGAAGGCAGAATAAATTTAGTAATTTTTTCTATTATTGTGAACATCAAGAGAATATCCGCAAATTTTAAGCGTGGAATTATCAGATTTTTGTTAGATTTTGGAGGGTAATAATATTTTTTTCAACAATACTTACATTTTTGCTCTACTTCTAGAGCAATAGGAAATAGTTTGGAGAAAGAAACGTCTGTATTATTGCTTTTCCCCGTGGCCTAAAAGTTAAAAAAACCCCTTAAGTTATCATATTAGAAAAGTGTATGCAAGTGGAAAGCAGTTTTAAGTAGTTTAAATGTATTCAGAATATCATATATGATTTATGAGATGGTATTGAAACTGATATATATATATATATAAAGTATATACGTATACCAGAGAGAACGTCTGACTGTTTCTCCTAAAAAGATACCCCATGAAATATTAATTTAAAGAATAACTGAAAAAAAAAAATTACTAAGATTCGTGCTGTCCTTATAATTGTGAACACCTGAAAAATCATCTTTTTGACCGTATTTAAAGTTTTTTAAGATAGAAAAACGATAAAACTTTTGTGGAGTTTGCGTTCCTGCAAACGCCATATTAACTTAAATACTTAATTAGATTACTAAGAGAACCAGAGACTTGAATTGAACAAACAATAAGAGTTTATTTGAACCAGATTAATGAGAGGGCGGCCTGGTAATAAAACTTAGCTCAGTCAGCGTATTACTTAATCAAAATATATGAATCAACAATTTAATTAGATAATCTTAAATATCTCACCCCAGCAGGTAGTCGAAGGTGTAGAGACAGTTGCACTCGTACTCCGCTACTACGACTTCACTATGGATCAGAGGATTCCCTTCAGACCCAACTTTACCTTTCCGAATGCTAGTATATACGCACACCAACACTCATCACTACTTAACTTCACGCAACTAAATCTCCACAACTCTACTTCTCGATACTCGCAACAATAAGATCCATCACCATCCATTATAATATCCTCCAACATCCACACCCATCTACTAAAACCATCGCCATTTTATACTTCTACCTACACCCTCCTTTCACTACATTTCAATCCGTCCTTTTAAAAATCATTTCTAATTTATCTAACATGCAAAATCCAAGTCTTTCATTGCAGCACCCTGCTGACACAAAACTAACTCGACCTCAACCTTCACCGAGACACTGGCGACGAAGCGATTTTAACCGTCCCCACTTTCTACTTTGCTGGATCCGGCTTAATTAAAACAACAGTGGAGACGTTCTGACGTCTCAACCTCACAATTTTTAAATATAGTCTATTAATGAAATTCATATTAATAAAAAATATATTTGTTTAAATAATGGTGTTCAGTGTTTAGTTAATATAGAAAAACAGGTGTCCTTATAATTATGAGAACCAGTGTATATATGTAAATGTTTTTACGGATTTCACAAAATATTTTAAGATATAGTTGGTTTAAATTAGATTATTATAAATAGTAAAATCAAAGAGAGAATATCAGAGCATTAGAGTAAGAGAGAAAATAGAGATAGAGTAAGAGTATTAGATAATCTCTTATATTATTAAAATCTGTACGCGTGTGTGTCTGTCTGTGTGTATGTGTGTGTGTGAGAAACGGCTTGAACTCTTTATTAATTTTTATGCCTTTCTCTTCCCAATTTAGTTTTCTGAAAACTTCTTAAGTTTGTATATATATATATATATATATATATATATATACTTTGTACTTTTATTTCTGAACATATTTAAATTATATTTAGATGTAAATGTAATTCTGAAACATCACCTTTTAATTTGTTGTTATATCCAATAAATAAAAAGATGAAAGCGAACTTTCTAAATAACAAATATAAAGGATGTTATAAATTCATTTTTAATACAAAAAAACTTAATTTTAATAAACCAATATTACTTTTTTATTCTACAGAAACAAAATTACTTAATACACGCAATTGATAAAACTATTATTTCTTTCAAAATCTTAAAAACTAAAATTAATAGGAAGAAAAAACAAATACAAACTTATTAAGGGATAAAAAATTACCATCCTTAAATTTTATATCTTGTTTAAGGTTTCATTTAATTAACAGTGTTTTACGATAGAAGAATAAAAAATACTGTTTTTAAGCAAACAAAAAATTGTTCCGGTTATACTTAGAAGAACAGAGAAGGGAATAAAAAAAAAAATATTTATTATATCCTCCTAATTTTCGAAACAAAAATAACCGTTTTTTTCCCTTCATTTTTATTAGCTTGTTCTTTTTCTCTGTTAGAATATTTTTTCGACATGTAGATCAATACCTGATATTAATAGCAAAATATTTATCACGAAGGAAATTTTCTGTGATATCATTATTGAATGATGTCTAATTTTTAGAATATTAGTAATAATAAAAAAAAAAAGTATTATATGAATTATTTAAAACTAATAAAAAATATATTTACAAGGGCCTTGCAATCGTTTTTTAACCGTTTAAATGTGATACTAGTGTATATATATATATATATTATTTATAGAATCGTAAAATCTTTTTTTTTTTTTTTTTTTTTTTTTTTCTGAGAGTAAGTAATTTTCCCAAAGACAAATACTATAGAAATACGTTTTGAATATCATAAAACAATAAAGAACAATTGTACGACTTGTTTATCAACTTTAATTTAAAAAAAAATATATATACTTTTCATATTCAGTTTACACTTCTAATTTATTTTAAAAGAGTTTTAATGAAAATTTAAAGACATTCTTATTTATTTTCTGAATTGCTCCACTAAATTTATTTTGTTAAAAAAATTTCTTATTTATCTGCTACATTTCAGTAAATTTTTGTAAAATATTTTAAAATATAAAGATTAAACTATACTAATGATATTTGTTAATATGTTACAATGTATGTGAATACATTGTAATACATTGTACACTCAGGTATGTGAATATGAATATGTAAATGTGAATACATTGTACACTCAGGTACAATGTTTCTCGCTAAGTACAGGTAAAAAAGAAACTAAGACAAGATATTGAGCATCCATTGGTTTGATAATTAGTAGCTTCCAACATTTTCCATTGTTTAATGCGGGTTTTTTTTTTTTTTTTTTTTTTTTTTCAAGAAATTATTTTTAACATTTTTAGCAGGTTTTTTTTTTACAATTAAATAAAACGAAAATTCCCATACAAAATTACTGGAATACAAAGAACTGGCTGGTATGATAATTGCATAATCCCTCATTATCGAGAACGTTGCGGGAAAGTTGTTGCATTAAGAGGCATTGACAGAAATATCATTTTTGAATAATCTGAAAATGCAAATATGCAGTAGAAAGCTACTTAAAATGAATAGTTAGAATTCATTCTAGTATTAATCATGTATGTTTTGTAAAATTTGTATTAGTGTATGCATTGTATATATTGAAACTTTATTTGCCATTGATGTCAAAATAACAACATCACTTTTTTTTATTATTATTATTCGATTATATTCATTTATATTCGGTCGAAGCGTTCCTAAATTTTATGTGCGTTTTATTTTATTTCTACCAATATTTTCAAATATATATTTCTTTGCTGCGAAAGTATGTCAGAAATTACAATTTAAAAATATTGATAACAAAATAATAAACAGTACGTAAATTCCGGAATCTTCGCGATCTCTGATATCATTTATAACTAGATGTTATTACCAATCGACCTATTATAATACCCGAATATTCATACGATGAACTAGGACAAAATTAGTCGATAGGTGGCGATTATTATTATTATTATTATTATTGTCATTTATTTAATCATGTATTGTTAAAAAATTCTTTATTTGTGTTGTAATAATTTTTGTGTATTATAGTACTGCATGCACGCAGGTGTCAGATCTTTGCCTAAGTCTTTAAAACTGATAAGTCATATGACTTTGTTTTTAAGTAGTTTTTCATAATAAATGTGAATTTTAAGCCGTGATTGGGTCGTCGTAATTGGATTTAAATAATATTGCTCCCAAAATTGTTTACATAGAAAACGATGACGCTTCAATTGACGATAGGGAATCAAGGTTATTTGCATAAAATAAAGGTCAAAATAGGACTTCAGAGATCCTAAAATGGGGCGTAAGAGTTGCATTCATTGAAAGAGCGCATGTCTCTGCTTCGGCGAAGCATCCAAGGAAATTTAAGAATAGAGGTCTAACAAACTACCTTCTCAAACGTGAATATGTCATTTCATTGTCTGTTAAATTAGAATTGTAACTTTATTTCAAAGCGTTGAAAGATTGTTTTTGATTGAAAATATGAGCATATTTTCAATCTTGAACTCTTGTTATAATTTATTTTTTTTATTATTATTAGCGATTTTTACTCTGCAAACAAAACATTTTTTACATGTTGTATTGTTTGTCATGTGTTATTTTTCGATTAGCCCTATTTATTTATCTAACTATTATACGAAATCTATTTATTGTAGTAATTACGAAAATAAACAAAAATTTATATTCATGATATAATATTTATATATCGTATTTTGAAAATGTGTTATAAAGTCCGGTATTATCTTTGTTTAATTTAACCCCTTAACGCGCGCTGTCCTCGCTGCGAGGACGCAAAATTTAAGATCCAGCTGCAAAAATTCATCCCGGAAATTTTTTGCTAAAAAATTTCGTTTATAACATATCAGAAAAGGCCGGTTTTTTTAACCTTAAAATTTAAAATTTCTTTTAGTTCAATTTAGTTCTTTAATTCCGATGGCAGTATAATTTAAATGATCCGAATTGTCTTGCGCCGCAAAGGGTTAAGTTACAATATTAATTGTATATAATTTATGAAATACAATCACATTTTAATGTAAAGTTTCTCTCTGCAAAATATATGTTACTTGTATTGTCCTTCCCAAATCAACTTTAAATTTAAATTTGGTAAATATTACGTACGTAAGTCCAAAAAGTAATCTTTTGAAAGAAAAAATATTGAAATGACAAGACTGGAATCTTTATTGTGTACCTATCATATAATGTTCATTTATTATTTTATTATTGCTTCTTTTTTAAATTATGTGGTAACTGTAATATTCAGATATAGATATGTCACAAGATATTTTTTTTGTATTAGTATAATTTTAAATAACTCTTCAATTATGAAGAATCATCTGATAATCTAACAGGTAGAATTTCATATGGCATGTGTTATAAATTTTATGCCTGTAAAGTTACTACTTGTTGGATTTAGAAATCAGCAGTTATAAGGAAAATTAGATCTAATAAAGGTGATTTCACCCCCTTTTACATGTATTCTGCATTTTTAAATTATATAGTTACGAGAAATATATATATATATATATATAGCTATTATAAAATTTGTTTTTGGTATTCATTGATTTAGGCATTTACTTTCGTATTTGATATTTATTGCTTTATAATTATTTGAACATAAAACGCTTTTATGTATTCAATATTAATACATACATTCAACTAAAAGATTATTATTTTAACTGAACTCATTTCAGTGCATAAGAATGTTTTTCACTTTTGTAGCATTTAATTATTTGGAAGATTTTCTTCCGTATATAGTGTAATATACTTGTATACGGAAGGTAAAAAAATCTTACTATATATACGTAGTATAAAAATATCAGAAAATTATTCATCGCGAAGAATGTTACATGTTACCAACTGAAAATGACCCACATTCCTAGGAACAACTCAAAATGTCCCTATATTGCTGGTAAAAGTCCATACTTTAGTTCTAAGGATGTCCGTAGGAAGTATCTCCCTCCTTTGGATATCCTGAGAATGTCCTGGGAAGAAAGTGTACCTTAAAATAGTTCTTACTCTGCCCCACATGCTGAATAAAAGGGAAAAAATATCTTACGTCTATAGGTACAAATACGTACAGTTGGCAACAGTGATCGCGAAAATCGAGAATTTTTCCTCAGTGGACGGGGCTCGGTAGAGCCCCTTAAATAAATAATAGGCCGGCGCATCACCGCCATTTTTTTGCCTCGTAAGAGGACAGCATTTCTGCTTGGCGATTTTATCGCTTCACTGGCGGTTTTAAGAAATTTTCATATAAAAATAAAATCGGCCAAAAATGATAAGCAACACAAGTAATCTGTTTCTGTTTCTTAAATAAATCATAACATTTAAAAGGGGGAAAAAAAAGAGCGTACCAATTAAAATTGGAAAGTTTTTTTTAATTAATTTTCTTTTTCTCTTCCTCGTATATATATGATGGAGAAAGTATTATTTTTAAGTTAAATTTTTAAAATTGATTTTTTTGTCACATTTACACGTTTTAAAATCATGTTTTTAGCGGTTAGTCTGTGTGAAGAACAAGTAGTAGCAGAAAGTCTAAAATCGGTATTCTCAATGTCTATCATATAGGGATGATACATATACTTTTCGTTGAGATCAAGGAAATAGTTCGTGTACAGTAACATCCTAGAGAATTCCAATACATTACGTCTATGGAGTCATTTCTGATAAGCACATTAGAGGTCTGTACGGGTCAGATTTACGGGCCGGGTTCGGGCCGAATTTTTTAATTTGCTGTCGGGCCGGGCCGGGCTCGGATTCTTTTTTTTTTTTTTTTTTTTTTTTTGTGTATACTCGGGCCGGGCCATGAGGAAATTTTTTTTGGACCGTTTCGACCCGAATCTTTTTCTAGCTTCCTCGTTAATCAACGAAAAAGGAAAATGATAAAATCTTCAGTCATTTATTTAACATAATTTTACAGGCTGATATGTCACATATATATATATATATATATATATTTATGTCTGTAACTTCAATTTAATTGTCTATCAGTCTGTTCGCGATCTGATTTTCTGCAAATATTTTTAGCATGTCTCGAAATTAATATATTTTATTTAAAGTAATATTAGATGGTTTCCTATTCAAAATAGAATGCTTGTCACTACTAGTTTGGCACATGCACAAACAAAAGAAATTAAATACGTTACTATGTGCCCTTACTGTGTATGTTACTTTATGTCCTATAGTCTGTAGAGTTTAGGTGGTATGAAGCGATGGAGGCTATAAAGATCATTCCGCTTTAACTTTTTCTCTAAAAATCCTTTTTCTTTTCTCCAGGTCAATGGGTAAAAGTATCATCATTTTTAGCATGTGCAAAAGCATCTTTTTAATTGAATATGGTTAGATTAGCATTAAAGTTTTGTTTACTGGATCACATGAAAGATTCGGATACATTACAGTATATAAGAGGAAATGCTTGAAAGTGCATTTTTAGTAGTATTAATCATTTTAAACACCTTCCTATGTTTTTTGATGAATGCTAATATTTTTTATTTGACTTTCTGTCAGTCTTTCTGCCTTCTGTATGTCTGTAATAATGAACTTATGTTTTTTATAATTATCTTGTAAGTATTGAACAGTTGTGTTAAAGAACATTCTATTGCTTAGCTATATAAAACCTCTACAAAACACATAATAAAATTATTTTTCATAAAAAAGCATGATTTTTTTTTCTTTTTGTTATTTTACATATTTATGAATCGGGCCGGGTCGGGCCAGATTTTATCGTTTTTTGTCCGGCCCGGGTCAGACCGTGCACTGGTAAAAATAAACGGCCCGGATTTTTCGATTTCGTATTGGGCCGGGCCTCAAACAGACCTCTAAAGCACAGTGTAACATCTCTAAGCTGTCTTAAACAAAACGAAATGAATAAATAAATAAATAAAAATAGAAAAAACATGCATAAAACCATGTTTTTTTTTATTGTGATATGGAAATGCTTCATCATTCGTTTACAGGGCTACCAAAAGTATTTGGATATATTGGGGTTATACTTGGAAATTGCTAGAATTGTAATTCATTTTGTGTTAGATGTTTTTCATATAAAACTAAATATAAATACACAATATTGTTTATAGTTCTTATTATATTGTTCATAGACAATATACAGGGCTACCCAAAATTGAGCTAAACGTTCTATTGAATGTAATTTATGGAAGTACTTTGCTACATTAACTATGTCAGCGAACTGCTCAGCAAGGTAAATTAATTTTTCATGCCCATACGGTAAAGTTCTATTTTCATTTTTATTTATTTACTTATTTTTTTTTAAGCATAGTAACACGATTTGAGTTGCCCTGGTAACGAAAGTCCAATTTTTAGCGGTTCATGTGTATTCATATTTGTTATCAGCATAACTTAAAAACAAATAACTGAAAAAAAAAATCTTTTTTTTTAAAAATAATTTTGAATAAGGAAATAAAAAGTGCGCATGAAAAAAGAAAAAAAAAAGAAAGAAACAACATAATTAAGTTTATATTTGAGTTAGTAATTTAAGGATGCCATTGATATAGTAACTTAAAAAAAAAAAAAAAAAAAAAAAACTATGTTCTAATAAATGCCTACTCATACACAGACGATTATTTACATTCTAAAGTGGGTCAGCGACTTCTAACTGTTGCCGGCATTTTCGTTGGAAGAAATAGTTTGTTTCTTCGGTGCAACTTGCACATTAGTCCCGTCAGGTAAAACTTTTTTTTTTCATACTACTATTTTATATCGCTTTCATAACAAAACTTAAAAAAAAAAAATAAGTTGCAGTTTTAACGGAATTAAGTTAGCAGTCATTATTAATATGAATTTATGTACATTTACGTGATGTATATGTAATATTAATATAGAGACGTTTATTTCAATTTAATGCATTTTTTTTTTTTTTTTTTTTTTAAGTTAAAAAAAAAAGTATGAATTTTTTAATTCCCCCCCCCCCCCCCTAGAAAGTAGACATAAATTGTAATATGAAATAAATATCTCAAGAAAAAGAAATCTAAAAATAGAACAAAATAATTAATTAATCAAAAGTTCAATTAAAAAAATATATTAGGTGTTTGCATAAATTCGTGCGGTTTTTTATTGCTTCATTTCATAAAAATACATCAAATCAATTGACAATTTTTAATCAAAATATTCTCCATTACTTTCTACAACCTTTGCCCATTTTTCGGGTAACAAATGTATATTACGGCGATAGAAGCTCTCGTCTTTCGAGGCAATAAAATGATCCGCATCCGCACGAACTTTTGCAACGACTTAATACTATCAGGACACGGAAACAAGACAACTTTGGCGAACCAAAAAAACGTCGCCAAGACTCTACAAACACACAGTAAAAAAGCGTTCCTTAAAATAATTTATGGTTATTAGAATACATATTTAGATTTAAATAATACCTTTTTTTTAATTTTTTACTTTATAAATGTCAGAAATGCAAAGAAAAGTATAAGTGAATAACAATAAAACTTACTATGCAAAGCTGTGCATTAGGTCCCGGGATTTAAGAATGTGGACGACAATTCGCTGCCCATTTTCTCCTTCTTGCATTATCTGAAGGAAACCTAAACATTTTGTATCCTTTTCTCGAGTGTTTACAGCAGTTTATCGCTGAACAACCTCCCATATTGCAGTTTATTTCACTAAAATTACGAGCAAGACGGTAGAAACAATGGCTGCCGTTTGTTTATCACGCTGGGTACATGCGGCAACCCTAAGGCAAAAAAATGTCGGATGCGCCAGCTCGTATATATAGGAGCCTTAGGGCACGGTACTACGCGTGTTACGTACTTAATCAGTAATTCTCAGATCGACTTCCTTGAAATTTGTGGCTCTACAATCAGGCGCAAGTTTTTATCATTCAATGTGAACTCTTTCATTGTAATCAGCTTTGATTGCACTTTTTTTTCGATAATAAATTTCATATGCTAATGAACTTGGAAACAACAAATACTTAGCATTTAAATCAATATTAAAAAAAAAAATGAATGTTTTAGTATGTTATTTCATGCAATAAAATTTAAGTAACTTGAGGTTTACAAACCGTACAGTAATAAAATACAAAAATATGGATAACGAAATTAACAAAAGATTCGCGATTAAAAAAAAAAAAAAAAAATTGAAAATATATTAAATATTTTTAAAAGTATCTGTTATGGAAGTATCTGTTACTCGTTTTCTAAATCGAGTGCACATGTCCGAACCCTACAAACACAAAAATAAAAAAAATTAGCAGTGAAGAACTGGGAAGTTATTTAATATTTAAGAAGAAAGACATATCCACATGCGATATATTCCTATTTTGTAAATATTCCCTGATTCTGTAAATATTCCCTATTTTGTAAATATTTCTTTATATATTCCCTGACTTTGCACCTTTTTCGCAAACTTTACAGCATAAAACAAAATGAGGTTACGTATTCATGACTAAATCAGTGAAATTTGGTCTTCAACAATCGATGTGGTAAATACCATTGGTGTTCATCTATATTAGCATCGCATATACACAGTTGAAACTCAAGGTGACAAATCGGTGCTATTTGGCACCCCGGGGAAAAATAAATTATCATTTGGCACCCAAGGGCTTGGAAATGTGTTTTGGGAGCCAATTGACCTCTCAATAGCTGATTATAGCTAATTAAGGTGCCATGATCTAGGTATAGGGTGAAATGAGGCACCCTGCAGAGTGGTCAGCCGGATCACAAAAGTTTAACTGCAGTGTACATGAAGATACAAGCTTAGAAGTTCACAATAACAGTTTTTTTCTTGCAATCGATGCAATTCACTAACGATAATTGTTTATTTTACTGTTACTCCCATAGTAATGTATTTCTTTCATACAAAAATTTACTCAGAAATACTTATAAGCATTTTCCCTAAGCCTAAAATTTGTACGTCCGATACAAAAATTAAGTAGTGTGTGTAAAATAAATGACTAGTGCAAAGTTATTAATTTTAATAAAGATATTTAGTAAATTAAATAAACTAATTATTTCATATATTAAACGAATGAAATTAGATTCTAATTTTAGTTATTTGTTTTTATTTATTTATTTATTCATTTTTATTCATAAGAATATTAGGCATAAAACTACCTTAACATTAGTTTTATGCATACAAATCCTTCTTACTACTTCAAAATCATGATACATTTTTACATAACTGTATTTTTTTTTTTTACGTTACTTAAGCACGTTTAAGGGGTTTTATATAGGGGTTTTATAAATTGAATGAGTTTTATGGGATTTTTAAACCGTTCAGTTTTTAAGAATTATGACTATTGAAACAGCCTCTTCCCCCTTTTTTTCCTGAAGTAATAATTTTACATTCATTTACACTTTTATTTTGTACGATTGTAAGTAAATTAATTCATATATGCAAGGGGGGAAGTGAAGAGTAAATTATTCAAGTAAGTTTGTTTGTTTGTGGGGGTTTAAGGCCAATTGACTTCACTAGAATCCTAGGTTTATGAATGTAATGCCCTCCATGGATGTTTTTTTTTTTTTTTTTTTTTTTTTTTTTTTTTTTTTTGAGGAGACATAGCCCGTATTTTTAACTCGAATTTCGGAGAAAATCACGGAAAACTCCGAACGGGTAGGTCGACGAGCGTGACCTGGGAGTGAGCCAGGCACGTCCCGTCTACCAGCTTTGAGGGCAGAACCGCTCGGCCACTCGTAGGCCCTATGCAAAATAAGTAAGTTCAAGGTTAGTGAAGCGTGTGTTCAGCGTTCCCAACTTTTATAATTTATTCACCAGCATTTTTAGCCCCGCCTTCTTTTCGCACCAGAAATTTTGTAGATTATTTCTCTTTAATATGTGACAACGATTAAATAAGAAGAAAATTATTTTTCAAAATTTCCGGTGTAAAAAAGGGGCGGGGGCTAAAAATGCTCGTGAATAAATTATAAAAGTTGGGAACGCTGCGTGTGTTTAAAGATTTAGTCATTAACCTCAGAAAGAGGCGGAGTTGAAGAGTAGTTCACTGAAGATAAGTCCAATATAAGTCAATTCAAGGTGAGTAAAGAATTTTTATAGATTAATATAATTGGAATATGGATAATTTTCATTTATATTTAGAAAAAAAAAAAAAAAAAACTGAAACTATATTCAAGATAATTTAAAAGAAATTAGCCATTTAATCAATTTTTTTTTTTTTTTTTTTTCTAACGTATGTCATTTTGTCAAACCTTTCATTATAAAAAACTAAAAATTCCAGTAATTGCATTAAAGTCTCATAAATGACACAACATATTTTTCTCAGAAATCTAAAACTTCTAAATATTCATTTGAAAATGAAGTTTCTAAGTTACTTCAAATTACTTTAATATAATTTATAAATTCTTATAACTATGATTTGTATTAAAAACAAAATTCGATAACACTTACTGAATCTTGACTTTTTTTCCTACGCAAAATCAATATCCAAGGAGATAATTCACTTTCACAATGAACGACACAAATGTTGATGACATAGCAAAATTAGAGCAATCCAAATGGATTTATGACTGTTAGAGCACGGCCAGACTGCTAAATAAGTCGAAGTCCTAAACACCTTTATATTTATTTGAAAGAATTAGTAAAGTTCACATGTAGTCAAATGCCATTACAAAATTATAATACTGAGTTTTGATGAAGTTTTAACTATTTACCCTCGTAAACTCAATGTGAAAATGGATAAACTCCTGGTATTTCACGATTCAAACCAATAAATAAAATTGCAACAGAATCGGATGGGGGGGGGGGAGAAATCTACTGTACGTTTTGGAATAAGGATGCTTTCCGTTGTGGTGTGACATTATTTTCCCTTTAGGGGGTCATTCTTTCAATGCCGGAGCACCTTGGGTGCCATTAAGTAGGGGTGTTTGTGTCCCCGGAAATTGCTACCATAAATTTTAATTGTGAGACTGTTGGTAGTTTTCTAATAACGTTTAGCCATTAAATATAACCAAAAATACAAATCATAATTTCTAGTGGGAAACAAAATAAAAAACCAGGAACGCAAATACACCTGCATTATTCTAATTTGTGGTGCCACCTTTCACTCTTTAATGCACCTCTGAATTAAGAGTGCCATTTTTTTCACCGATTTCAAGGGTGCTATTTGGCACCCTTAGGGTTTTCACCAGTGAGGCAAGCTTTTCACCCTTAGAGGGTGCTATGTGTCACCTGTAGTTTTAACAATGTACAGTCACCCCAAAAAAAAACGCCACCCCCCCCACCTAATTTTGCCGTAAATTATCGTAGAAACATGCGACTGGTACCAATCAGTTTGTAATAACATCTAGTTTATAATGTTATAGTTAGATTTTACTTAGGGGGTCGTCTACATATTAAAACTGACATCAACTTCATTTTTTTCAATGGTAACCCCCAATTTTTATAATTTATTTGAATTCTTTGGATCAAATCATCACGGAAAATGGTATAGTTTATATATTTCGCTCAATTTTTCATAGAGTTATAAGCTGTCAAAGTTTGGGGGTGCTAATGTTAAATGAATGTGACAAACATTAAATCATATCTTCCGAAATAATTATGATATTTAAATTCTGTTTTTTTTATTCGTTAGAATGAAGTGACCCAAACATATTCCATGCAAATTTTTGCTAAAAAAACATTTTTTGAATTATGAAAATTATTAATAAATTCATATTTGAAAAAAATATGAATTATGACCTATGTTAATTTTTGCACGAATAGAATGGGCATCATCAAAAACATGGGTTTCCAAATTTACAGCTCGTTCCTAACATTATTTTTTGAATTACAGTGATATTTCACTTTTTATTCCTGTTAGGGGGCCGTCACTTGTTATAATCTGTAGCCTCTATAAGTAAATGTTTGTATATAATTTGACGGAAAACTATTTCAATTTACCTTTATGTTATTTTTATTGTTTCCTAAGCAATATTTCTATGTTTATTATACAAATTGGCATATTTTTGTAAAGTTATCACAATGTAGGCGAGGGATTGTGAAAGAATTTCAAAAGAAAAGAAGCCCCGCCTCTGATTCGCTGAAACACTATTTAAAAAAAAGACAAATTTGCATATTCCTATTTGACTCTATATGTGACGCTGGTATGCATAAATCACAATGGTATTTACTACATTGATGATTGAAGACAAAACTTAAATGATTTAATTACAAATATGCAAAATTATTTTGCTTTATATTATAAAGTTTTAGAAAATTTGTGAAAAGGCGTGGCTTACGGTACAAGAGAAGAATATATCCGATCTTAATATGTTAAGTCTTTCTTCATAAGTATTAAATATCATTTTCTAGTTTTTCGCTGCTAAAATTCTATTTTAACCCTGTTACACTTTTTTTCGCATTTCAATATTCAAGAGTACGTACACCTCTAGTTAAATATCATGTTTTAGAAAACACGGTACAGCGAAACTGATTGCATGAAACAGCAATTATGCATTCGACAATCGTTTTATTATTATTATTATGAATATTTAATAATTTTAAAAAGATTTTTTACCATAAATTTTCTGTTTAAATTTTGTTTTGACATATTTGCATTTTGTTACTGTACCGTTTGTAAGCTTTGTGTTATTTAAAATTTATCCCATAATGTAACATAATTAAATATCAAATTTCTATTAAAAGTTTTTTAATACTGAATCAAATAGTGAAAAATTGCTTTATTATTTTTTTTTTTTTTTTTTTTAAGTTTATAAGATCTATTATTGGAACATAGCTCAATAGTATTTATTTTCAATTTCCTAATCACGAAATCAAAGTCACAGTTATTATGGAATAAAAATTTAAAACAAAGGAATTGTCTTATTACTTTCAAATATATAGATATTTATCTTACAGAATCCTGAAATTTCATTTAAAAGACTTTAAACGTCTAAATTTAAAAATTCAAAATAAAATAAATTAATCTAAATGCTTTAAAAGTTGAAACGGGAAGATTTCAAAATATATGAAAATTGGCATTTGTGTTTTGAACATTTTGGTGCGGCAGATATTAAAAACAATATTTTTATGATGAGCTGAACCTGAGCTTAAGAAAGGGCGGATCCAGCTATTTAGCACGAGTGGTATCACCTGACTAAAACCAGAATAAACAACATTTTAATTTATTCCGGCGTATTTTTAGCCCACTGTTATTCTTTTTTTTTCTTTTTTTTTCAAATTTCAACACTAGCTACAGTACGCTTAAGTCCTATTTACATTAAGCCTTAATATGGAAGCTATGTTGCTGTTTTTCGATGCTGCGAAATTTACAAAATATATTTGTGTTAATATACTATACAGATAGAAGAATAATTATATAATATCAACAAATCTTCTTTAATCAATATGTTTATATACATTACTGTATGGAAATGTTTATATATGAATATTGTATTTATTTTTAATGAGAGATATAAACACAAAATACTGAAAAAAAAGAAGAAAATGTGTTATAAATTTTTATAAATCAAGCAATATCAGGGATGGAACACGGGCGCAGAATTCATACCGGAATCCGTTTAAGTAATTTCTCTACCTATAATATCGTTGATTTAAGAAGAACAAAATTTTCTTACATTGATAGTGGTATGAATTCTGCGCCCGTGTTCCATCCCTGCAATATATATATGCATACTTGCCAACCTAATCCGTAACATTGTTAGTTCCCGCCCCTGTGTGTACACAATTTAATTTTTAGAGTAATTAACTTCAAATACATTTACGATTAACTCATTGAGCGCCACGCGAATTCTTATGGAAATCCCATTCAGGCCACACGTGCTGCTTAGAAGCGTGTTATGTTTATCGAGTTTCAATGAACCCCATTAGGCCTTAACGATATAATCCTATAAAAATCCTATTAAAAAAAAACATGAAGTAAATTTTAAATAAATTGTCAGTAATTACTTAAAACTATGTAAGTTCTGTAGTTTTATATCATATTTTACACTGCCGGCTGACTTAGCCTAAATGGAAAGATCAGTGTCAGCCACCGATGGCTGACACGGCTCTAAAAAGACTGATGTGAAATATGTACGGAAAGGTGCGGGACCAGTAATCTTCCGGGATAGGTTGACAAGAATGTATATACATAGAGCAATGCCAGAAAATGTTCTTTATTTTTCATGAACCAGATGAATGGTACTTTTTTTCTGAATAGTCTATGTATTAAATATAATGCTGCTTTAAATACCCTTTAAATGAAAAGTTTTATTACATAAAGTAATTTTCTGGCACTCTACAGCTCCCAAATGACACACAATACAAAACCCCGCCTTTTTCCAGTGTTTAAAGGGTATTAACGTTTAATATGCTTTATATTCGTTTTGATCTTTCCTTCTCCTCCTTATCTTCTTTTTTCCTTAAAAAAAAAAAGAGTTATGTAACATTTTGACCTTTTCAAGTGAAGATTTAGATTAAGGGTAGTAGCCTTTCTACACTCACCGTCCACTTCGGTATGTGTGTTAAAGTGTAGAATTTTAGAACATCCCATTAAGTAGTAGGATTTATTATTTTGCATATTAATTTGTTACACATTATAAAATATAAAAGCAAAAGAATATCGTGGAGATTTACGTAAAAGTTTTTAATAATGTCATGAAAAAAAAAATAATAATAATAATTAATTAAAAAAATAAATAAATAAAAATAAAAAAATCTGTTTTAATATTTTAAAAAAGTCAATTAAAGAAAATGAAAGTACTGCAGTATCAGAACAAACTCCCATTGTCACTGTGAAACGGCCGTGGGAACCAGGTTGAGTGCCACCGTTTCAGACAATTATACGGCAGCTTGAGTTAAAATAATTTTGAATTTTCAAACAAATTTAAAACCATTCATCTTTTTTTTCCTTTTGATAGATATTTTAATATCTATTCAAGCTATTTAATTTTCTTCGTATGAAGTGAACTAACTGATGTTTAATCAATAGAAACCAATAAAAATCTTTTAATTCATAAACTAACTCAGAAAGTTCTGTGAATTAGTCATTTTTTTTATTTTATAATTAACATTTCTGAAATTTTTTTCCGGTGTGAAACTTAATAAATAATGTATACTGGGCGGTAGATCGTGATTTATATTTTCTAAATGTATAGACGGACCCCTAATACATTTTCACGTGTAACTCTATTTAAAATTGATTTAAGGTATATAAATAGGTATGGTTTTCAAACCGCCTTGATCTCAGAAATCTGAATATGAAGTCAAAAATAGGGGTTGCCATTGAAGAAAATGAAGTTAATGCCAGTTTTAATATGTAGACGACCCCTTAGGCAAAATTTAACTATACCGTTATAAACTAGACGTTATTACAAATCGATCGGTACCAGTCAAATGTTTCTACGATAATTTACGGCGAAATTAGGTGGGGGGGGGGGTGGCGTTTTTTTTTTTGGGTGACTGTACAGTCAAACACTAAAATTCAAAATCTGTTTTTTTTTTTTTTTATTGGTTTAGAAATGCAGAAAATGGGGCCTGTTTTCTGTGGGAATTCTATAACAATCTCTTGTCTGCATCGCGTTAATTTTACAACAAAAATAAGTTAATTTACATAATATAAAATACAACGAAACACATTGCTTAAAAATTAATAAGAATCAAATAAAAGTAAACTGAACAACTTTTTCTTCAGATTATATACCGATATTTACTTATAGCTTATATAAATGATGATATGTCATGTCATGGCTCCCTAAAGTCAAGGAAAAAAAAAAGAAATAACTTTATAACTCGAAAATTAATGATAGGAATGAGCTGTAAACTTGGAAACCCATGTTTCTGATGGTGTTTATTCTATTCCTGCAAAAATCAATATAAGTCATTTCCACAATTATTTCAAATATGAATTTATTAATAATTTTCACAAAAATATGCATGGAATATGTTTGAGTCATTTCTTTCTAACGCTTACATGTATATATATATATATATGTATTTATTTATTATGTATGTATAAGTAATTTGAATTGAATAAGTTCATGGGAAGACGTGAAAGAAAATCTGTCAAATTCATTTAACTTTAATATCCTCAGATTTTGGTAGCTTACAAATCATTGAAAAATTGAGAAACAATTAACTATAAAATTTTTGCCATAAGCTACACAATTTTTCGAGATAATTTGTTCCAAAGAACTCAAAAAAAAAAAAAAAAAAAGGTGAAAAATTGGGGCTGTCATTGAAGAAATTGAAGTTGGTGCCAGTTTTAATATGTAGACGACTCTCTAATCTAAAAAATCTAAATATATACTGTTACAAACTAGACAATATTACAAATCGATCGGCACCATCCGCCTGTATCTACCATAATTTAAGGCGAAATTAGTCGGGGAGTGGCTTTTTTTTTTTTTTTTTTTTTTTTTTTTTTTACTTATTTATATTTATATATATATATAATTAATATTATATATTATATTATTTATATATATATGTACACAATATAGCAAGTTTAATGCATGTATCCCATTATGTGAGATATTCCAGACATAGAACTTGAATTTTTGGCACATTTGAGAAATAAGAAAATTGTTGATAAAACATCGCACTGATTAAGGGAGAAAAAAAAATCAACACAAGCTAAAAGTTAAGACGGTTATATATGCGGCTGTTCTTGAGTTACTGCAGATTTTATCCAATTAACACCTTGACTCCGAATTTAAATGCAAACACAATAGTTGAATAAAATGATGCTACATAAGAAAGGTTTAAAAGGAAATTTTAGACTGACTGTTCCTATTCGCTCAAAACGTATTTTTATTTAGATATTTAAAACTGCCATTTTCATATACAAAGGGACTATTTTTTTTTTTTTTTTATAAATGTTGTGTGGTTGAAGACGTACATTTCACAATTTAAGATTTAAATTCTGCTGAGTATATTTTTAAAATTATTTCAAATTAATACTAGTATGGTTTTTCGAAAGAGCTATTAAAATCAAACTACACCTCTGTTAGTTTTAAAATAAAGTCCAGTTCTCACTTGAGGACGCTCAGATTTTCAGTAAAAGAATTTCCAGATAAGCGATATATTTCTATTATTTATTAACAAAGACCTCCAATGTAAAGTATTATATTGTATGTCATTATTGAAGTTGCCTTCATTTAGTATGTCTGGGCAAAAAATGTAATACATGTGATATGAACGAAAAATCATAAAAGGGCTATAAAAATAAATAAATAAATAAATAAATAATAAATAAGTGAGTTTGTTTATAGTGAATCTATCAGCTATCACTAAAATGAATAAATTATTCAAGAAATCACAAAGATTCAACGATGTATTTTAGTATCCAACCTCAAAATCGAGGACGCTTGACTTAAATGGGTTGAATTCTTATTACACGTATTCCAATAATCGATAAAATGAAATATACCATATATATATATATATATATATATACATTACGTAAAATAAGGTGATATACACAGATGAAGTATGAGAAAATAACATTACACTTTCGGGTTTTATCGAATGCCTTAAGATATACTTCACAAATTATTTTACATATCTAGGAATGCAAAGTTGATATTTTAACAGATATTTTACGATAACATTTTGAGCACGAGGATATTCAGGGGGGAATTTCAAATATAATAAATTATAATATTTGCGATTATCCTGTAGATTGAAATGCTCTGAATGGGCAGTAGATTTTTTTTTTCAAGTGTCACATACAACATTTGTGTACATTAGTTAAAATATAGCTTTCATATACAAGAAAGTATAAATCATACGTGTTACTGTTTCTCTTTTCTCCTGACTCTTCAACCACTATATTTATATTACAATCCTCTATAGTCTGTGTTCACTATCCGTTAATGTAAAAGTTGCTATATGAATAGAGTAAGGAAGAATCAGGGAAAAAAACGGAACCGTAGCATGTATGATTGTTTATAAAAATTGTCAAAAACATCTGAAATTTATTGTTTTCGGATTTTCTTCCGTATTCGGACACACGAGATTTTCACTCAAATTTAACACAGTTTCAATTAAATTGACCTAAAATTTGAGAAACAGAAATCTACGATTTATTTAAAAAAATATATTCAACGATTATGGAAAAACTGTCATCCAAATGAATTCATTTGTAACTGCGCCTGCGTCATAGATAGCGAAATCTGGTTTCCATATTTTATTAGTGAAATGTATCCGACAATTTAAATATATATATATATATACATTCGTAAAAGTTCAAGACAGAGTGTCAGAGTGAGCTATTTTAAATTATTTATTTATTTATTTATTTATTTTTATTTATTTTATTTTTAAATGATTCTTAAAAAATGGATAGATCTCACATTGATATTTTTTAACTGGTTTTCAAAAGTCAAAAAACAACTTTTTTCGCTTCATTTTTTGCGTATAACATTCAAACAAATGAATATCTGAATATAAAATTTAGATGACATGTTCTTTATCAAGTAACAAATATCTGCAAAATCGTACTTTACATTTTTCTTTTTTCTTTTTCTGTTTTCTTTTTCTTTCTTTTTTTTTTTTTTCACTGCACTGAGTGTATTTAATGTGTTTTGATACGCTGAATTCAGAAATATTTGTCCATTCTTCCTATCACGTAAGGGTTTTTCATAAAGTAAGCATAAAGATCGGAATAATTCACACAGAGACTATAATAAATTCAAAATTATTTATGCATAAAATACATTAAATTAGTCTATTATTTACACATTATCTTTTACATCGACGTATCTTTAGAGATTTTTCTTTTGTGCACGAATTGAGGGCTTTTCTCTATGCAGCATCCAAGAATAATCTGCTAATATAATAGCACTTCATAATCCCTGATACCTCCTCTACGTGTCTTTAATGTCTTGATGAAATATGAAATATGAAATAGCTATCCGTTTTCTTCACGTACATCAACTAGTTTTTTCGGGAAATAACTTGGATGAAAGTTAAAAAGGTAGAGTTTTAAACTCAAACAATCCTTTTTTTTTTTTTTTTTTTTGTTAAAACTGTACATGATGGAAATTTTTGAATAGTTTTTACTTAATCAAAATCCAAAATTACCCCAGAAAAACATATCATCTTGAAAAAGGTTGAATCGCAGACCAGTGTATTTAATAAAAAATTATATTACCGTAGTATCCGATGTATAATTCGCAAATAAGACAAGTCATTTCTCCACCAGAAATGTTATTTAGCATATTTTTGAAGGAACCGCTCGTACTTTAACTTTATTTGTCAATTAAAAGTTTTGGTGGAAAACTGGCTTATAGTATAAACTGCGGGTTATACACCGGAAATTACGGTACTTCAATATCGAGAATAATTTTTAAACTGGTGTTAACTGAATTAAAGAAATGGAAATGTTACACAATTTCAGAAAATGAAGTAATTAAAAGATACCTTTTAAAGGCATTATAAACAGATAAAGATCATGGTTACGATGTAATCCAATTTTTGGTTACCATAATTTTCTTATAGAAAATACCTTAAGTTTTCTTACCTTAAATTTTCACCTAATTTAAATATAGTAAAAACTGCTACAAAACCCAATATTTTTTTTTAAAAAAAACGCCTACATTTCTAATTTACTCCATAACATTGCTAGTAACTGCTTATTTTCACAGAGTAGTTTAAAATTACGATTAAATATAAAACAAAATTGTAATGAAACTATCAGCAATACATTCGTTTTAAATTTTCTTATTTTTTTAATCGTTTTTAAAAATTATTTATCTTAATCGTATCGTAGCAACCAAATATTATATATATATATATATTATATGTATGTGTGTGTGCATATATATATATATATAGTACAGCAAAGTAATCATCTGTAATTAAGAAAAGGAAAAATGATTTCGTTTTGTATTTTAAAGTCTTTTCATTTCTAGTATTTTAAAGTATTTAATTCCACTGTTTAAAATTCTAGTATTTTAAAATCTTTTCAATTAATTTTGCCCAAAAATACAATTTTTCAGGAAATACAAAAATTGTATTACATGCGCCTAACCAATAAAAAGGGATATATACTTGATTTTCTAAAAATTGCTCTGATGTACTGAAGTTTAAGATAATAAATAAAAATCTGTGCAATAGCCGCAATAAAAAATAATTACTTTAGAAAGCTGTATGTAATCTAACAAAATAATCATTGGTATTTAAGAAAAGGTAAAAGAGATTTCGTTTTGTATTTTAAAATCTCTTCGTTTTTAGATAATTTTCTAGCTTGAAAATAAAAATAAAATTATTTAAATTCATTTTGCCCCAAAATACAAATTTTCAGGAAATACAAAAAATTTATTACATGTGCCTGACCAATAAAAAGGGATATACACTTGATTTTCCAAAAATTGCTCTGATGTACTTAAATTTAAAATAGTAAATAAAAATATTTGCAATAGCTGCAATAAAAAGTAATTACTTTAGAAATCTGTATGTTATCTGAAAACAGTTATTCAACTGAAAAGTTTCGAGGACATATTAAAAAAAAAAAAAAAAAAAAAAAAAAAAAAACAGAGCTGTCACTACTAGTTTATTTTTAAAATAATGCACTAGACTTTTTTGTATTAAATTTTAAATTTTCTTGCATATTTATGTTATACCTGTCATTTTAGAAACTCATTTTCAAGTACATAAAACACAAACAAGTTTTTAAAATATAACATCCTTTTGTTTACCTGCATAAATATTAAACAAGCTATTGTTTATGTTTGTTGAACGTCAATAAATATTATCGTAAAATATATGTTTTATTATTATTATTATTATTATTATTATTATTCTATAAATATTCCGATGAAACCATCTCACACAAGATAAATCCGTATGGGATAATGAAATAATGAAAGAATTTTTTAGGTAACCTTTTTTTTTTTTTCCAACTCATGTTATAAATAATTACTACAAAGGAGGTGTCTGATTTTTTACATGTAATTATGAATTTTTTATATTATTGGTGCCCAACATTTTTCATAAACAACAGTAATTAAAATTGTATGTTGTTCGTCATCTAAATATTACAATTTAAATAGCGCATGCGCAGACATTTAAAACAAGAAATAGGCTTCCCTAACAGCACGTTATCTCCAAGTGGCATCCTCAGGATGTCCTATGAATGAGAAGACATACTGTGGACATCTTCAGGATGTATCAGGAATAAGTCTGTTGCTAGGGGTGTTGCTATAAATCTAAGTGTACGAGCATAGCCTTCTAAACTAGATGCCTGTCGCGTGGCTCGGAACAGTTCAAGCGATAGACCGAGCCACCTGCTACAGATTGCGCGATTTTTTTATTCAACAGCCACCAAAAATTTTTAAAAGTGGGATTTGATATACATAAAATGCAAATAGTATCGAAGAAACGTCGATTATATGTATCATATATCACTTCTTAAATTTATTGGTGAAAGTTGAATAAAAATGTCGCGCAATCTATACCAGGTGGCGCTGTCTACCGCTTCAACTGTTGCCAAGCTTCCGAGCCACGCGACAGGCAACTAGTTTAGGAGGCTATGGTAAGAGAAACAAATTATAAATTTAATGCATTTAAAGCATGGTAGAATTTTGTGTTTTACAACCTAGAATTAGGCATCTCAAAACATAAAAATTATAATGTAATATGTTTGAATTCTACAAAAAATTCAAAGAAAATATTCTGAGAAATATTTCTATTGATTTTATTTATTTATTTATTTATTTATTAAATCTTTGTAGAAGCTTACGCAGAATTTTATATTGAGAATATCAAATTCAAAACGCAACATTAATATTGACTATATATTATCTATCTAAAGGTGCTGACTCAAGCAAAGAAGTATATCCTTCGAAAAGAAATGTTCTTATCAATATACCATTAAATTTATAAGAAATTGAACTTAATCACTTGAGATCTCCCTTTTTTAATATATATAACTTTTGTTGAAAAATATTAGGGATATATAAAATATAAGTAATAGACTAAAATATAAAATATTAACACTGAACTAATATGCATATATATTTAAAATTTACTAATGATGCATTTTTAGAAAGACATGCGAAGTTTAGGCTTATATGACTACTGATTACTTTTTATTAACCATGATTTTAAAGTACATATGTTCGATCTTATGGGATGCTCACAAATCTGATATACAGGAAGTGCCAGGTCTGAACACAGGCCATTCTCGCTGATTAATCGTTTCGAAATTTTCCAGAAACATCCATGAAATCGTGAGAGGATCCTATTCCCACTTTATTCCTTTATTTTGAAATAGCTATGAAAAACAGTGGGAAGTAAGATTGTTTTATTAATTAGTAAAGTTATAAACAACTGAAATTAATTAGTTTTAATGAAATAGTTTTTGAAATTTGTTTCACAATAGAAATATATTTTTTCTTAAACTAAATTGTAAATTCTACAAAATTTTAAACTCAAACTTCTCCACTGGAACATACTAAAAATATCAATTTATGCTCCTTAAATCTGATGCATGAAGAGAAGAAAAATAAACAAATGTATAGGATTTCATTTTTTTTTTTTTTTTTTTTTAAGTATTTGCATTTTAATTGACAATTTATTCAAAGCAAATTTATGAATTTAAAAATGAAGGACGTGAATGAGCAGCAAGGAAACTTTCTGCGAAAGTTAATTTATTTTTCTTCTATAAAAATTACTAAACAATTATAATTAAACGAGACTTATTAAATATTCTTCCTGTCTCAACAAAATCATTTTGAAGAAAATGCACGGAAATACGCTTCAAGATTATAAATTAAATAAATAGTTTTCCAGTTTATATACCCATGCAAAAGTAATTGGCTTGAATAAGTAGATTTTAAATATTTTCTGTCTCATTATCAAGAGGTATTTTTTAAGTAAAATTTATTATGTATAAATTCAACATGTAAAATTACGCAGAAAAAAGGGAATTATCAATTTATTTATCCATCATTAACTAATGTTGTTTTAAATTGAATCTAAGAAAAATCTTTTTCCTGTAGTATTCTCTAATTACCTTAATAAAGGTTATGGAAGTAGTAACTAAAACAGAAAACAATGTTTAATGAGACATTTAGTGCTATAAAACAATATCGTGTACAAAGTTTGTTTTATTTTACTCTTAATAATATAAGAGATTTATTTTTATCATTATTAAAAGCATAGATGCCAACATTTTAATTTATTCCAGAGTATTTTTAGCCCCGCTTTTATCTCGCACCTCTTTATTTATAGAAAAATTTTCTTTAACGTACAACTTCGATAAAATAAGGAAAAAAATATTTTAAAAAATATGTGGTATGGAATAAAAGCGTGGCTAAAAATGCTGCGGAATAAATTAAAATGTTGCCATCTATGTTAAAAGCGATAATATTCAAATTTAATAAATATATTCCTTTATTTTATACTTTATCTGCTTCATCTTCAGCTTCATACAAATGGAAATTTTATACTACAGTTTTTATATAGTATTATTAAATATATCAGAATCCCCAACATTTTAATTTATTCCGGAGCTTTTTCAACCTCGCCTTTAATCTATACCACTTCTTTTTTTTTTTTTTTTTTTTTTTTTTAAGTGTAAATTTTTCTCATTTTATTGTAGTTATTAGGTCGATTCATAAATAATTTCCGATGCAGTTTAGTTAAAATTTACACCAGAAACCTAATACAATGAATATAAGGCGGCAAAGATAGGCTCCTCCCCCTGCATTCATCATGTAGTGTATTTGGGCTTTACTTGCATTGAACCAATGGTCAAAGCATGCATACTGCAAATGTTAATAAAACTCTTCGAAGGTGAGGCATTTTGCATATTATGTTCGTTTTTAACCAATCAGAATGACGATTACCTTTTATTTTAATGGAATTATGCAAATATTAGCTTTCAGCCGTCACTGGCATTACGGTACTCATTGGTCTGATTTCATTGGGGGTGTGCCATACGTCTTAGTATATAATCTGTGGTTCAATTATTCTTCTAACAATCGTTTTGTCTGGTGCATGTTTGATTAAACTGTTATTCCAATCGCCTAAAATGGAGAATGAAAAAGTGCATATTCGTCATGTGATGCTTTGGGAATTCAGACAAGGCAATAGTGCTAAAGCGACAGCTGATAAAATATGCAGTGTATACGGTGACGATCTAATAACTGATAGGACAGTTAGATATTGGTTTACAAAATTCCGCACTGGAAATACGACTTTAAAGGACGAACTGAAGACAGGACGTCCTTCCGACTTTGATGACAACCTTGTAAAGGCTATATTGTAACAAAATCCACGCCAATCAACTAGAGACATAGCAGAAAGGTTGAATGCACCACAATCAACTATTTTCCGCCACCTGAAGAAATTAGGGAAAGTCAGCAAATTAGAAATATGGGTACCACACAATCTCAGTGAACAGAATAAAGAAAACCGCCTGTCTATCTCTACAAGTCTGCTCTCACGAGAAAAAAAAGTGCCTTTTTTAGATAGGATAATAACTGGTGATGAAAAATGGATTACGCATGAGAATATCATCCGTAAAAGACAGTGGCTTGATAAGGAACAAAAACCCTTACCAGATTCGAAATCTGACATCCATGGGAAAAGGATTTTATTGTGTGTATGGTGGGATTGTCGAGGGCTAATTCATCACAAGTTATAAAAGTCAAATTTAACAATTACTGCACATATATATGTTCAAAAACTGCAAAGAGTGAAAAAGAAACTTCATGAAAAACGTCCTACACTCGCCAATAGCGAAAACGTCATTCTTTTACATGATAATGCAAGACCACATACAGCAAGGGTGACTCAAGAAAAAATTCTAGAGTTTTGATGGTCTATTTTACCGCACCCACCTTACTTCCCAGACCTTGCCCTGACAGATTTTCACCTTTTCTGTTCCTTACAAATTTTTTTGAAAGGAAAAACATTCAAATCTGAAGAACAAGTCAGACATGTTGTCGAAAATTTCTTCTAATCGAAAGCAACCATATTTTACAAGGAAGGAATATATAAGCTGCTAAGAAGATGGGAGAACGTCATACATAATAATGGTGAATACATAATAAATTGATATAATTTTGTAACTAAATGAAGGCAAAATAAATGCGTGCTGAAATCAAAGGAAGTTATTTAAGACTCCACATACAAAGACGTAACATGATAATTGTGGGAGGGACTTATTCTTCAGCAGAAAATAATACCTAATATACATTATTATATTCGTTGCACAATATTATTGGTGTGTATTCTATTTTAACTGCATCGGAAATTATTTATGAATCAACCTAATAGAAGTCGTATTCTATTATTTATAATATTGATTTGTTTTCATTCAATATACCAGGCTCGAAGGAGAATGAAAGATATTTGTGAATATTTTGCTTTAAAATTATTTTAATGCACAAAACGAATTTATATTTTCTAAATGTAATACTTTACAAAAGAAATATTACTCTTATACTTCAAACAAGTTCGCAGATATTTGTCGTTTCCATTCAAAACAACAGTAAGTTCATTTTAGTAACGATAAATACTTCAGTCAGGTGCTTTAATTTAAATTTTAGTACATCTGGAACAGGTATCTCAATAAGGTTAGAAAATTTTCTAGAAGCTGTAGCGATTACCCATAAAGCGCATCTTAAGTATTTTTCTAATTAACTAAATGCTACCATAATTAGTAAAAGGAATTTATATTTCGAAATAAGCATATTAACTCATGAAAGTACCTACACTTTTGTTATTTCTTATTATTATATGCGGTAATATCATCTTAATCGTAAGTATAGGACATTTATTTTAGTCGAAGATAATTTAATTTTTGGATAACTTAATTTAGAATTGATTACTGCATTCTATGCTAAACGTATTTGTTTGTTCTAAAGAGTAAAACTACACAATGAGAATTTTAAAACATTATATTCTTTTTAATAAGATCTGCGTAACTTTAATTCAGGCAATTATGTATATATATGCGCTTTAAAAAACAATTTTCGTTAGCATTTCAAAAAAAAATTCATTAACTTAACCAAAAAAAAAAAAAAAAAAAAAAAAAAAAAAAACGGGGAATTTTACAACAAAGAAAATAAACTTTTTTTTTTTTTTTTTTTTTTTTTAATTAGATAAAACAATTATTGAGAAAAACAAACAAATATGTAGATTTCAGTATGTTGTTGAAGAATGAAATTTGGTGAACAAACACTATAAATTGCAAAAAAAAAAAAAAAAAAAAACTGCAACATTTATTTTTAGTTGAATTATTTATGCAGGTCTTCATCGTCTTCAGTAAGTTAAAAAAAATAGGCTCAAGTGCAACATAAAAACTGTATTGCAATCCAGCATATGCGCAACACTAGCCCATGCCTTTTTTTTTTTTTTTTTTTTTTTTTTTTTTTTGGGGGGGGGGGAGATGTAAGGCCCAGGGATGGAACACGGGCGCAGAATTCATACCACTCTCAATGTAAGAAAATTTTCTACTTCTTAAATCAACGATATTATAGGTAGAGAAATTTCTTAAACGGATTCCGGTATGAATTCTGCGCCCGTGTTCCATCCCTGAAGGCCCTGCTTAATTATTTCGACACAAAACACATGTTACATGTTTACACTGTTTTCTGATAACATTTTCAATTTTCGCTATTCAATATCGGCATTAAGCACATATTAAGTACAATCGGATGTTTTATTTACTATAAAATACAATATATAGTCGAAGGAAAAGGAAAAAAAGAAACCGCAACACTTTAAGTTATTTCAGTACCAACTGACGCAGGAAAATTCAATAGATATCATTAAACGGGAAATTAAGTGTAATTTTCTAAATTGTTTTAAAGTTTGAACTAGGGGGTCCTCTACATACCAGATTGAGCACTAATTCAGAATTTTTTTTAATGGCAAAACCCAATTTTGACTTCGTCATGTAGGGTAGGTTGGGATAATTGTAAACACTTTTGATCACTTCTGAATATGATCATTCATACAAACTAAACAAATAACTTTTGGTTTAAAAAAATGACAGAAACTTAATTTTTTAACATTTACCTAAGTTTTAAGCATTTTACTTTGCAAAGTTTTTATTTAAATTTATAAGGGCCTGTTTACAATTACCCCATAGTGTTTACATTTACCCCATATAGTATGGGGTAATTGTAAACAGATATATTTCCATAATGTAATGTACAAAAACATGAAATACAATACTTTAAAAAAGATTTTTAATGTTTAGATACGTAATAACTATTTTTTTTATTAGTACATCATGTCTTAAATAAATAATAAAATAAATTTCGGATTCTAATAAACCTAAAGCATTTTATTTAACATTTGTTAAAGCACAAACATATTGTTTTACTAGATTTTCATTTTTCTTTTACACTCGCAAAACCAGGAAATGTATGCACAAGTTTCCTTTCATTATACTTAGTAGAGGGTGCTGACAAAATAGCTTTTATGGATGATAAATTCATGGGGGAAAAATGTCATTTTCTAAAACGTGACTGTACCTTCATCTTGTGCTATGGAATTTATAACACAGACATACTTGTATTTAACCTTATTTTTATCTATTAATATATAACTTCCAGGAATTAAATGCGGCAGTTTGGGTTTTGCATATTGGACTTTCGTAGAATTTTCTTTTTTTTCTTCAACACTATCAATCTTTTTTTGTTGTGTCATAATTCATTTTCTTTCTTTTTGATTTTCTAACATTTACATTTTTTTTCTTTCTTTTTGAAATTTTCTTTCTTTCACATTCCTTTAGACGTTCTAAGACACTTATAGAATTCAGTACTTCCCCATAATTCATTTGCTTAATTCTGCACGTTGCTGTCTTCTCTTTTACTGCAACTACATATTCAACAATGGTTTCTGGGGATAAAATACTTTTGTGGAGAAGGATTGTCCTCTCACATCATTCACTGCTTTGATTAAATCATCAGAGCTGTAGCTAATAGTTTTTTCCTTAATTTCTCTTATATATATATATATATATATATATATCTGAATTAGAAAAAAATATATATAATAGTAGACAGAAAAAAAAGTCTACTTATAACATAGAATAGATTAGGCCTAATTACTAAGGTAAATTATAAAATGGAATGAAATAGAACATTCATATTAAAATTATAATGCAATTTAGTATTAAAATAAAAACATAAGATGCATTCATACTAAGTTGTGTTACTAAGGAATTGATGTTTACAATTACCCCAATGCAAGATTTTTCTGGGGTAATTGTAAACAAGCAATAACTAAAATTTAGTCATGAATTTCAAAGAAAAATCATTATAATAAACTAAATTAAAATGTCTAAAACTATTTTTAAAGAAAATGAATTAATATTTCAACTTTTCGTATAACTTAGAGTATTTTTAATCAATCCTTGCAATTCTGTATTTCACTTTTTCACAGACCAAAACAAAACTGCATTAACAAAATGGTGCTTAACAAAAAAAGTGATTTATTAACAATGAACATCTATTGGTCCTTGAAGGTATGAAGATGTGCTGGCATTTGCATTCTGAAATTTGAACTAATAAAAAAAATAAGGGGTGTGTTTACAATTACCCCATGTTTACAATTACCCCATGTTTACAATTACCCCAACCTACCCTAATTTCTGAGAGTCTGGCAAATCTGGATGTTAAAGATTTTAGCCTATCAACGATATTTATTTTTTCATGATTATCATTCAAATTTAAGAAATGATAACATTGCCTAACCATAGCCTGATAAACTAGATGTCTGTAGCGTAGTTCGGAAACTTGGCAACAGTTCAAGCGGTAGAAAGCGCCACCTGGTACAGATTGCGCGATTTTTTTATTCAACTGTCACCAATAATTTTAAGAAATGATATATTATATATATGATCGACGTTCCTTCGTTTATATTCGCCTTTTATGTATATCCAGTGCCCGCACAAGTCCTACATTTTTACGTGCATTTTTTTATTTTTCCACCACTTTAATCAATCAATATACTTTTACATATTGCTTCAGCTTTAAAATATTGACAAACAAAGTATAAAAAAAATAGTGGTATTAAAATAATAAAACACACGTGAAAATATAGGACCACTGCGGGCACTGTATATCAAATCCCACTTTAAAAATTTTTTTGGTGGCTGTTGCATAAAAAAGTTGCTCAATCTGCACCAGGTGGCGCTGTCTACCGTTTGAACTGTTGCCAAGTTTCCGAGCCACGCGTCAGGCATCTAGTTTAGGAGGCTATGGCCTAACCTTCTAAACTCTTTCTCTACAGTTTGGCTACAGAATCTTGATGGCGAACGAGCAAGTGATTCCTCTTTGATATTCGGCTAATTATTTTGCTCTTGGCATTATTACAAAATAAATAACCAGATAAATCAGAAAAACAATTTTTGAACATAATTGCATTCTAAAAACCTTTTAACGTTTATGTTTTAAAATGTAACACATATTTTAAAGCATAAAATGGTTTTGAAGCATAAAATTTCTCCATGGAAAAATATTACTAAATTTTTACTGATGGCCTTAAAATTTATACACGATCAAATTAGGTAGTTTCCCTTTTCCAATTTAAATTACACATTAATTATTAAAATTAATAGATTAATTCTTAAAACTAATCTATGAAAAAATATTATTATTATTATTAATTATTATTATTATTATTATTATTATTTGAACGAACAAGTGATTCCTCTTCGATATTCGGCTAATTATTTTGCTCTTGGCATTATTACAAAGACAAATAAATAACCAGATAAATCAGAAAAATGATTTTTGAATATAATTACATTCTAAAAATTTTTTAACGTTTATGTTTTAAAATGTAACACATATTTTCAAGCATAAAATGATTTTGAAGCATAAAATTTATCTATGGAAAAATATTACTAAATTTTTACTGATGGCCTTAAAATTTATACACGATGAAATTAAGTAGCTTTTCTTTTCCAATTTAATTTACACATTAATTATTAAAATTAATAGATTAATTATTAAAACTAATCTATCAAAAACTGGTATTATTTTTTTTTTCTGTTGGTCTTACTTTTTTATTTTTTATTTTATTTTATTTTATTTTTACACACACTATCAAATTAGGTAATTTATCATTTTGTATTTACACGCATTGTAATGTAGATGATTATAATACAAGTATAATGAAAGAAGAGTTAGGGAAAAAAACGGATCTTTAGCATAAATGAGAAGTATGACATTAACCAACCCAACAGTATAACCCCCCCCCCCTATCCACACACACACACACACAAAAAAAAAAAAAAAAAAAAAAAGAGAGGTGTGTGAAAGATATACAAATATGCACGCGTCGCTGCTTTAGTGTCCTATTAAATTGATGAAGAGTAGAATGGTTCTTTCGAACTAATACATAACCTCTCAGATTTATAATTTTTGATAAGACGGTAAGTTAATAATTAAAATAATATAAAATAAAACGATTATGGCAAACATCACTTTATTTAACTGATTATCCCACAGGATCCACTCTCTCAATTTTTAACATCACAATTTCAGAATAGTTAGCTGTATATTTTCTAAATGTAGAATTTTTGTCTTGATATAAAGCATAGATGCTTATTCAGGAATTACGGCACATGTTTAAAATACTGTTTCTTAAATATGATAAAATATGCATACGGGGTTGGACCAACATTTCTAATTTATTCCGGTACATTGTTAGTATCCTCTCTTTTTCACACCACTTTTTGCAGAGTTGCCAACTTTTATTATTTATTCCGGAGCATTTTTAGTCCCGCCTTTTTTCTTACCGATAATTTTAAGAATAATTTTCTTCTTAATCGTTGTCACATATTGGAGGGAAATGTTGTACAAAAATTCTGATGCAAAAAATAAGGCGTGGCTAAAAATGCTCCGGAATAAATTATTAAACTTGGCAAATCTGCTCCGCTTCTTTTTTTTTTTTTTTTTTTTTTTTTGCCACCAGTATTTTCCTGCGAAAATTTCTAACCTGTAAAATCCGAAAAACAACTCTTAAAAATATAATACAAATTTCTGTAGATAAATACTTATGGCAGAAAAAGCGATACTCCCATCCCTGTCTCCTTTTAGTAGTGTAATTTCCTCCAATAATTAGTTGAAATTAAACGAAAAGAAAATTAAGCTTAAAAATTTTGTTTGATAAAATCGGGGCAACGGCCGTATTCTCCACCTTTATTTTAGGACACTAGGCCTGCTAACTATGCTAGTTTATCCGTAATGGTATTAAGCGCCGCCTTTTTTTCACACCAGAATAGATGTAGAGCAATAGACTTATTATTTAATCCTGAGAACATATTGCTGAATATTACTGTACAACTATTCTAGTGTGAAAAATAGGCGGGGCCTAATACCATTACGGATAAACTAGCATAGTTAGCAGGTTTAGAACACTTTCAAGAACAAATATTTTCAGACTTTTTTGCTACCACTAACTTTACTGAAAAATTTTTATGGTACTTATTTTCTAGTAATGTGCAGTGTTGCCAGATCTGGCGAATTTTTTATTCAATAATTACCAATAATTTTTATTTGTAACGTTTGCCTAATCACTTTGAAGATTGGTAGTCTACTATGCATATCAAATATCACTTCTCAAAATCAGTGGTGATCATTAAATAAAAAAAGTGCCAGATCTGGCAACGCAGGTAATGAGTCGTGATTAAACAGGACAGAAGTTTTTTTTTTTTTTTTTTTTTTTTTTTTTTCAAATAGTGGTAGTAAAAATTTTAAAAATTTCTCATGCCCCAAATGCACACTAAAAAAAGGCGGGGAATGCATCCCTGTCGGGGACACACAATGGTGCGGAATAAATTAATAATTTTGGCATATCTGCATACTTGCCAACATACTAACTAATATTCCGTAGTACTTTTATCCCCGCCTTCTTTTTCACACCAGTATCTTTTTAGAGTATTTTTCTTCTCATTTAATCGTAATTAAATTTAGAGAATATTACTCTAAAAATTTACTGGTGTGAAGAAAAAGGGCGGGAGTAACAATACTACGAAATATTAATTAGGATGTTGGGAAATATGTCTCTGATTTGTAATGGAACCAGAGTTGACAACATTTTACGTAATTTTGGAATATTTTTAATCCCGCCTTTATTTCATTTAACTTTTATTTCAAGAGTTTTTTTTTTTTTTTTTTTTTTTTTTTTTTTAAAGATATTTATTTATTTATATATTTATTTTTTGTGTAGTTATATATTGGAGTGAAATATTTTAAAATAAATTGGAAATATTGTTAGATATAGTCACGCTATGTATCCAGTAAAAAGCATAACATGTTTAAAATAAATTGAAGAGGTTGATAACACGGTTGACATAGATACCAATATCTTAATATATGACGGAGTATTTTTAGCCCCGCATTTATTACATACCACTTTTTTATAAAAGCAATTTTTTCTTATTTTATGGAAGTTATATATTGGAGAAGAATTTTCTATAAATAAACTGGTGCAAAATAAAAGCGGGGCTAGAAGTGCTCCAGAATTAATTAAAATTTTGGCAACTATATAAAACGTGGAATTGAATAACGTGTAGCATTTCCTGAAACATGCATATACAATAGTATTATGTCTAAAATTAAGTAATTACGTATAACTATTGTAAATAATATTTTTTTACGTATTTTTAGTTAACGTAGGCTAATATTCTTCAAATAACTCATGAAAGCATTTTACGTGGCAATTTAATTAAAAAAAAAAAAAAAAAAAATGCGCTCTCTTTTATTGAACATCAACAAAAAAAAGATAAATATATATATAAATAAATAAAAATAAAATAAACAAATAAATTACTCTTAAAACTCGCGCTACTTTGTTTTATTTTATGTGTTGCAAAGATATCTAATACAGTGAACTCAATAGTCCATAAATATTACTTTCTGGTTTTGTATTTTTGAGTATTTCCTAGTTCTCATAAAGAATATATATATATATATATATATATATATATATATATATATATATATATATATATATATATATATATATACATAAATATATATTCTTTCATTTTAAAAAAAGAGCTATTTTGTAATATGTAAAATATATCCCATAAAACTGCATATTTTTTATTTTATGTCAGACTCATGATCCGTCTAGGCGAAAAATGATTTTGCATTTAGATTAACTTTGTCAGGTTCAGCAAGTTTAAAGATAACAAAAGTAACAGTGACATTATCTTAAACTAAATGTCAAAACACAATGAAAAAAAAAAAATAAAAATAAAAAATAAAAAAATAAAAATATATATTTTTGTGCTACAAAATAAAATATGATCCTGAATATGCATGGCATTTAAAAGATTAAATGAGGGGGAAAAAATTGAACATTTATTTTAAGATTTCTTATAATATGATGTTTTTACGATACTAAGTAAAATGACTGATGTCATTAGCTTGCATCCATTGATAATTCTAGGATTCAACACAAATCGAAGAGATTTCTTTTTTTTTTATTCATTTTCTTAAGCTTAAAAAAAGAGTTATTTAAGGTATAATGGCAATTTAATGACTGTAATCAGTATTTTCGGTGACTTAAACCGCATGAATATTTTTCACACGTATAACGCACCCTTTGTATAAAAATTGGATTTTTTTTTTCTTTTTTGTACTTTGTGAATAACTTTTAAGTTTATTTTTAAAAACCTTTTTGACGCATAGCGGTCAATTTAGTTATGATAATAATAAAAAGAGAAATAATAAATAACACAGGCGGACGATAAAAAAAGTACAAGGAAATTGATAGCTGAACTTTATGTATTTTTTAGTGTTGATTTAAAAAAATATCTCGAAAAATTTCTATCACGTCATGTTTTCTTAAAAAAATTCAACTTTATTTGATTTTTAACACATACATAACGCTTGGTCCTCTTGGCCAATCATTTATTTTATGTAAGGTACCTTAATAAAAACAAATAAATGTATGTTGGTGATTTTCTTCTAGATACTGCACCATAATTTGATGTAAAAAGCTTAAACTCAGGGGAAATTTTTGTTTTTCTCTCAACCAGAGGCGGCTCATGCGATCTGGCAACAGTGGTTTTCATCTATTTAAACTTAAAAAAATAAATCGATTTCTGAAAAATTGATTTGCCTCACTAAGAATGAAAAAAAAAAAAAAAAAAAAAGCTAGTGTTGTTGCCAGATATTACATGCAAAATTGTTCTAGAGAATTCAATTCCTTTTCAAATAGAATTTTAGCAAAAACATTGATATCGATCTTACAAAAAATCCTGACGTGATGGGAAAATATGGAGGTCATTTTCGAAATAAGCACTCCAAATAACAAAGAAATCAGCAAAAACTTCTCTTCTATTTTTCAAAAACTTCAGTTTCTTAAGCCTGTGTAATTCATTGTTGCATTGTATTACAATTTTCTTGTTACCACATTTTCTTAATACAGTTTTTCATATACAGTAAGACCCCGCTTAACGCGGGGGGATACGTTCCATCAAAGTAGAGCGTAATGCGAAACAGCGCGCGCACAATTTCAGGGAATCCCCGTACTGCTTCGAGCAATGTTGGGGAATCCACAGGGGAAATAAAAGAGCGCTAAACCGAAACACCGCTAAATGAAACAGCGTTAAGCGGGGTCTTACTGTAGTTATAGAGTTCTTCTATAATAATGCTATTTTTAATTAGTTTAGCTACTAATAAAAATGAAATCCCTATTATTTAACAGGCATCATTTCGTAGCTACTGTTTGATCATAGCCTCCGTAACTATATGCCTGTCGCGTGACTCGGAAACTTGGCAACATTTGAAGCGGTAGACAGCGCCACCTGGTACAGGTACAGATTGCGTGCCTTTTATTTCAACTGTCACCAATAATTTTAAGAAGTGATCTATGATATATATAATTAACGTTTCTTCCATTCTGTTCGCCTTTTATGTATATCATATTCCACTTTTAAAATTATTTGGTAGCTGTTGAATAAACAAGTCGCGCAATCTGTACCAGGTGGCGTTGTCTACCGCTTCAACTGTTGACAAGCTTCCGAGCCACGCGACTAGCATCTAGTTTAGGAGGCTATAGTTTGATACAGTTTTTAGAACTTCTTTTTATGACTAATTTTTTTTTTTTTTTTTTTTTTTTTTTTTTTAATCTTATTTTAGAGATGTTCTATATAAATGCTAGTTTTGTTGAATTTAGCCCAAGTAATGAATTTAGTTAATAGCAAAAGAAAATTAACGTAATTTAACACGTATAAATTCAAAACTATAGTGTACCAGGATTTTTTTAATTTTTTAAATTAAAAATTTTCGTCATATCAAAGGGGTTTATTCATTTTACAACGCTCATTATGTTTAACTGAGTTAATAATAACAGGAAAATAATAAAATTTTAATAGCTGCAATGTGATAGAATTTTTTACTAACACATTTTAAGAATACAGCTTTTATTTTTATAAAAGAGATCTTCTACAAGATTGTTCATTTTGCTAAATATCCTCTTCTTATATTAAACGAGTAAATCACGTGACTTGTTATATATACATAAGGGGATCTCAGGAACGTATCTAAAGATTTTGATGAAAATTTAGTATCAGGGATTTTTCAGACGAAAAAATGATTGGGCTTATCGCCAACTTCACTTCAGGAAAATTCGCGTTCAGTGTTAACCCTTCATTGGCCAGTTGCAAAATATGGCAGAAATTGGTTGAAAATAGATCGAACGATTTTGAAAAAATGTTTGGGGTTAAGTATTTTTTGAAGGAACGAAATGGATTAAACATATCTTCATCTTCAAGAAAAAAAAAAAAAAAAATATTCGCTTTCGATGTTAACTCTTTATACGCCAGTTGCACAACATGGCAAAAAATGGATTTACGCGGAAATGGACGCACCAATTTTAATGAAAGTTTGGGTTTAGTAAATTTTTAGGAAGCTAAATCGATTGGACGTATCCTCATCTTCAGAAAAATTCGCATTCTTCACTGTTAACCTTTTATCGACCAGTTGCATCATATAGCAGAAATTGGATTTTTTTGGAAATGGATATAACGATTTTGATAAAAGTTTTGGGTTAAGGGTTTTTTGAGGGAGATAAATTTATTGAAGCTTATTGAACATCCTCATCTTCAGAAAATTCACGTTCACTGTTAACCCTTTACCGACCAGTTGCATCATATAGCAGAAATTGGGTTTACTTGGAATTGGATATAACGATTTTGATGAAAGGTTGGAATTCGGTGGTTTTGTGGGGAACTACAGCGGGTGATCAAATTATTAGATTTATTATTTATTTATTTATTTATATTTACATTATATTATTATTATTATTATATTATTTATTTATTTATTTATATTTACATTATATTATTATTATTATTATATTATTTATTTATTTATTTATTTATTATTATTATTATTGGACATTTTTTCAATTATCTAAAAAAATACCGAAATGGCCTGAAAATTCATACATGCAAAGAAAATTTAAAGTCTCATGTTTTCCACTAACGATTTAGTTCAGACTTAAATTAAGGAATCAATCACAAATTGAAGAAGATCAAAAATACTTTGTTTCACCTTGTATCACAAAAAGCTACAAATGACTTGTAACTATTTTTGCATATACTATGTATAATATTTGTATATTTTAGTGCGAGAATTGCGCAATTATTTATGCAGATATAATTTTTTTTGACAAGTTTTTTGCTTATAACTAGAACGGATTTCCATAAAACTTTACAAAACTCTCTGAAAAATTGACAAACAAACATCATTCTGAAATATAAAATTCAAAAGTGTAATATTCGTTCGGATATGAGCATTTTTAGTAAATATTATTTTACTGTGCATGCACGAAAGATAGATTTTTTTTTTTCTTTTTGCATATGTTGAAAGCTAAATATGTAGTGAGCAACTTTTGTCAAAAGTTCATTTGAAGAGAGCAAAAATTAAGCAAATTTTAGGCAAAAGAACGACCAAGATTTTAGATTTTTTCCAAAGATGAAATTTCATAAGGGGATCTTCAAATCTTTTTACACATGCCGCGTATTTAATTTGAAGATCCAGTTATTCCAATCACGTTCCAAAAGTTCTTTTTTGTGAAAAACCTCTGATGAACTCACAAATCTTAGTAAATAAATAAAAATATTTAACGTTACAAGCATTTAAGAGATTTTTCACAAAAAGAAATTTTACAATATGGTTGAAATAAATGGATTTTCAAATTAAATACGCAGCATGTGAAAGACCCCCTTTGAAATTTAAACTTTGAAAAACACATAAAATCCAGCTCGTTCTTTTGCCGACAATTTGCTTATTTGTTACTCTGTTCAAAGAAGCTTTTGACAAAAGTTGCTCAATATATCTAGCTTTCAAAATTTCTATCTTTCGCGCATGCGCAGTAAAATATTATTTAATAAAGATGTTCATATCTCAACCAAAACTACACGTGTGACTATTATGTTTCACAAAAATTTTTCTCTAATGTTTTGTCAATTTTTCTGCAAGTTTTGTAAAATTTTATGGAAATTCGTTCTAGTTATAAGCAGAAAGCTTGTCTAAAAAATTAATAATTTTTGAAAAAAAAAAAAAATATCCGCTTAAATAATTGCGCAATTCCCGCACCAAAACATAGAAATATTGTGTGTGTAATAATGTATTAAAGTTGCAAGCCATTTGTATCTTTTTATGATAAAGGTTGACCGGTGATCCAAAGTATTTTCGCTTTTCTTCAAGTTGTGATTACCCCCTAATTGCGCTCTGGATTAAATCGATAGTGGAAGCAATGAGTTTTTAATAATTATTTGCAAGTGTGAAGTTCCAAGCAATTTCTTCTAGTATGTTTTTAGAAAATCGAAAAAATGTCAAAAAAAAAAAAAAAAAAAAAAATTCTAATAATTTGATCACCCACTTTAAATCGATTGGACATAGGAATGGACAATCTTCATGAAAATTTGCGTTCGCTGTTAACTCTTTATCGACCAGTTGCATCATATGACATAAATTGGATTTACATGGAAATAGGTATAACGATTTTGATGAAATTGGGGTTAAGTGTTTCTTGGGGTGCTTAATCGATTGTATTTTTCCTCACCTTCAGGAAAATTTGGGTTCATTGTTAGCCCTTTATCGACCACTTACAGCGTATAGCAAATAATGGGTTTACTTGGAAATGGATATAAAATGTTTTATGAATCTTTGGGGTTAAATATTTTTTGAAGAGATAAATCGATCGGACATATGCTCATCTTTAGGAAAATGCACGTTCGCTGTTAACCCTTTATCGGTCATTTCCACCATGTGCCAGAAATTGATGTAATGATTTTGATGAAAGTTTTGAATTAAATGTATTTTGAGGTGCAGAGTCTGTTATATATTTTTTAATCTTTTGAAAAATTCCCGCTCGCTGTTAACAATTTATTAGCAGGTTTCAAATTATGACTGAAATGGATATACTAATTTTGATGAAAGTTTTGAAGGGAATGTATTTTGAGGTAAAAAATCTATTAGACTTTTTTTAATGTTTAAAAAAATTCCTGCTCGCTGTTAGCAGCTTATCAGCAGGTTTCAAATTACGGCGGAAATTCGTTATCCTCGGAAATGGATGCAATGATTTAGAAGAAAGTTTTGAATTAACTTTTTTGCAGGTATAATATTAATTAGATATATCCTCATTTTCAGGACAGTTCACATTCATTATTAACCCTTTAACTGCCGTTTGCAAAATTTAGCAGAAATTGAGATTTCTCGAAAATGGATGTAACGATTTTGATGAACGTTTGTGGTTAAATGTTTCGTGTAGTAAAACATCCATTAGAGTTATTGTCATTTTCTTAACAATTGGAGTTTTATGTTAGCCCTTTATCTGTTGGTTATAAAATATGGCAGAAATTAAGTTTATATGGAAATGGATATAATGATTTTGATCAACGTTTGGAAGTAAGAAGTGTTTGGGGTGAAAAATTATGTAGACTTATCCTCATTTTCAGGAAATCTTGCGTTCGCTGTTAACCCTTTATCCGCCGGTTGCAAAATATGGCAGAAATCGGGTTTACTCGCAAATAAATATAACGATTTTAATGAGAGTTTGGGGTTAATGGTGTTTTAAAGAAAAAAATAGATTAATTTCCTTTTTATATTAGGAAATTTTGAATTTGCTGTTAGCCCTTTATTATCGTGTTCTAAAATGTTGCAGAAATTTGGTTTACTCGAATATAAATATAATGACCTTCAGGAAAGATATAGGTTTTATGGGGTGTAAAATTGATTGGACTTATCCTCATCTTCAGGAAAATTCGTATTCGCTGCTAACCCATAAGCCACCAGTTGAAAGATATGACAGAAATTGGGTTTACTAAGAAATTGATATGACGATTTTAATAAAAATTTACTGTTAAAGATTTTTTGAGAAGACAAACTCACTTGACTTATCCTCATCTTTGGGAAAATTAAGTTTTATTGTTAATCCTCGCACCACCTTTGAGAAATATCGAAGAAATCGGGTTTTCTCGAGAATAGTTCAAACGAATTTTTACAAACTTAGAAATAAGGATGCTTTGAGACGACAAACTAATCTGATTTATTTTCATTTTCTGAAAAATTAGATTTCGCTGTTAACCGTTATTCCTCCCAATGAAAAATATGACAGAAACTTGGTTGTGTGGGAAATGGCTGTAACGACTTTTGATAAAAGCTTAGGTTTAAGTGGTTTTTGAGATGACAAATCCATCTGACTTAACCTCATCTTCATGACAATTAATGTTTGCTGTTAACTTTTTTTCCATTCATTGCAAAAGGTCGCAGAAACCTAGTTTTCTCAGAAATAAAACTAACAGTTTTAACGAAAAACATAGAAATAAGGTTTTATATATATATATATATATATATATATATAATAAATCTATCTAACATAACCTCGTTTCGGGTAAAGTCATCGCTCACTGCTGTGTTAACCCTCACTCCATCGGTGCAAAATATTGCTGGAATTTGTTTTTCTTCGAAACTATTCGAATTATTTTAATAAATATTTGAGATTTGTGGGTTTTTTAAATGAAAATTCAAACTAAATTTTCTTCCTCTTCAGGAAAGTTGACATTCACAATTAGCCTTTACTCCACCCGTTTCCAAACTACAGCAGAAACTTTCTAGGAAATAGCTCTAATGGTTTTGATAAAAACTAGCATTAAGAGATTTCGAGATGTGAAACCTATCTGATTTATCTACATCTTCAACAAATTTCGCGTTCGCTGTTAACCCTTTAGCGGCCAGTTGCATCATGTAGCAGAAATTGGGTTTACTCGGAAATGAATGTAATAATTTCGAAGAAAGTTTGGAATTGAATGTTTTTTGAGGTGCAAAATCCATTAGACTTTTTCTAACCTTCAGGAAAATTCTCTAACGCTGTTAACCCTTTGTGGCAAAATATGGAAGAGACATGGACTTCTTAGAATCTATTTGAATAATTTTGATAAAAATGTTAGATTTAGCGATTTTTTTTTTTTTTAATACTCAAAAGAATTCCAATGTATTGCGTTTTATGAGAAATAATTCTGAAAAGCGTACTTCAATACACTGTACTGCATAAAACAGAAGAAAACTAACATTTATTATTCATATGCACAAAATGATATTTTCTATAGAATATAGTATGATTAGCAATGACTTTACAGGGCCAAGAAAAAATATTCATATACAGTACGGACTGTAATTGAAAACTGATAGAATTTCATTTTTAGTTGTGTTAAGAGTTTTCAACTGTTTTCAACTATGTTTAAGCGCGAATATGACATCAGATAGTCCTGTAAAATCATTTTAAATGACGTATCACCGTTTTTTTTTTTTTTTTTTTTTTTGATTGGGATAGCGAAATAACTTTTTATGAGAAACCGCGAATTTTAAAATGATTTTTATAAAAATTGAAAATTGACTATAAATATTGATTATGAGTTTATAGTCCAAAAATCTCTATATCCTGTTGAAATTTAGAGATATAGAGATTTTTCAAAATTAATTAAAATTTTATTATTTTCTTTTAAAGCTACGTTACCCTGACATTTTAAAATTTGCGAGCTGCCAATCTTACAACTGTCAACTCATGTTACCACAATTTATCAACCAAAATGGTGAGGAACAAAATAGTCGTTTTGAGTTTTGGGCACCTACCAAAGGAAAAAAAAGAAAAAGAGAGAGAGAGAGAGATAACTCCTTGTAAAATAAACCAATCCTTATTAAATTGAAATACGTTGCTAGAAAAAAAAAAAAAAAAAAAAAAAAAAGCTAAATAAAACTGCAGTATACAAATTAGTGTCACGTCAGTTGGGATGTGTAATTTTTGAGGCGCATAAAAATGCATGTTAGAGAGTAAGCAGAAGGTATTGTTGTGTTAATGAGATAAAAACCGGGGATTACCAGTTCGTTACAATTACCTCGAAGAACTGTTAACCAAAAGAACTGCAATGAGAGACATTGGAAGACAAGAGTCGGTTAAAAATGAGTAAGTGGTAGACAGATGTATAAATGTTTGTCCTGTGGTGAATTTGACAATAATTTATAACCACTGAAGCATCCAGAAATTCCATCTTTGAACAGCCAACGGTTTGAAAATGTTTCGATGACTAATATTTACGATTTTTTTTTGCACCTAGGAATAGAACCACAAATCAAATTTAGCTTAAAGCCTTTCTTGCTGAAATCATCGAGAGGTTGACACTAACGTCTATAGTGCGTAGAGATCTTCGTAAAAGTGGTCTTTACGCGATGTGACAACCATTTGCGTGCCACTCATTTTGTGTCATGGAAGAGACTGTTTGATGTGGTCACTTTAACCAATTCACCGGCTATCCTGAGACAACTCGGAGGGAATTCCGCCTTCCACACACAGCAGTGACCGGCAATATGGTTAACATGGTCACTGGACGGCTGTTCAAAAGAGGCATATTTTCTTCCCAGAAGTGTCCAGGTTTAGCCTCCAAGGAGATAGTAGAGGCGTTGTTTGATTTGGAGAGAACATGGAACCCGTCATCCATGAATTATCCGTAAAAAGTTCCATAAGGTAGAGTGTGTTTGGGATAGAATCTCTTTAAGTGGACTCACAGACTTGCATGATTTTCCACGAAAAAATTTGAGTACTCCCGTCTACACAGATAATATTCTGGATTCTTATGTGCGATCTTATGTTTGTGTAATAAGTAATTATTTCCTGCTACTGATCGACAATACTAGATTGCTCAAGTCTCGCATCGTGGTAGACATCTTTAGTGCATGGAATGGGTCACTGGACTTTAATCCAATCGAGCATATTTGAGATGATTTAAAAAGACTGTATGTTTGTGTCAACCACCCTCTTTAGACTTCTGCCACGCTACCAATTTCTTTGCAATAGAAATTACTTTTATTTTTCAGGGAGCTCACCAATAACATAATCGACAATATGGCACATTGCTGCATTGCTTCTGGGAGTGATCGTACTCCACTTTAAAAGCTTTCGTATTTCATTTTCTGGTTTTCATATATTGCTTGGTATTTCATCTTCCAGTTACATTATACCTTATTATGCGTTAAATTCTGTAGCTCAGTTTTATTAATCTCTAAATGTAACTTTTTTGAGTAATCGATGGTTTTGTTTATATGTATATATTCGGAAAAAAAAAATGCATAAATAACGTTTTTTTTTTTTTTTTAATTTGAACAAGTGTGTATAGAGAAAGAAAAAGACTTTCTTTAACATGAAATCAGATGTATTTCACGATTTTTGTATTCATTAATATTTTCTTTGAATATTAGAGAACTACGCATAATAATTATTTTTTTTATTTATGTGCCTTTCATGCCACCTTAATCTGGCCTAATAATGCCCTGGTTGGCTAAAAACTCATTTATTTATTACTTTTTAAAGTTTATTTCTTTTTATTCTGATGTTTTCCGATCTAAATTGGGAACGACGGTACCAAGGTTGGTAAAACGCCGATATCATAATTGGAAGATTGTGGGTTCGATACTCAAAGCGATCGAAATGTGTACTCAAGGTGTATAGTAATAATATTTGGTGCTTGTAAAATTCTCCGTAGCCGCGATGTTTTCCATATTCCCAAACAATATCTCTGGAGGACATCAAAGCAGAGGACCATCCTTCCGCAAAATATCAGATATGCAGCGGCATGTCTCTCGACCACCCTAAGGGGTGAATTCCAGACCGTCACCTGTTGCCTATGGTGAAGCTCTAGTGTGACGTGAAAACTAACTCGACCTCAAATATATAGTGATTTTTATTTTTAAAAAACCTTTTGACGTAAGCAAAATACGTTATTTAAATTATACTGTTTTTATTTCGTTTAAATGATAGATGATTTTTTACTTTCTTCTATATGTAATATAGAGAAAGTATTGGATTCGCGAAAATTTTCGAAGTCCACTTTTTGATGGATTTACATGTTTTCGGATATGGAGAACACGAATTAATAGTTTTTAGAAAATGTCTGTCTGTCTGTCTGTCTGTCTGTCTGTCTGTATCATTTTTTTGTGGACGCTGTATCTCACGAACCAATGAATGAAATTTAACCAAACTTGGTATTTAGTTGCACCCTGACATAAACTGGTGCTGATTAGATTTTGGGATCACTCGCTCAATAGGTGGCGTTGTGATCGCATTTTATGCAAATTTTTAACATGGCAGCATAGGACAAAATTCCGTATAAATGGGCATAAAGAGAGTTATTTTACACTTGTGATTGTAAAATTAATATGAATTATTGATAATAGTAGTAGTTAGCTAGGAAAAAAATTTTGTGCTTGGGGGGGCATCGTTCCCCCCCTGGGGGGGAAAATCCCCCCCCCGGGGAAGTAAATTTTCAAGATGGGTATCTTTCGAAAGGTCTCGTTGATAATAGTAATAGTTAACTTGGAAAAAATTTTTGTGCATGTGGGGGCATCGGTTGCCCCCCCACCGGGGAGGGAAGTTCCCACCCGGGGGGGCAAAATTTCAAGATGGGTATCTTTCGTAAGATCTCGTCAATACCTTTAAAACGAATGGTTGAACGATAAATCTGTGATAATTTAAACCAAAGTTATCGATTTTTTTTACTTTTAACAAAAAAAAAAACAGAAAAATCGCAATTTTTTTTTTTTTTTTTTTAACGAAATTTAACCAAACTTGGTATTTAGTTGTTCCCCGACATAAACTGGTGCTGATTATGTTTGGGGATCAATAGCTCAACAGGTGGCGCTGTGATAGCATTTTATCTAAATTTTTAACATGGCAGCATAGGACAAAAATTCGTATAAATGTGCATAATTAGAGTTGTTTTAAACTTGTGATTGTTAAATTAATATGAATTATTGATAATAGTAGTATGTAACTAGGAAAAAAAATTTCTGCATGGGGGGGCATCGCTTCCCCCCCCCCTAGGGGGGAAATACCCCCCAGGGAGGGTAAATTTTCACATTGGGTATCTTAAGAAAGATCAGGTTGATAATAGTAGTAGTTAACTAGGAAAAAATTTTTGTGCATGTGGGGGGGCATCGGTTGCCCCCCCACCGGGGGGGGAAGTTCCCACCCGGGGGGGCAAAATTTCAAGATGGGTATCTTTCGAAAGATCTCGTCAATACCTTTAAAACGAATGGTTGAACGATAAATCTGTGATAATTTAAAACAAAGTTATCGATTTTTTTCACTTTTAACAAAAAAAAAAAAAAAAAAAAAAAAACTTGGAAAAAAAAAAATATCGTACTTTTTTTTTTTTTTTTTTTAATATTGTTACTCATTGAATATGTATAGGTAAATATAGAAGAAAGTCTTGTGGTGGCCACAACATACTAGTTTTCATTGTAATGAGCAAATATATACATAATTTTTAGCATAAAGTTCAAATATAGGAAACTTCTATTTAATTTATTTATTTATATATATTTTTTTTTCTTATAAACATATACAGTTTTTGAGATTAAGTTAAAATGAGAATGATTACGTGACAAGTAGTATTAGATTCAAATATAAAAGAAACATTCACACAGATATATTTGGATATTTAATTCGTTTTTCCACAAATCCAAGACTAAAGTATTTATTTCTATTTATATACATATATTAAAATTTCTTAAAAATTATCATTCAAAAGTATATTATTTAAATGTATATATATATATATATATATATACTAGCTGACCCGACAAACGTTGTTTTGTCATATAAATTATTTCTAGAGAATATTTTGCTAGAAAAAAATTAACTAACTTATTGTAAGTGTGTAAGGATGTGGTATATAAGTGGAAGATGTATGGAGCGCTGTGAACGGTGAAAGAATATAAAAATAACAAAACACCAATCATTTATTTTTTTAATTTATTAAAATTGATTCTTTAAAATTATATACATATCGCTACTTATAACAATATTACTAAAAAACAATATCAATCCCTTAATGCAACAGAGTGTACTATATTTTTTGTTATCCCATCTTTCGCCAATATAAACAAACTGGATGGTTTGCCCACTCGAGAACCACGTATAATTGTCCGTGTGAAAAGCATGATGTGCTCAAATCTAAGCCACAGACACACATCGTTTGGCCCTGAGACTTATTGATAGTCATTGCAAATGCCAATCTAATTGGAAATTGAGAGCGTTTAAATTGAATTGGCACATCTGTGGGTATAATAGGGATTCGCAGTAGTAATATATTTTCACCTCGGAATTTGTCATTTAAAATGATGGCTTCGATAACATTTTTCATTAATTTTTTAATGACTAATCGCGTTCCGTTGCACAACCGTTGTGGGCTCAAATTACGAAGCAAAATAACCGGAGATCCAACCTTCAGTTGTAAAATATGCGGTGGCATGCCTGGTAAATCCAATGAGTTTAAAAACTTTGTTGGATAATTTACAGCTTCGGTGGCATCGCAAACTGTATCATTAGATTTGTATGACACCAAGTCTCCTGCTAACAAATGTTGTATCTTGAGATTCAATTCGTTGACGTCCACATTTTTTGCTGCTAAAATTGATCTTTCTGCCAGCCACTAATGATTTGTGTATCGCCTGTGTGCATCGGGAAATATCTGGTCAATAAGAGCATCTTGAGAATCAATGATTGTGCAGAAATCGGTCGGTAATTTTATGCATCCACTTTCATCTGTAGTAACTTTTCCATCGCCGATATCTAACAATTGTTTTGAGAATGTTTCAGCGGATAGATCTTGAAGCTTTTGAACGCACAAATTTACTTTCAGTTGTACTTTTTCAACATTACGCCACAATGACGATGATTTTAAGCACGCGTTCATCTCATCAGCGCATGTTGAACGCGGAATAACGGGAAGTGCTTGTCTGAAATCACCTGAAAAGAGTAACAGAGTGCCGCCAAATAGTTTGTCGTTGTTTTTTATATCTTTCAATGTCCTGTTCGACGCCTCAATCGAATGTTTGTGTGCCATAGTGCATTCATCCCAGATAAGAATTTTACACTATTTCAGGCCATGGACGATTGTTTTTTTATGTTGCACACTGCGTCTGGGTTATTTTGAATATTTAGTGGCAGTTTAAATCATAGACCTTATATACTATAGACCACGCCACCAATACGGCTGACCATTACAGCGAATGTCTTCAACATGAGGGTGTAATCTGATACCTCCATCCTTTGTTCTGAGTCTCGGAAGTCACGTGATCTTGGCCTAGGGGTGATTCCTCTCTCTCTCTCTCTTTTTTCCCGTATGCAAGCATAATCTCATACTTCTCTGACTGAAGTAAGAATTCAAACGCAATTTTTTCGCTTGCAAAATGATTTATCATAATTTTTTTTCTATGTAATTAATCTATGAAAGTTTAGCTTTCCATCCATGTGTAAATCTAAAGGCTAAAATAAAAAGTGCGTGCACAATAAAAATATTAAAAAACACAAAATTCGTTCCTACAGAAAAATAACATAGTGATGATTCTCCACTCTTCCTCTAGACCAACATCACGTGACAATTTTGCTGGGGAAGCTCGTTCATGATGCAGTCAAATAACGAGGGGAAATGCGTTGTCTAGTATATAAGGTCTATGGTTTAAATAATGAATGAGCTGTTCTGCCTCCATCCAATAAAGTTGCCGCAATGCCAGATGATGCAACAGCCAATGCGATGCCATTATTTGATCGTATTTCGGCGAGAATTAGCGAAATAAGGAATGTTTTGCCAGTTCCACCTGGTGCACCCCCCCCCCAAAAAAAAAAAAAGAATCCACCTTGTCCTGCCAAAACTGCGAGCATGATGCGGTCGTAAATGGTTCTTTGTTCTTCATTCATTTGTGGGACATTGCGAGCAACAATCGCTGCCATTTCTACAGTATTGTATTGTAGTTCACGATTCAATTCAGTGCTTATTAAATCAGATGCATTTCGATTTGTTGAATGCATACCGAAATGACTGAGTGGTAAGTTGGCAATGATAATGCAAATATCTTCAATAGCAATCAATGCTTCATTGTACGTAGCGTCACTGAATACTATCATTAGATCGTTGCACCGTGAACGATGTTGATGCAATATATCATCAGTCATTGAATCTTTGTGATTATCCCATAATGTCTCTGCTCGGGCCGGGAAACATGTAGTCAACACTATAGCGAATAGTAGACGAATTTGTTTTGCTGTACAGTTCAGTCCTACTTCAGCAAGCATACACTCCCACTGGTTGTCGTCTTCCAGCAAGCCGAGTGCAAGGCATGCATCTTTATACGTTGGATACTGTTGTCCATTCACTTTACGTAAATCTTGAAATGACAAAGGGCCGATGACATTAACCAATAACAGTCGAAGATAAAAGCACTCAGTCTGCCTTGGATTGACTGTAAATACTCGTCCCAAGGTGTTTGATTTGAATAAACCGGGACTTGCATCAATCGGCGTGCCTTGCTTGCGGGGCATCCATTTTTTTGTTGCAGACCATGTGAAATAGCGTGGTACTTCTGAATAGAGTAATGTCCGTGCAAAAGCACCAAGAGCATCCGCACGATTACACAATTCAAAAAATTCGGTGAGTGTAGGTTTTGGTGGATTTATAGCACGATCAATCGCTGTCTCGCTCGTGAAATATACGGCTAAATTGGAATTTATTGGATTTTATTTATAAATTCCAATTCCCTTCAACCAAATCCAATGTTCCTGAGCTTCAAAAATGGGGTATCTATAATGTCCCTTGTAATAACTGTGATTTATCTTATATTGGTCAAACTAAAAGAAATCTTGAATGTCGTTTACGTGAGCATTCTCGGTATGTTGTTAATCAAGAAATTTCTAAATCTTCTATTGCGAAGCACAGTTGGGAATTTGATCATAGTTTTAATTTTAAGAGTGCCAAAATTATCTTACATGCCAAACACGTTTCCGAACTGGATTTTTTTAGAAAATTTAGCTATTTATCTTAATCGTGATAAGATTGTCAATGAAAAATCTGATTCCACTTTGCTGTCTACAGCCTGGAAAAATTTGTTTAATTCAATTAAATAATTTCCTTCATTATGTTTATAACATCATATTAGTTATAATAAAATAATTCTAATTTAAATAAAAATAATAATAATTAATGGATAAATTTTATTAAATTTACTTATTAGTTTAATATTATTGAAAAAAAAAATAATTGTTTACTCCTTTCCTCCCTCCTCATTTTGTGGTGTGTGTGTGTACGTGTGTTCCTCTCTGATTGGTCCTGTCCTGCATGTTGCTTCCTATTGGTTGTTTGTGTTGCTCCTCCCCCTCTGGATTTTGTCCTGCTTTCAGTCTTGCTTTTGCCTCCAAGGCAGTTGCACGTGTTTGCACCTGATGAAGAAAGGCTACGTCCTTTCGAAACCGGTTGTGCTGATTTAAAATTTATGGTGTGTGAAGAAGTTTGAATTTCTTGCTATTAATATGAGCATTGAATGTTTTGCTCAGCAGAGGCGAATATGGGACCACCCAACGGTTATCAATGTCAATATCTATGTTGACATAGATGACCGCCATAGATGATAAGATTGTCCGCCATTATCGGGATTTCTTCGACGATATATTGGATATCCGTCAACGTTTGTGATCGTGAAATTTTTCGGAAAACTTTTAGTACATTTTCCATCTGCACAAATAATAACGGCCTAAAAATTCATTTTTCATTTTAACATAAAATAACTCCGTCGGATATTGACGAATTTTTTAAAAGAATATACCATTTTAACTAATTTTAACATTTTAACAATATTAACGTTGAAAAAATATTTTAAACACTTACGGTTAAAAATTCATTTTTCATTTCAACATTAAATAAATTCTGACATCGTGTTTACGATTCTAAAATATTAACTTTGAAAAAATATTTTAAACACTTCGTAAGATACGGTTAAAAATTCATTTTTCATTTCAACATTAAATAAATTCTGACATCGTGTTTACGACAACTCACGCCATCTAGGTGGAAAAGTTGTTGAAAGAGTTGGTTAAAAATTAATTAAGAAAGAACTAATTAAGTTACAACTTTCATTTGTAAATCTAAACCATTCTCGAATCCACCTGAAGACACACAAAAAATTTCATTAAACTCAGTCCAGCCGTTTAGGAGGAGTTCAGTGACATACACACGCACAAAAGAAATATATATATAAAGATATATATATATATATATATATAAGTACTACAATATTTACGTTTGAAGAAAATTTCAACAGCTTCATATTTGAATTAAAAAAAAAAACGCTCTTTAATATTAAACTATTGTTGTCGTTAAATTTTATTAAATGATTTTTTAAAAGGTATGTACTTACTGATAGCACCTTGTGCGTAACAGTTTTAACAGCTCCATTCACTTTGGATTTTTTTTTTATTTTATTTTATTTAATTGTATTAAAAAAAAATTAGTACTTCAACATGCTTTTTTTTTTTTTCAATCTTTTACTTCTACTTGACACAACAGATGTTGTAACTACTTGAAAATGTAATTAAACTAATTCTTTTGAAAAATATTTTGCAGCTTTCTTTCCTTAGTTTTTATTATAAATAAAAAAGTGATTGTAGAAAGTTTTTTTTTAAACTACTAATACTATTTAATGTCAGTTTTTAAAACTTTTTTTTTTTAATTATTTTTTTTTCCTTTCAATTTTTTTTTTAATAATAAATTGCACGTTAATGTTACAATGCGTTGATAAAAGTTAATCATAGAAGGAATCGTATTGATTAAAATTAGATTGTTTGACACTATTAATTAATTTTGCAATATAATAACTTCAATTTTGTATCGATTTATGTCAACTAAATTACTGAGTAAGTTTTTATTATTTTTATTTTTATTATTATTATTATTATTAATCTATGTATTAACGTAAAACTAGGAGAGATCGAGCGGTAGGAGAGATTGCTCACATAAGGGGTCGGCAGTAAGGAGTACAAGGGCGCTCTAAAACTCCAGGTAGTTCTACAATATCGATAGCGGAGTGCCCACTTGAATGTGCATGTTCAGTGCTTGAACAGTCTAAGATTAAACGTGGTTATTTTGTCTCGTTTTCAAAAATGTTTTCTTAAATTTTCAAAACCCTTTCTAGGAATTTTTATAAAATGGTAGTATTACAAAATATTTTTTAATTAAACGATTTCCCATGGACTCTTTTATAAATTTTACTTGTGGCAGGTGGTTGCACGAAAGTTGCATAATTTATAACAAGTACTACGATTATAGACAGCGACATATTAGGTCAACAAACAAGAAACCATTCAAACTGAAAAAGAATTTTATTACTTTTAACCCTTTGTATCCCACCGGGACTTTAAAGTCCCATCAAAAAAATTCCTCAGTATAGCATAAATTTACTACAGGATTTCATTAAGACTATAGTTTAAGCTTTAGTCCCTATAGTTTAAGCTTTCTCCATAGATAAGCTATAGTTTAAGCTAAATTTAGCGCTTTCACGACTGCTGACGTAGATTCACGTCATTTGAAAATCTGTAACTCCACCAGTGGACGCTTCTTTCGCAATTTGTATGCAATTTATTTCTTAAATATATCCGCAATATTCACATTTTTACAATGAAATATACTATGGATACAAATACTTTGATTAGAAAGAATATAATTATAACGCATATCCATTTCTAATATAAATGTGAATACAGAAAATTTTGTTCTGATATATTGTAACAAAGGAGAATAACGCTCACAGGTGGACCTTACCGTCAAAAATTCAAAACCATGCGGTCGCAAAATTGTTAATATGAGATGATTCTCATGCATAAAGAAAAATCATAAAAAAATTTCAAACAATTTTTCCAAAAATAAAATATTTTAGGATATAAAGGGTTAAGTTAAATATATTATCTAGTAACTAAATGTTACTTTTTATTATCTAGTCTTTTTTTGTTTTTTCTTTGCATCTTTAATTTATTTTCTTTAAATAAAAAAATTTAATCCTTTTAAATTTTTATTTATTTAATTATTTTATTTTATTTTATTTTTAATTATTAAATTGAAATTCCTACATGTAATACAAAAATATTTGCTTACAAAAACCTTATACCAATGTCATTTAAGTGCAATTATCATTGTTAACAATTTAATTGTAATTAAAATTAAACACAATCCCTCCTACCCTATAAGGAGAGATTGCGCAAAATAGCTCTCTTGGTTTCATTACAGCTGTTGCTTTAAATTTTAGTATAACAACAAAATAGTAATGAAAATCCGTAGAAGAAGGATTACTTCAAAGCTAAGTAACAACAGTTTAGCAGAAAATTAAAATTTAGATTTTTTATAACGTTTTGTTGAATTGTGCGCAAACTCACCTAGCTTTACCTAATGCACCATCATTGATAAAGTTTGTAACACTTTCAACGCAACCATTTTTATCCTAATTTGACAACCTAAGATCCCTTCTAAGAATGAAGATAATATTTTTATATAGACGTTAAACTAATATAAATATTAAGATTTTAATGGCTTTTCAAAAAAAAAAAAAAAGTAAAATATTAATGATTTATCCACGTTCTTCTTAAAACGTTTTAACATAAAAAAAATACAATATTCAGTGCTTAATTAAGCATTTTAAAACATCCAGAAACGGACATTTATATTTTAAATACGTATATTTATACAAGCTTTCCACGCTATTAAGGATTATCCCTCATAACGGAGTTTTTTTATTCTTACAAAAAAAAAAAAAAAAAAAAAAAAAGAAAAAGAAAAAACCCAGAGGCAAAGGCCGTTACCTATTATTTATATAAATGCATAAATTGGAGATAATCTGAACCCAGATAAATGCCTTATCTTTTCGATTAAATAAGATGACGATTACTATTACTTAATAGTGGTATGGAATTTATTTTAGTAGGGAATAACTTGGCATATTGGCTTATAAACTATCCATGCACATTTTCAGCAGAAACAAAATTACACTTGAATGGAAAAACACATAGCTATAATAGTAAATGTCTTTGAATAAATCGTTTTAGGACAAAAATTCTAATTCACCAAACAAATTTAATATTATATTATAAAAATAAAATTAGTGGATTTACTGGCATATGTCTTTGATCTAAATGCTACGTTACGTAGATTTGATTGTTTCCATTTTTCATCATCACTGAGTTTTGATACCATTTATAGCAATAAAACAACTTATAAGTTTAAAAAGAAGTTAATCGTTAGAGAAAAATCGAGAAAGTGAAATGAAAAAAGAGCTTGTTATGTGTCCTTTGCTTTATAAAATAACTACTTAAAATATTTCAAGTGAATAAGCAATTTTGAGGTGACACGACTTTATTCCTTTGATTAAAAGTTCTTTTTTTTTTTTTTTTTTTTTTTTTCCTTCTTGCTTTCAAAATGTTACAAAATGTATTTAGCCTCATTTAATTATTCATATTAAAATAATAAAAGTGAAAAATATTGGAAAAAAATCTCATTTAAATAATTTTAAAATATGATTAAATAATACGAAAATTATCTTAGTACCTCTGAATAATATAATTTCTTTTCAAAACACGAATATCAACAAGTGAAGGTAACACATTGTGTAAGAATGTTAATGAGAAAACTAGACTAATAATATTTGAATACCACCGTTGCAATTTACCTTGTTATAAACTTTTATCATCGATTATTCAATTCCCTTTAGGCCGCGGTAGTGTCTCAAGAGCAGCAAGTGAAGCTTAATGTAACGATGGTCTTTGTTTATGAGAAAGACAATATGAAACTTGCGAAATAATTGCTAACTGATAAATGTGTTATGAATTTTATTGATGCAATTTTGCAATAGCAATATTGCTTTGTTTAAGATAAAATAGAGTTTAAAAGATCTGAGAAAACTGCAGTAAGTTTTTGGAAAGAAATTAGTTTTGATAGAATATTATTTACTGTATAGAACATTTTAAAATAACGAACAAAAGTATTTTAGACAATTCAAGGGTAATACATTTAAAATAACGTGATTATTCAAACATATTTATACATGAAGGAATAATTTCGAGTCTAACGGAAATCTATTATAGAGAAAAGATTCAGCTGCTCTAAAAAATGATATGTACCACCTAAAAAATTTGTTAAAACTAAAATAAAAAAAAATAAAATAAATAAAAAGTCTTGATTGATTTTTAATGCAATTTAAAAGTTATGTGAAATCAATAATTAAAAGAATTTTTTAAAGATACAAATACTTAAACATTTAGAAGATTTATAAGATTTTTTTGTCCAAAATTTATTCTGGGTTACTACTTTTTTTTTTTTTTTTTTTTTTTTTTTTTAACTAGAATAATTTATAATTTTTAATAAATAAATTACTCTCAGATGTGGAGGATGCATATTATTAGTATCCATATTTATCTAATAATGATACTAATTAATTTTAAATTATAGCACACCTTCAATTTTTATTTTTATTTTTATATATTTATATATTTATTTATTTAAATATATCGTAGAATTATAAAAATTAAATTTAAAAAATAATTGTAAATTCAAATATAGTATAAAGTTTTATTATTTTGCATTTTATGTGTACAGTGTCATAGTTCATGTACGAAAATTATTGAAGAAAATTAATTAAAAACGAATCATATTGTTCATATGCTGTTAGATACTATTCTTAAAGAAGTAACTGATGCCCATAAATTTATTCCTTGTATTATTATTTGAAAGCGTCTACTGAATGTACATAGTTAACAACTTTCGCGCTTTTCGGCAACTCGACAATTTTTACAGTGTTACAGTTTTCAGACTGATATTATAGCTTATAAAAATTAATTTCCTAATGGACGTTTGGAATTTATATTACAACATGGTTAAAAACTGTCCACAAAATATAGTTGATTTGAGCAGGATTAACGCTGCACTATAATGCTCAAGTGGCGACGGTCTAAGATTCACCCATAGGAGTTATCCGGAGACAAGCTTTTAAAATTTTCATCCTCTGCGGAAGGAATGGTCATGGTTTCCAACTTTAGTGCTTTTTGGTTACCAGAAAATTCGAATAGAAAATTTTCTTTTATTTAATTAAAGGAAAATGTTACAGAAATAATAAAAAAGTGCCAAAGCTGGTAGCTATAGGAATGGTTCCCACGCTTCGATAATTCTCAGACGTATTATTTTGGGAACATGGAAGATAATTGTAGCCTCGAGATTTTTTTTTTTTTTGTGTGTGTGTGTGTGCACCAGCTCCAATTAATGCACACGGCGGTTTTCGGCCGGCTCGAGTATCGAACCCATAATATTCCAGTTCCGAGTTCAGCACTCTAACAAACAAACTACCACGGCCCTTTTAAAACATATTTATGACAGTAAATCCCGGCTTTAATCTAGATCCAATATGGAGGCGTTGGTGAATATGTCAAAAAATGACTACTGACACACGACGGCAAAAACCAGCCACTAAAAATTTTTAAAAGTTGGATTTAATATACAAAAAAGGCGAATAGAATTCAAGAAACGTCGATTATCACTTCTTAAAATTATTGGTGACAGTTGAATAAAAAAGTCGCGCAATCTATACTAGGTGTTGACAAGTTTCCGAGCCACTCGGAAGGCATCTAGTTTAGGAGGCTATGATTCATTTGGACTTTTAAACAATCTCTTTGGATGGACTATGGAAAGTTTTGGAGGAGGAAGGAACAAAATCAACTTTGATGTTTTATTAAATGCTTTGTTACCTATGAAATCAAGATTTAATTTGATAGTTTAATAAAAGTGCTATCAGATTGAACATATTAAAAAAATAAAATTCTTATATTTAGTTATATATATTTGCAAAATCGTTACAAAAATGTGTGAACACACTCTGTATATACATATATATATATATATATATATACATAGAGAGAGAGAGAGAGAGAGAGAAATAAAGTGATTGTAAGAGGTCGATTTCTAAATAAATCAACCTAATACAGTTCATTAAACATTCTAATGCATTATTCTTGCCTCATTTCCCAGTGTGCCAATAAAATTTTAAAACATTTCAAATGAAATATTAAACAACATCATAGGTGCCAACCATTCGACTTTCTCAATATCGGCAATTTGTTTTAGAAATTTAGTAGCAGTTTCTTATGATCAAAGTGATGAAAAATTATAAAAAGAAAAAAAAATACCTGTGTCCAGGAATTGGAATGGTTGGCAGCTATGCAATAAAGAAAACTCTTACATAGTTGCGAACTTTCAAGCCATCTGATTACTGAAAAAAAAAAAAAAAGTAGAAGTTTTTATTTTATTTAATCAGTGAAAACTATTACAAATATATATATATATAAAAATATTAAAATTTTCAGTAGTCAAAATGCGTAAAAGTTGGCAATTATGCTTTAAATAGTACAAAAAGAATTGTGAAACTTGGTTCTACAATACAAAAAAAAAAAATTCTCAATACTAGAAAGATAAATAACCATTTAAGATATTTTCATCCATTTAAAATAATTAATATAGAAAAAAAATTAATGATAAATAGAGTTTAAATAATTTCCTCAATACAAGAAAAAAAGGTATTCATTTAAAATCTTTTCAACAAAGTTTTCAAAAATACACTGTTAGAAATCCAGCTTATTGGGAAAAGTTTTCATACTGAAAGGAAAAAAAATTTTTTTTGACGTTTCTTGTAACAAGAAAAAAATGTTACGTGACTTTCTGACCATTATAGGCCTTACAGAGAGGAAATGGAAAAGGATATTTTATGTACAATGATTATCTCCTTCGTCAATGAAACAAGTAGACAGATGGATATAATATTCAATTATTCCATATTGGTAATTCTTATGGGATTATCTCTCTTTTAAATTATTAGATAAAAACATTGCAATATAGATAAAATATAAAAATTTCGGGAAAACAAAAATATCCGACTACAAGTATTTCCCGAAAGCGTAGTTAAATAAAATCCTTACTTAAATTCTCGTCATGGAAATATTTTCATTTGGATGACATTGAGATTAATTTAATTACGTTTGTACTTATAAATATTTCAGTGATCGGCGCAGCCACTATTTTGTATACCACTATACCACATTTTTTTTTTTTTTTTTTTTTTTTTTTAATTTTTTATTTAATAGCAAATTTAGCAACCGTTTGCAGTAATTATCTTTCATTAAATAATATACAATTACTGTGCCGACACCTGATATTTTCAAGCGTTTTATAAAATTTATATATAATTATAACCTTATAATACATAAATTATATTTTGTGTACATTTTTTATATGAGTTATCTATAAATATTTTATAGGCAACTTATGTCAAAAGTTCATTTAAATAAAATAAACGTCAAATAAGTTATCGTTAAGAAAATCAACTTTATTTATTCCTTTCTTTCATTATCTTTTAATAATTAAGAGAGCATAAGAGTTGTTTTCTTCTTTTTTTTTTTATTAAATGAAGGTAAAATAATTAGGTTTACAAATAAAATACATGGTCTGTGGGAAAATCACTTACTAGCTTATAGCTTTCAGAAAAATATAAAAATTTAGTTGATGCTTTTAGCGTTAATTTTCTTAATTCTTATTCTATTCAACTGATTTTTCTTTTTTTTTTTTTACATAAGTAACTCTATATACCAAGCTCTCAAACTATACAAAGTAAAAGAGAGATATCGTTTTGCATGCACAGTAAAATGTATATGTTTAAACATTCATATCGAAACAAAATTTAATTGTATCACTTTTTCATTTCAGAAAAGTATTTTATTAACTTGCTTTTTTTTCCAAGTTTTCTAAAATTTGATTGAAATTTATTTTTCTTCTTACAAACGAAACATTTTCCAAAAACTATTATTATTAGAAAAAAAAAAAATATATATATATATCTATTACTGTCTGAATATTCTTGTCCTACTTGCTCTTTACATTTAAAAGTTTCTGTTTGGATATTTTCAAAAATATTAAAAAAAAAATATAATTAAATATTTTATTTTTAGATTACTTTAATTTTTAATTTTCATCTTTAAAAATAGATATGTGTAAAAAAAAAAAAAAAAAAAAAGAAAAGAAAATACTATGAAAAACGTTTATTTGTGATATATACTTTCCTTTTCATTGATCTGAATCCCCCCTCCCCCCAAAGAAAAAAAAGGATATAAAAATCAATTATTTTTCTTTCAAAAATTAAAAGAGCATAATGAATCTTTTTTTTTTTTTTTTTTGACTTCTTTATTTTTTCTCTTCGATTTTTTATGCAAAAATCGTCCTGTTGTTGGTTTTTTTCGGACGAAAAAATCGTTAATTTACTTAAACAATAAACAAGGAATAACGTTTACGGGCAGATATTTTATAAGCTTTAACGAATTTCAGTTTTCCCACCATTATTTTATTTAATTGGACTCTGGAAAAACATTTTATTAACATTATGCGTTTTTAATGGAATTCGTTGTAACACGGAGCCGTCAATGACTGCTGAATAAAAATAATTTTATTTTGAAGTGATACATTCGATTTTTTTCAATTCTTTTTTATCTGTTGAATGAAAATTGATGTTTATGTTTGCAATTAATATGAATTATTAAATCATGATCACGAGCCAAACTTGAAGGAACTTTGGAGCCACTATTTATTTTGAAGATATTTTTCTCTAATTAAGTAACAAATATATTATTACTAGTAAACAGAGAAACAAAAGCGACCCCTGCATGAAAATACTCTATATGACTATTTCTTAATTATTTTTATAATTATTTTATATCTGAACTTATGTACCATTTAAGGTTATAAAATATTTGTTTATATGGATGATTAAATATAATTTTGAAACATGTTATATTTGACAAAGAATAAGCTATTTTAGAAAAATACTCTAAAAACACCAAAAAACTGAATTATATGTCTACAGTTTCATTTCTCCCTTCGAAACGTGAAACTAAATAAACATTAAGTTCTAAATCATGTGTAATTTTATATGCATGCCTGGAAACATTGAAAATTTATTCCTGTTATTTCCTCTTTTTTTTTTTTTTTTTTTTTTTTTTTTTTTTTCAGACAACTGCGATTTTAGAGAAATTTTCTCAAACAATGAATTACGACGAATTAAGAAGAAAAACGCCTTTAAAATATTAAAAACAAATAAATAAATAAACTCTTTAAGTACTAAAGTAAAAATCAGCCTTAATATCTTACTCATCTCATATTTATTTTATACCAACAATAATTTTTGTAGATAAAACTTCTGAGCATTCAAAAATAAATGACAAACTGAAACAAGACTACTATTAAAATTAATTGGCATAGATATACTCTGCTCAGCTCCCCAGCAGATACGGAATGTATTCACATATTTTTGTAACGATTTTGGCTTTTTCCTTGAATTTAAACTTAAATTTTAAAATAAAAATCTGACTGACATCAAATTGAAATTGGCTTTAACTGTCTTCTGCACATTCAAAATTATTTTTTGATATAAAATGTTGCTGGAAAATAAACAATCGATCGAAAGCATTGTTTTTGCGTTTTCCGAAGAGAAATACATTCAGTCAATTATATACATATATATATATATATATATATATATATATATATATATATTTAAAAAAAAAATAAAAGATGTAAAAAGAGTAGTTTTAATATTTCTACACGTAAAATAGAGACATAATTAATATTAAAATAAATAAACATCAAAGTGCGCATTTGACTGTAAAAAAGGCAAAAAATGCATACCCAACAAAAGACACTTTATATTTTGAATTAACTAATGTAAAAATAATTGTGAACAAGATTATACTAAGTGCACTTAATATATCAAGTGTTCTAAAAACAAATACTGCTATAATTTTTTTTTTAATATGAAACAAAATTAATAAAAAATAATACAAAATATTTTTTTCTCCACGTTTTTAGATGTTCATAATTATATGTACAATCAAGATTTTTTCGTTTTATTTAACTTACTAGCGGATAAATTACAGTTGACATGCGAATTTATTAACTACTGGGCTAGATTAATTCATATATAAGCCTTCAATTTTTCTTGGACGGACATTACTGATAATTCCTCGGAAAAAAAAAAAAAAAAAAAAGAACGTCCATGTAGTGAAGTATGATAAATGTGTTTTTTAAGTGGAAGAATAATTTCAATCCGCCGAATTTCTAATGGAATTCGAAGATCTAAAATTGCTGAAGGAAATGTGATCAAACTTTGAACTGCTGGTTCGATAGGAGAGAGATCTGGTGCAAAATCAGAGTTGTTTTACAATGACCGAAGACTCATAATTCCTCCTACTGTTCTACTCATAATGACTGCTGCTGAATTTGCTCGTAATTTTTAACGAAAGGTTAGGGGTCCACATTTATGCATGTTTTAAATAATTAATAATATGTTAAAATTAATAAAAAACTTTTAATGGGGAAAAAAACGTCTGTGTTAAAGTTGAATAAAGATAATATTAAATGTTAAAATGTTGCATTTTCGGATGAAAAACACTTTATTCTTGATTAACCAAATGGTTTTATCAGTTACTGGTACGATCTGAAAATAGCGAAAGACAGAGCAGATTTTTTAAAGGCAGATATGAATCGGGCATTTTAAAGGTGGATCTATGGTGCTCTGGGGAGATGTTTCTACTGAAGACAGAATGAATTTAGTAATTTTTTCTATTATTATGAACATCAAGAGAATATCCGCAAATTTTAAACGTGAAATTCTCAGGTTTTTGTTACATTTTGGAGGTAATAATATTTTTTTCAACAAGACTTACATTTTTGCTCTACTTCTAGAGCAAATGGAAATAGTTTAAAGAAAGAAACTTCTGTATTATTGCCTTTCCCGTGGCCTGAAAGTTGAAAAAAACTTAACTCATCCAACCTATATTAGAAAAGTGCATGCAAGTGGAAAGTAATTTTAAATAATTTAAATATATTCAGAATATCATCTATGCTGTATGAAATGGTATTGAAACTGAATAAAATAAAAAATAAATAAAAATAAATAAATAAATAAAATATAATATAATAAAATAAATGTACGTATGAGAAAAATACCAGAGAGAATGTCTGACTGTTTCACCCTAAAAAGGAACCCCATAAAATATTAATTTAAATAATAACTGAAAAAAAATTTACTAAGATTCGAGCTGTCCTTATAATTGTGAACACCTGAAAAATCATCTTTTTGGCCGTATTTAAAGTTATTTAAGATAGTAAAACGATAAAAATTTTTAAGTATAGTCTATTAATGAAATTCAAATTAATAAAAAATATATTTGTTTAAATAATAGTGTTCAGTGTTTAGTTAATATAGAAAAACGGGTGTCCTTATAATTATGAGAACCAGTGTATATAGTTACTAGCAGGCTGCGCCTGTTTCGCTGGTCACTATTTTTAAATGAATCACTATAATTAATGAATTCTCAAAATTGCATTTTATTTTATCATGTGAAAAAAAAAAAAAAAATTCTGATCGGGGAAAACGTCATACCGGTCCCAACTGCATTCGGCAGCGCAGGCGATCGTGCATTGCGTGCGCATTTATGTTCGACGCTCTATTATCGTAATCATCATTATCATCGAATTACTATATTATCGTGAGGGAAAAACATAAATATAAAATGCAAAAAAAAATACATCTCTCATCGGTGTAATAATCGTTCCGGGAGAGCGTGCGTTCCTTCGTCCATCTTTCCCTTCGTCCAAATTTAGGCAGAAAATTCATGAATATAGCATGAATTTCTGTATCGTATATACATGATTCCTCTTTTTATTAATAAAAAAAAAAAAATGTTGTTTGGCTTACATTTTTTAACCTTCATAAGCGCATCGTATTTCTAGAATATTTTTATCATTTTTTTTTCTTGTAAATTATTATATATGTAATATTACGTAAGTTCTTTAACATTTTCAGGGACGGTGACTGCATAGTGCAACTATAAATTTCAATTCGAAATTGTAAAAACTGTCCCAGGAAAAAAAAAAAAATCTTTTACATCTTAGACGAATAACTTCATTCATTTCGTGTCTTTTAATATTGTTGGTGATTTCTGGTGACTGTTGATTTTAAATGAAGAAAATTTGCTTGCCACTAAAAGGGTTAAAAACGATATAATTTATACCAGGGATGGAACACGGGCGCAGAATTCATACCACTCTCAATGTAAGAAAAATTTCTACTTCTTAAATCAACGATATTATAGGTAGAGAAATTTCTTAAACGGATTCCGGTATGAATTCTGCGCCCGTGTTCCATCCCTGTTATACTAAAAATTGTTTTTATAGTTTTACAGAAAATATTTTTTTATTTTATTTATTTTATTATTTTTTTCATATTTTCCATGGTGTTTTCGATATTATATTGAAAAGTCTGTATCAACACGTGTGACACACTGTGTAAATATATTGCCATACACTTTCTTTACCTACGATCTCTAAAAAGTATAAATATAATGTATCATTTTCGTTGAAAGTTAAAATTTGTGAATGAAACTGGTACCAGACAATTCTTATTATTCCATTTATTGAATAATAATAATAAAAACAGTTATTGCTTAGATTTTAAATCAAAAGCAAATACAGAATATTTCAGAAAAATATATTCACACAGAGAGAATATAGTTACAAGAGCGAAACTTGCCACGCATATGTGGCTTGGTTAATCATGTAAAAGATCAAACGTGCAGCATTATAAAATATTAAGCAGTCATGTAACGGGTGCATAAAGAGAGTTTGGGTATAATTAAACGGGTATGTTTGTTCAGCGATGGATATTTACAGATGCATTGGTAGTTTCAATACATGAGATGATAGATGACATAAAACGTCTTACTGACGAAATTCGCGACGTTACTAGCAATTGTACCGTTATGAGCATTTTTAATTTTTTATTCCTCTCTTTTTATAAATCAATATTTTTGTGGCTTGTCGACGATAACTACCGCGAATTATTACTAAATGCTTGTACTGAAAAAAAAAAAAATAAATAAATAAAAAAGTGATATCCGAAAATTAGACCCCGCCGCTCCCTGCATATGGTTATTTCTAAAAATTGTAGGCGTTAACAGGGGGTCGTACTCTCTACACTTTTTTTTCTTCAGAACATTCTCACGGATGAGAATTTTTTTATTTCTTGCTACCGCTATTTTTATAAAATAATCTCTATCCTGTATAATTATTGCACATTACTTATATATACTACAAGTATTTCAGCATGAAACTAGTGGTGGCAAAATAATCGGAAATTTCTTATTTCTGAGAGTGTCCCGAAAAAAGGGCAGAGAGTCCGATCCCTGCGTTAAATAAAAGCATACTTGACAACATCCTGATTAATATTCCGTAGTATTGTTAGTCCCACCCTTTTTTACACACCAGTAAAATTTTAGAAAAATATTTTCCAAATTCAATTACGATTAAATAAGAAGAAAAATACTCTAAAAACATACTGGTGTAAAAAAGAAGACGGGGGTAAAAGTACTACGGAGTATTAATTAGTATGTTGGCAAGTATGGTAAAAGACATGTTTAAGATTTTTATCATGAACAAATAATAAATATATATATATATAAGCTTGCTCTTATGAAAAATACAAAATAATAATGAGAAAATAATTTAGCATTCGGATGTAAAAATAATTAAATTAATTAAAATTAATAATGAGTTATAAATAAAATTAAAAAATTTAATTCACGCTGCAAACTTTTATGGAACATGAGCTTAGTTTATGATTGCAATATAAACTAATAAGTTATTAATAATTGACAGATGAATTTAGTTTATAGTATTAATCAAATGTGAATTTTTTCCCATTCTCTGCGTTTAATAAAGCAATAGCCTTTAATTTTTAATTGCATAAATGTATTTGTATAATATGGATTTTTCTCAAAGAAACAATTTTTTATGCAATGGAATTTACACACATGTAATTTACATATATTTACATGTCTGTACCCCGGAGATAAAGGACATCATGTCAATTTTGTGAAAGAAGTTAGCACTAGGATTTTTATGTGCATATTTTGTTTTATATAAAGACATTAAGCACTGTGTAGAGTGACTATAAAGGAGATAGGATAGTTGGAAATAAAACCATGTTTAATTTTTTAATTCATGACAAATGTATTTCATTACAACATCAGTAACATCATTTCTAAAAAATTACAATTTTGTGGCATGGTGTCCTTTACCTCCAAGCAGGGATGGAACACGGGCGCAGAATTCATACCACTATCAATGTAAGAAAATTTTCTACTTCTTAAATCAACGATATTATAGGTAGAGAAATTTCTTCAACAGATTCCGGTGTGAATCCGGCGCCCGTGTTCCATCCCTGTCCGAGGTATAGATATATAATACATGCAGTTTTTTAAGTTATTCTGTAACAGTTAAATTATTTATTACAAATTAGTTAATTTATAAAATTGGTTAAGGGACATAAGACATTTTTTAGACTGTTTTTTCTCTCCCCGCCGCTCTTTTTCTTATACATCTTTCAGGCTATATATATATATAGATATATATATAATAACGTACATATTGTATTAATAGCAATAGAATGTAAGTTTAACCAAGAACATTTTATCGCCCTAAGGTTTATATTAAACAATGGGTAAAAACATTTCATAAATTGTCTGTTTCATTATTTTATTTCAAAAAAGTATCTGTTTAATGAAATTAACGTTTTTTCTGCTTATTCGTATGTTGATACAAGAAGGAAAAATACGATACCTTTTCTTTTTAATAGTCAATGTCAAACATTTTCGAATTAAGTCTAATATTATTACGTTTTTCGTTTAAAAATATGCTTTATGTTTTTTTTTTCTTTCTTTTTATCTATTGGATTTTTTTTTAATATTTGACAAAAGATGGTTTCATTTTTTTTTAGTAATCAGCATTATAAAGACACATCAAGTCGACCTTTGACATTTTAAAATTAACAAAAAAATGCGAAAAATCTTCTTTTTCACATTTGTGTTTTTCATGCTGATGAAGAAAGTCTTGCATCATTAGAGCATGTTATTTCACTTTGCGAACTGTATATATTTAGATCAATATTGAAATAAGATATACCACATAGTAGAATTTGTTATGCGTAAAAATCTGGTAATTTATTGGTGTATAATTTTGTAATATAATTATGAATATATAACATTTATTATTATATTTTTAAAAACAAAGAAAAAAACATTTAAGACATGATCTATCACTCGAATTTTCAGTTCTATTTACTGAATAAAGCAATACTAGTATCACTAGAAAATGTAAGTAAGTATCCTTAGAAAATAACAGTTCAAAATTTAAAATGCAATTTTTTATATTAAAAAACAAACTTGTGAATATTGCTGTTTAGAAATTGATTTCTTTTAAATATATACTATTCTTCTCTTCGTGTTATACAGGTTTCAAAAAAGTCACTATTTTGAATAAAACTTTTATACATAAAGCAATATCTGTATTATTTTCCCGAAGATATGAACAAACGACTAATGAAAATTACTGTTTTAAAAAAAGTTATATCCAAAACAGCGATTGCTGAGAATCCTGTATTGATATCCTTAAATATTTGATAACTTTTTTTTAAATGTATGATAAATAATGATTTTAATGTATGTTGCTTTTAAACAGAAAATTTAAACTGAAGTTCATGAAAGTTCTAGCACACACATCAAAGTTATAATAATGTAAGTTTTTTATCGATTTTAAAATGTTAATTTTGTTCAGTGAAAAAATATTTATGAAAATAAAATAACAAAATACTAAAGGAAAGTGTTTCTTGCAAACATGATTAAAAATATACCGTTAATAATCTTTGATTTAATCTATCTCTTCACATTTTAATGTCCATGACTCTTTTATTTCCCCATATCAGGGATGGAGCACGGGCGCAGAACTGATACCGGTATTTGTTTAAGACATTTCTCTACCTATAATATCGTTGATTTAAGAAATAGAAAATTTTGTTAAATTGGTAGTGGTATGAGTTCTGTGCCCATGTTCCATCGCTGCCATACAGATAACAAATTCTAGCTTAACATTTTGCACCACTATTTTCTTACATTAATCGTTTATAATAATTTTCTGAAATTTAATAAGGAAAAATTATTATTATTATTAGAGCTTCCGCAAAATTCGACTTTTGTATGCTAATATATGGACAATCTCAGTTTAAACCGGAATACACATTTTATTTATTTATTTTATTTTTTTATCTTATTTATTTATTTATTTATATTTTATTTATATATATATATATATATTTTTGAAGACTTTACTTTTGATAAAATCTTTTTGTAAAAAAATAGAACCGACTCCAAAGAGGAACTAGTATTCAAACAACTAAAAATGAAAGAAAATTGGCAGAAAATGGAACTGTAGATTGCGCCTAAAAGTATAAAATAATTTCCTTCGCCAAACAACCTATAACACTACAATTAATCATAACTTTTGAAGTCGGCGCAAAATTAAATAAAATTAAATTAGTTTTTAAAGGTTTGTCTTAAGATCGGTAGCAACAAATGCTGTTGTCTCGAATGATCCATTTTCATGTTTCCTTTATTATTTTATCACTGTATACAGTTGGTCCATTAGTAGCATCTACATAGAACAGAGAACATTCTTCACAATGCGGTATTTATGTTTCTACAAAGTTAGATCATCCTTGATAGCTTTTGAATTTGGCGATAAAAACGTAATGCAAAAATACACACACAAGATGTATATTTTCATAATATATATTGTACGATGTGTTGTTTCATATTCTTGATTACTCTCTTGATATACCTTATTAAAATAATCATGATATCCCAAAGAAATTAAATATATTTGCCAGATAATTTTGCGATTTTTCGTTCACCAAGGACGTCAGATACCAGCATCTTCGCCAACTTTTGCTGCTTACGAAATCTTATTTGTTTTCTTGAATCAAAGTAGTTTTCGGCTGCGTTTTGCAGGTAACAATGTGAGACGTGTATTTTGAATAGGATTTGATTTTTGTATTGAATAAGGGTATCAATTTTTATTTAATTTTGCGCCGACTTCAAAAGTTATGATTAATTGTAGTGTTATAGGTTGTTTGGCGAAGGAAATTATTTTATACTTTTAGGCGCAATCTACAGTTCCATTTTCTGCCAATTTTCTTTCATTTTTAGTTGTTTGAATACTAGTTCCTCTTTGGAGTCGGTTCTATTTTTTTACAAAAAGATTTTATTTTTCACTTTTCAGTGAAAACTTATTTATATAGCAGAGCATCAGAAGACGTTCGACGGAAGTTTCACAAATCATAACTTCCAAGAAAAGTGATATTACTCAAAAAATGGTTTATGTCACTGAAAAATACATTAAATGCACCCAATGTGAACAAAAAAGTTACATCTCCATCTAGAAAGTTATCCACTCGAGAGACAGTTGTGCCAGTTTTATTCTTGTCAAGTTAATTTTGAGTTGATTTTTCTCAAATGCTGCATTTTTAAATTGTGTCACTTTTCTTGCCTTTATCGGATATGAACAAAAAACTATTTATTGAACGAACAAATCTTTAGAAATGTAAAGAAAGGATACGCTGTATTCGTAACCGAAAATTCTATTAGGCATATATATTGAACTTTACAGTAAATACGTGTCACCCGCTGCGCTGGAAATCGCGCAACGTAAAATTCAAACAAAGAGCAAAATATGCATTGCAGCTGACGGACAGAAGTTTCAACATCGATACTTACACACTGCTTTTACCAGTGTAGCTGCTTGCGTTCAGCAGTTAGAGTGAGAACAGACTTTTGTGAGTATCCTGTATTTGTTTATATCTTATGAAATCCTAATGAAACTTATTTCAGGACAAGATCATTACGACAACAAAAAAAGTATTAAAATTAAATCATCTCTTACGAAGTATAAGCTAACAAATTTCAACAACAACGAGAAACATGGTTTGTATTGAGAACCTCTTCCTTTATGAAGTCGGCTTAAAACGCCTATGCGTTAATCGATGTAACCGCTTACAATAACCATACTTTGAATTTTACATCGCATAAATGTCACCCGCTACGCTACAACATATGCAATGTTTTTCAAGTGTGCACATGATAGAAAATTGTGAACAAACAAATGCACGTTTTAAGCTTTCTGTTTTTAGCATTAATGTCTAAACTATCTTTGCGTACTACATCGATGATGCTCTGCAATGTTATAATTCACATTTTTCCCCTGTCTTGAAACTTTTCCGAGATAGGATCGCTAACTCCACTCTTTTCCACCAGGTGGCGCTTTAGGCGGTTGAATCGCGTAGCACATGCCCACTTTACTGTACCTACATACCACTTTTATGACTCTAGCTGCAGCTGTTCAGCAGTTAAAAGAGTCGTGACTGACTTTTTTGGGCACCCTGTATTTTCTTTTGATCGTAAAGATCTTACAATGGGACCTATTTCAGACCAAGACTTTTACAATAAAACAAAAAGTATCAAAATCGGATCCGTTCAGATGTTATGAGCTAACAAACAAAAACAAAAACAGAAAAACATACGCTTTGAATTGAGAACCTCTTCCTTTTTGAAGTCGGTTAATTAGAGCATTTCTTACGAAGTTATAAGCTTACAAACAGCAACAAAAACACATAGCAAGAATTAAGAACACCCTCCTTTCTGAAGTTGGTTGAAAACGACTTTGCGCTTATCGATGTGACCGCTTTGAACCACAGAGTATACGTGTCATCCTCTACGCTGTAAAGCGTGCAACGTAGTTCAAGTCTGCACAGTGTAGGAAATTGCGAACAAACAATTGCACGTTTTAAGCGTTCTATTTTTAGCAATAATGTCTAAAAACTGTCTTTTCGTAGTAAATCGATGATACTCTACAACTTCGTAATTAACTTTTCTCCCATCTTGAACAGTTTTTGAGATAGGAACGCTAATGCCGATGTTTTTCACCAGATGGCGCTTTATTTTCTTTAGATTTTAAAGATGTTATAATGGGACCTACTTCAGACCAAGACCTCTACAACAAAGCAAAAAGTATCAAGTAACCGTATTTTGAACTATATAGCGTATGTCTCACCAGCTACGCTACTACGTGAGCAATGTAGCTCAAGTGTGTATAGTGTAAGAAATTGCGAACAAAAAAAAAGCACGTTTTTAGCCTTGTACTTTTAACATCAATGTCAAAAACATCTTTTCGTACTAAATCGATGATGCCCTGCAATTTTATAATTCACTTTTTTCCCCTGTCTTGAACCGTTTTCGAGATAGAAACGCTAGCATGAATGTCTAAACTATCTTTTTGTACTAAATCGAAGATAATCTTCAACTTTCTAATTCATCTCTTTTCTTTAAAACCGTTTTCGAGATAGGAACACTAAATCCACTATTTTCCACCAGGTGGCGCAGCAAGCGGTTTAACCTTGTACTGCAGGGCCACTTTACTATACTTACATACCATTTTTATCACAATATCTGCAGCCGTTTAGCAGTTAAACGAGTTGGGACTGATTTTTTTGGGCACCCTGTATTTTCTTTAGATCGTAAAGATATTACAATGGGACCTATTGCAGACCAAGACCTTTTCAACAAAACAAAAAGTATCAAAATCGGAGCATCCGTTCAGAAGTTATGAGCTAACAAACATAAAAAAAACATACGGTTTGAATTGAGAACCTTCCTTCTTTTTTTGAAGTCGGTTAAAAATATAAAAATATGCAGAGTTTAAAAATATACGTTTATTTAAAGTGTTAACAATTTTGCGTCCGTTGATACCACAATGATACCATAATTAAGAGTAAACCCGATTAGGAGGGATTTTATTTAAAACATTAAGTGCCGTCACTGATTATACACGCCAGTGATATTTAACGAATCATGCATATAATGTTCTGTGGATAAAATTTAAGTGATTTAAAATGGAATTGGCAAAATACCTTTTTAAGAAATATGACATTTTAGAAAAAAATGCAACACTATAAATACTTGTGCCATATTGCACAGCAGTATTGATGCAGCTTACTTGCCACAACCATGTAGAGAAACGTTACCAGTTATAACATTCTACGGTTGCGCAGTTACAGCTGGTAACATTTCTCTACATGGCTGTGGCAAGTAAACAGCCACAGTATTGTTTCGTAATCTTACACAAAATTTTTTATAGTGTACGACCCATATTTTTCCCAGATTTCGCAAAATTTTCTTTGGAAAACCAGTCCAAAACCTGAAAAATATAATTGAAATAAAACAAGAACAAAAATAAAAAAATAAATAAATTTGCTTATTTTCAAGACAATTTGGGAAAATCAGTATGAAAACATGAGCATACACATTGCAAATTGAATGCATAAGCAACAAATGGTTTTATTTGAATATTATTCTACTTAAAAAAAAAAAAAAAAAAAAAAAAAAAGTTGTTTTTGTTTTCAGCATATTTCTAAAGTCTATTTTTTTTCTTTTTAATCTAAAATAAGATTTAAGTAATTTACACATTTTATAACCTAAACATTATTTAAGAGAAATAATGATTAGGTTATAAAATCTTTAATTTGTAAAAAAAAAAAAATAGAAAATAGTATTTCAATAAAAGAATTATTGAAAACTATATCCCATTTCGACATACGTTTCTGGTTTCTTTCTTTCTTTCTTTTTTTTTTTTTTTTTTTTTTTTTTAATTAGTTAAAATCTTAAACAGGGAACTTTGAAAGCAGAATGTGTCAACTGCAAACTTATCAGCTTATGAGCATCGTTAAGGTGCATTTTAAGCAGTGAGAAATTCTATTTACTTATTTTTCGCAAAAAATAAAACGAAAAAAAAAAAAAAAAAGTATGTACTGAAATTTTAAATTCATAAGAAAATGCGATTTTTTATGGTTTTTATAGGAAATAAAAACTATAACAATTCTAATTATATAAAACTCTAAAGGCTCACTTCATTTTAATCCTGAGAGGAAATAAAAAAGAAAAATTCGGAAAACTTGTTGCCAAGGAACAGTTCGTATTGAAGAGTGCCTTAAGTATTTTATCTATAATTAGTTGTTATTGTGTTTTAAAAGTAAAAATTTCCCTTTCAAATGGAAACAAAGAAAAACACATTAAAAGAACATACATTGTTAACAAATAACATTTCAGAAGATTTAGGCATTGAATTCTTTAAATTATTTTTTTAGAAATATGCTTTATATTATTTTAAGTAAGATCAGATTTATAACAAATTAATGTATAGGATATTAACTTTCACCGTTACGTATAAATAAAATGATAGAATTAAATTTAAACAAAATACCGTTCTAGTGATGAAAAGAGATTTTTTTTAATCCAAAGAAGAATGAATATTTTGATGAGACTTACTCCTAAATTTTATTATTAGCGGGCAGTGTTGCCAGATCTGGCGGATTTTTTATTCGGTAATCACCAACAATGTTTAATTGTATCGCTTGCCCAATGATATTGAAGATTGAAAGTTTATTATATATATCCAATATCACTTACGAAAATTATTGGTGATTATTGAATAAATAACCCATCACATCTGGCAACACTATTAACTGTCACACGTTAAAGTTAATCTGTTTTGAAACGCAAGACACCTCATTTATTAAATTAGAAGAAAATTCTTGCCGATTTTTACATTTATAATCTTTTTTTTTTTTTTTTTTACATTTATATATTTTTTCTTTTCTGTTTTTAAATATGAAAAACATAATCAGCATTCGGTATTAGATATTAATTTTAAAAACCTAAATGATTATTTTTTATTGCTGCGTGCTATATTACATGAAACAAGCATGTTTTTTTTTTTTTTTTTTTAATAATAATTTCTTCTAACTAAGAAACCGTCCCATACTGTAATCATAAAAAAATCCAAACAAGCATTAATCGAAAGAGCATATATAAACATGTATTTTGACGCATAAAACAATAGTCCTCCTCAGCTCGATTTCGAGTAATAAATTCTGAAATTTCACTAATAATCGGTGCAACCACGCCGAACTGAAATAACGAATGAAATCCGAAACAAGCGATAATCGAATGAGCACCGACAAACGTGTTGTTTGATGCAGAATGAGTTGCCCATTTTAGCTTTCAGACTCTATCGCGATATAAAATCTAAAAATTCGCTAATGTAGAATCTACAAATTGAAACAGTCATTGTTCTGCCAGGATTTATCAGGACTCTTCCCACTTCTTTCTCGGTTACTATAAACATACTTGCCAGCATCCTAATTAGTATCCCGTAGTGTTGTTTGTCCCACACTTTTTTTCACATCAGTAATTTTTTAGAGTAATATTCTCCAAATGCAATTACGATTAAAGAAGAAGAAAAATATTCTAAACTGATACTGGTGTGAAAGGAAGGCGGGGCTAACAATACTACGGATTATTAACACTTTCACAACCGCATGTTTTTGTCTTTTTCACAGTAAGGACAGCCTGAAGGCGTTATTCTTCCTTGTTACAATATTTCAGAACAAATTTTTCCGTATTCACATTTATATTACAAATTGATATACATTATAGTTATACTGATTCTAATCACAGCATTTATATCCATAGTAAATTAAAAGTACAAATATGAATATTAGGTACACTTTTAAGAAATAAATAACAAACAATTGCAAAAGAAACGTCCACTGGTGGAGTTAGAGATTTTCAAATGACGTGAATCTACGTCAGCGGTCTCGAAAGTGTTAATTAGTATGTAGGCAAGTATGACTATAAATTACCTATTGCTTAGTTAAGCATATATTATTATCTATTCTCATTATTTTTATGACTACTTCCAGAACTTCCAACATTTCTAATTTATTCCGTAGCATTCTTCGTACCCGATTTTTTGTTTGCGCTATTTATTTGTAGAATAATTTTATTCTTTCTTAATAGTAAATGCATATTACGAAAATTACACTACAAATAAAGCGGTGTGAAGTAATGACGAGTATTAACAATGCTACGGAATAAATTAGAAACGTTAGCATATCTGCTATAACATATATGCCAACACTTTTAATTTATTCTGGAGCATTGTTAGTGCCCACATTTTTTCACAGCTCATTTTTTGTAGAGTACATTTCTCCAATATGTGATTACGATTAAATAAGCAGAAAATTACTCTTCGCGAAAATTGGTGTGAAAAATAAGGTGGATTCTAACAGTGAATTAAATTGGTGGCAGATCTGGTTTTAGAGCAGTGTTGCCAGACTTTGCGAGTTTTTTATTCAATACCTCCAATAATTTTGAGAAGTGACATTTAATATGCATAATAAACGATTGATCGCCTATTATATATATCAAATATCACTTTTAAAAGTTATCGGTGACTATTGAATAAAAATGTCACAAAATCTGGCAACACTGGTTTAGAGTACAGGATTTTTTAAATCACAACAATTTGTATTAATTTTACATTGATTCCAAAATTTCTAATTTATATTGTAGCATTGTTAGTGTCATATTTCTAAGAATAATCTTTTTATTATTTAGTAGTAATTAAAAATTTCAGAAAATTACAAATAAAGTAGTATGAACTCAAGAGAGGTACTAAAAAATGCTACGAGATAAATTACTGGCAATGTTAGGAACTCTAGTTTTATAATAGTATATAAGGCAAGGATATTCTTACACAACTGTGGCAGATATTTCACATAACACCAGAAACTGATTAAAGCATCCATACCGCCAACACTACTTTTAATAATAATTTTTATATTATATAGCATAAAAATTCCGTGCTTTCATAAGAAAGTTGTTACTGATTAAGAAATTAGTAGTATTGGAGATTCAGATTTTCACAAGAGACCACTATTACAACTATACTCACTTTAGAGTCCACTATTTTAAGATATTAACTCTTTCCTTACTTTAAAAATGAGTTTTTTTTTTATTATAACAGGGTACGTACGGTCCTACAGGTTTCTTGATTTTCTCTACCACTGATTTTATATAACAATAAAAAAAAATCCTATAAATAAAACAATGTATGAATATATTGTTCAAAAATACAGGTGGAAAAGTTCTATAAAAAAAGCAGGTGCTTTTATTAAAGTGAAAAAACCCTAAACCAAAAATATTTGTTTAAAAAATATTGTAAAAATGTGCCTAGGGTTTAGTCATACCATGTATCGAATGTTTCTAATTAATCATAGAAAAGGGCTAATGAAGATTTCATAGTTTAAAAATTATAATTAAATTATTTGTTCCTACTATCGACAGTATAAATTCTGAAGTGGCGGTGAAAAAAGAAATTTGAGAGCTGTTCTCGTTATATAACATAAAAGTTATTTAAATAAATAAAACAATGGTGGTAAAAATATATCGTGTGTTCTAGTATATTATTTTTTTTTAAATATTTATATTATTTTTTAATTACCTGAAATATTTTTAACAGAAATAACATAAAAGTATATTATATTTTTAATTAAAATTGGCTAAAACAAAATAAAGATATATGTAAAGATATACAAAAAAATAAGATGTAATATATTAAAGTTTGTGACACAGGGCCTGATTAAGAGCACGGTTCAGTTTCACATTCTTTTTTTAATTGCATTGTCTTATACGAGTAATAAACAAATATTCCTAGATATAATGAGGAGGCAACCTATTTTTTTTAAACAGCGATCTTTAATTTACGATTTATAGATTCGATTTCAAGACACAACCAAATTCTTATAAAAGTCATTTATTAATGAAAAAAACAGAATTTCTACAATGAACAAGTTAGACTTATTGTTAAATTATAGTTGTGACAGTGCATTCCTTTAAATAAATAATTTTAAAGTTACATACAAGAAAAATGATGTACGAAAAGCTCTTTGTTTGGATTGGATATGGCAAATACTTTTGAGGAAATTTTAGATTAATAGATATTTTTCTTTCTTTTTCTTTCTTTCTTTCTTTTTTTTTTTTTTTTTTTTTTTTTAATAAAAATAAAAATAACCGTCAGTTAATTTTGATAAACCCTCTTAACAAACGCAATTTGTTCACTTTTAGTACGCATTGTCAAAAATAAGATTAAACCAATACTTCTCCAAAAACAGCATTCATTAAATTATAAATTATCGGTTGATTTTAATAAACCCTGTTAACAAACCCAATTTGTTCACTTTTAATACACATTGTCAGTAATAAGATTAAACAGATACTTCTCCAAAAACAGTATTCGTTAAATTATAAATTATCAGTTGATTTTGATAAACCCTGTTAACAAACCCAATTTGTTCACTTTTAATGCGCATTGTCAATAATAAGATTAAACAGATACTTCTCCAAAAACAGTATTCGTTAAATTATAAATCATCAGTTGATTTTGATAAACCCTGTTGACAAACCCAGTTTGTTCATTTTTAATACGCATTGTCAATAATAAGATTAAACAGATACTTCTCCAAAAACAGCATTCGTTAAATTATAAATCATCAGTTGATTTTGATAAACCCTGTTAACAAACCCAGTTTGTTCACTTTTAATACGCATTGTCAATAATAAGATTAAACAGATACTTCTCCAAAAACAGTAGTCGTTAAATTATAAATCATCAATTGATTTTGATAAACCCTGTTAACAAACGCAATTTGCTCACTTTTAATAGACATTGTCAATAATAAGATTAAACAGATACTTCTCCAAAAACAGTATTCGTTAAATTATAAATCATCAGTTGATTTTGATAAACCCTGTTGACAAACCCAGTTTGTTCATTTTTAATACGCATTGTCAATAATAAGATTAAACAGATACTTCTCCAAAAACAGCATTCGTTAAATTATAAATCATCAGTTGATTTTGATAAACCCTGTTAACAAACCCAGTTTGTTCACTTTTAATACGCATTGTCAATAATAAGATTAAACAGATACTTCTCCAAAAACAGTAGTCGTTAAATTATAAATCATCAATTGATTTTGATAAACCCTGTTAACAAACGCAATTTGCTCACTTTTAATAGACATTGTCAATAATAAGATTAAACAGATACTTCTCCAAAAACAGCATTCATTATATTATAATGGTTTCAGAATTAATCATGATAAGAAATAGATTTAATAATAATTTCAAAAAAAAAGTTCTTTGATTCTAAGACTACTTTTAGTCTTGCCAAAATTAATTCAACCAAAAACCTGAGTAACGTACGTAATCAAGATTAAAAGCATTATCCTCAGTGACTTTATAAATACAATACGTCTGTTTTAACAAACTTACAAACGCGAAAATATCTTTACATTTTTTCGATGTGTTTTTGGTTTTTACATTTAAATATGAGTAATTTATTCATAACGGTGTTACTATTACTTCTAACATTTTTGCACGTGTAGCCTGAATAAACCCCGGCCATATTATATATAGTATTTTTTTCAAAAAAAAAAAAAAAAAAAGTAAATAATTAATGATAGAAATTGTATGTTAACACTTTCGAGACCACATGTTTTCGTCTTTTTGACACCAAGGTCTGCCTATGGGCATTATTCTCCAAAAATATATTTTAGAACAAAAGATTTTGTATTCACATTTATAATACAAATGGATATAGTATTCATTCTAATCAAGGAATTTGTATCCATAGTACACTCAGTGCCCGCAGTGGTCCTGTATTTTCACATTTGTTTTATTATTTTAATACCACTATTTTTTTATACATTTTGTCAAGATTTTAAAACTAAAACAATATGTAAAAATATATTGATTGATTAAAGTGGTGGGAAAATAATAAAAATGCACGTAAAAATATAGAACTGCTGCGGGCACCGTGTACTCACTGTACAAATATAAATATTGCATATATTCTTAAGAAATAAATAACACACCAATTTCGAAAGAAACGCCCACTGGTGTAGTTGCAGATTTTCAAATGACGTGAATCTATGTCAGCGGTCGCGAAAGTGTTAAATAAGGAAATGCAAACATTAAAAAGTAATAATGGTGTTTAGCATTATTGAAAAAAATAAATAAATAAATGAAATTATTATTTTAATAATGTAATTTTGTGAATCATAAGTGAATTTTATTTGCTAAAAATAGTGGTGATATCGTACCTCGGTTTTCATAAGACTCTGATTCCACATGATAATCTTAAATTTTATTCCCTAGAAAGATATAGCAGCATTTCTAATTCACTACAGACAAATATTAGCACTTGCCTTTTTTTTTGCATAACTCTTTTTGAAGATTAATATATCATTGATTAATCGTAATTTAATATTGAAAACTGATACTATACAAATGATGTGGAAAAAAAAGTGCAGGTACAAACGTTGCCGTCGAATTAATTAGAGATGTTGTTTTATTTGTCTAAGCAAAATAGTGAACAAAGTAGGCTATGAAAATTCATACCAGATGTTATATTATAAATTTCTTAATTTATATTTTGATCAAGTGATAGCCTATAAACTATATTCTATAATAATGAATGTCAGTTTTTTACTAAATTTTTGGGATCTCATCAATAAACATTTTTTGAAATACCAGTTGCATTATCACTCTCAGGAGATATATTAACAGTAACGTTTCTAAATTCCTATTTTTAAAGACACAAACCTCCCAGGTAAAAAATTACCACTGTTAGTATATATTTAAAAATAATAATTTTTTGCATATTCCGACTTACTTTACAAACATTAGTAAAATTATTATAATTTAATAACATACATTTTATTAAAATAAAAGGTTCTTATTAATTGCTTTTATACGAACAATCTTTTTCTCGTTAATATTTTGACAATATTAATTTTTTAAATATGGTTTTATACCGCTTACGACCCGTTTATTTTCGTGATTCTCCGACACCTATATTAATACATATATGCATATACATAATGTAGATTACTTTTTCCTTTGATGGATCTTGGAAATATACTACAGAAATTTTCTATATAAATATAGTGGTGGAAGTGTCACGAAATATTTGAGACAGTAGACATCTTGTATTATTATGATGAAAAAATTCTTTGACAGTTTGATACATTTTCAGCTTTATATATATATATATATATATATAATACTTTTGATTATGTTTATGTACTGCCATCTAAAAATAATTTATATATATATATATATCGGTGATGGGAATTACGCGCAGAAATCATACCATTATTTCCAAAAACAATAATTATTGTTATTCAATACAATATTTATTATGAGGAAAGTTTTTGTTCATAAATAGTGATATTGAATCTGCAATAATTTCCTATCCCTGACACACACGCACATACGTATATATATACATGTACATATATATATATATAAATAAATAAATATATATATATATATATATATATATATATATATATATATATATATATATATATATATATATATATATATATATATATATATAAGTTACATAGAAAACAAATTATCATTACACTATACATATATCAAACTTATTACTTATTAAACAGCAATATACTAAAAATCAATCCTATCAGGTATGAAAATTTATAATTACAGAATTTTATTTTCAGCCAACAAGGGATTGACTACAGAATTCGTAATTTTGTAACTTCATTATACTTTTATAATCCCTTTTCAATTAGTTTGATAAGAGTCACGCGTTTTCAGTCCGCTGACATTCTTTAGAAATTATGTCAAATAAGGTGTTTATGAGGTTTAACAACATTTAAATCCTCCTTATTACAAAGTTTAACGAGGAGTACTTAAAAAAAAAAAAAAAAAATGAACTGTCGCTTTGAAATTCTCATTTATAAACGTTAATTATTTGTGACTTAAGTTTAATGAATATCTCTCTTAATGTGATGGATTCAGCAAGAAATAATTAAATTAAAATTCATACGTTACATTTTATAGTTATACGAGTTCAATGATTTTTAACTTTCTTTTTAAGACGAAATTCGTAAAATCCTAAATCCTTGAATTTATTTTTTCAAATGTTTTCATAATCCATTTAATTAAATTTTTTATGTTTTGAAAATATATTTTAAAAAGTACCCATTTATATTACATATTTTCAAAAATCTAATAAATATGAATGAGTACCGTACTGTACACAATTTTAGCATATAATAGTTAGTAATTTTAGAGCGGATATTTTCTTAATAAGTGTAAACTGCATGAGCAGAGTCTTATTAAACTCCTAGTTCTTCATACCAGCATATATACTAACATTAAAATTATTTCTCTGAACATTGTTAATAACCAAAATTTTTTCACACATCTTTTTTGAAAGGTAAATTTATTCTTATTAAATCTTAATTACATATTGTAGGGCATTATTCTACAAGAGTGGTGTGAAATACAGGTGACACAAACAATGCTCCTGTATACATTTAAAGTGTGGGCATATATGGCTAGCATATAGGATACATAATCTTCGTGCAAATTTTACACCACTACATTAATATAGAATTTGTTTATATAAATTTTCTCCAACGAAGGATGAGAATAAGGAATATGTTTTTTGCATATATTAGTGTCATTGCTCTTTCAATGTGCGACTCGTGAGGCATTAGAGGTTCAAGGGCGGGGGCCGATAGTGCTAGAGTTTCCGTCTCAAGATATCTCTTATATCACTATTTTATTCGACGTAAACTCTTTACGAGTCACACTGTCATTACTATCTTTTAACCCCTTAACGCGAGCTGTCCTCGCTGCGAGGACGCAACATTTAAGATCCAGCTGCAAAAATTCATCCCGGAAATTTTTTAGCAAATATTTACGTTTATAACATATCAGAGAAGGGCAGTTTTTTTAACCGTAAAATTTAAATTTTGTTTTAGTTTAATTTACTTCATGAATTCCGGTGGCAGTATAATTTAAATGATCCGAATTGTCTTGCGCCGCAAAGGGTTAATAATAAGTTTTAGTTTTTATGTGATAAAAAAACCGTGTTTTCATTAGAAAATTATTTTTTATAAGAATATAAAGGCGTATATTTTAATTTATTCCGCCCCCTTTTTTTATTTTTTAGTTCCGCCTTTATTTCGCACCATTTTATTTCTAGAATATTTCTTTCCAATATATGAGAAAAATTTACTCTTAAAAAAAAGTGATATTGAATAAAGGTGGATCTAAAAGTGCTACGGAATACATAAAAATATTGGCAGGTATGTAAAGGTGTGCATAGGTAAAATTCACACTTTGCCATTTAGACATCTCTATCTTACAAAAATAATTGTCACCATCATTTATTTTCCATTAATTATAATGTGATAGTAGTACTTGTTAAATACTTTAAATGATACAAATATGAAAATTATATCTATAAAAATAAGTCATCTAAAAAAAAAAAAAAAAAAAAAAAAAAAAAAAGTAAAGTGGTGAAACTGTACATTTTCTTAATGGCGTTCTTTGAAAGGCAGTAAGAAATGCAGTTTTGATTGAAGTTACATTCCGAAAAAATATTTATTTCCTATTTTAAAACAGGGATGAAAGATTTCCGCTTTTTTGCCACCAGTATTTTCCTACAAAAATTTCTACCTTATAAAAATCGCAAAAATAACTGTAAAAATATGATAAAAATTTCTGTAAAGAAATACCGGTGGCAGTAAAAGCGGAACTCTCTCATCATTGTTAAATCCCGTACTTTAAATGAAAAATTTTCGTTTAAAAATAGGAATAGCTGTCAAGTGTTACAATATTAAGGTATCAATATTATTATAGATATTTTTATAAGATTTTATAGCAGTATTTTTACGATTTAATGAGGTGGAATTTTCTGTAATAATTACTGGTATACAAAAACATATTACTTGGTACCTATGCCTTATATATAAAAAGGTCGTAAAATAATAAAATTATTTTACGTTTATTACTTATAATGTAACGCCCTAAATTCCAAGAGCATCACCGTGTTAGTTACGCTTAGAGCCTTTATTATTATTATTATTATTATTATTATTATGATATATAGTATATATAAAATTAATTAAGTCAGTAAGGAATAATAGACATTTTGTATTTCATAAATTTTCTTTTGAAACAAAAAACGTTTAATATTGTCATTTTTTATGCTTCACATTTTTAATAATGTAAGAAATGTAAATGTAAATACACTCATTTTAAGAGAGTTTTTTGAAAAAAATAAATAAATAAAATAAAATAAAATCTTTAAAATTGTCATGTACTTCATTTATATTTTTAATCGTGGAAGTGAAAGAAGAATTTTCTGTTGGTTTCATATTTTCGGGAATAAATAAATACAGATGTTTAAAGCATCTGATATACTTATTATTATTATTATTATTGCGATATTAAATATTTATTGAAATAAATTTAATGCTTACTATTATTTGTTTTTCCCTAAAAGCAATGATTATTAAATTTTAAAATAAACTAAAACTTACATGCAAGAATTTTGTATTTGTAACAAAACGGTATTCAACTGAGTAAAATACATTTTCTTAAGTTGTAAATCGTGTAGTCTTTTATTCATGTCATGATGCTTCCGTTCTCTAAAAATGCTTAAAATATATATTACTTTAGTCCTACCTGAAAACTTTATAAATAACAGAAAAAAGAGTGACATTTCAGACAATAATGCAAATCCCTTTCCAGAAAAATACCAAATTTTTATTTTAGGATAGAATAGAAAATAACCTGTATTAACGTCTATCTGATGTTTCAAAAGACTAAAAATAAAATAGAATTTAAATTTAAATTTACAAATACATGAATTACTTCTTTTATTTTTTAGGTGTCATTCAAAATCAGCAGAATAAATTTAATCAAGTATTTCATGTTTAATTTTATCTAAATGTAATTTGAAATTGCTTAGGCATTTCATTATCTTAAGCATATTCATTATCTTATCTATCTTATGTACAGTCGGGGAAAAAAAAAAAAAACGCAGCACTTGATGATATTTCGTTATTAATTGACGCAGAAAAATTTAATAGACACCATTCAACAGGAAATTAAACGCACTTTCTGAAAATATCGTCAAATTTTGAATTAGGGGTCATCTACATATTAAAATGAGCGCCAACTTTGATTTTTTCAGAAGCAACACCCAATTTTTACTTCATATTCGAATTTCTGAGAGTCTGGTAGTGCGGAAAAGTATACTGTTTGTATACTTTATCTTTAGTATTCATAGAGTTATGATAAAAAATGTGTTAGGGGGTTATCTCTAAATATAGAAAAATAAAATTAAGATCCTACAAGAATTAGACAAAATTATACTTTTTCACACCGGAAATATTTCAAGAAAAAAATATTTATAAAAAAAAATAAAAATACGAACGCCTTTGCTGTACCTTAATTATCAAGAATTCAGTTTTTTGGATATGTATATACTTCAGTACTTTTTTAGACAATTTTAGGTATATTTAAATACATTACACTTACGATTGGTCAGACAATACTCTTTATAAAAGTGCAATATTTTTCAATTAAAAAGCATCTATCATGGATATACTGATCACCAATAAAGCTTAAATTTTCTTTCGTACGTGTAACATAATATACAAACTGAAATAATATAGCTATATATATATACAACAACGCATAAACTAAATCTTTTCGGATAAATTATTTTAAGGTTTCATAAAGTAAATATTAAACAATTTTAATAGCACTTACCAGTTTTGGGTCAGTTGAACTCTTTGGAACTGTACGATTTGTTTTATAATTTCTATGAGAATATAATTTCTTAATAACCGCTTTCGCGACTGCTGACGAAGATTCACATCATTTGAAAATCTGTAGCTATGCCAGTGGGCGTTTCTTTCGTAATTTGTGTATTACTTATTTCTTAAGTATGTACACAGTGTTCAGATTTTTCCAATAAAATATAGTATGGATAGAAATATATTAATTAAAAAGAATATAATTATAATGTATATCCATCTGTAATATAATTGTGGCACAGAAAATTTGTTCTGAAATATTTTATTTTGAGAGTATTTCAAACAGTAAACCCCGCCTATTTAGTTAATTTTTTCTTCTAGTGTTCGTTTAAAGGATTCAAAATTTAATATTAGTAATCGATGAAGTAAATACCACTTGTGTGTATTTTTGTCAACGTAAAATAAGGGGTTTAACACGAATACTCAAAGTCACATTCACTTTTCGTTGCTGTATTGTTTTGTTTTGAAGAACGATAAAAGGCGAGGCTTTAGAAATCAGGAATTCTTGTTACTAACACTAATGTCTAAAAATCAACAGTTTTGTTTCATTTCTTTGCATTTGATGTTGTTGTTATATAATTTGACCCGTAAATAAAAAATAAAAATATTATGCTCAATTTTCTCCGTTATTTTTTAAGATTTGCTTCGTTATCTCATTCAAAATTTTTTAAGAGAAGGCCCCCTAAACCACTCCAAAAGAAAGATTTATTTGTATCTCGAAAACTAATAACTGGAATGAGCTGCAAATTTGCACACCCATATTTTTCAGCATTAGGATTCATTTTATGTAAAAATTAATATAGGTCATAATTCATAATTTTTATGAATATGAATTTATTAATATTTTTCAGAATTAAAAATATTTTTCAGAATCAAAAGTAATGATGGATTATGTTTGGGTTTCTTCACTGTATCTCGTAAAAAAAAATATATATATATCGATCAAGTTATTTTTTGTGAAGATATTAATAAAAGTTTGAAATATGAATTTAACATTAGCACCTTCAAACTTTAAACGCTTATATCTCTGTGAAAAAATAAGTAAAATGTACAACCAATATACTTTTATTCATATATAAAATAAAAATGGGGCATTACCATTGAAAAAATCAAAGTTCGTGCGCGTTTTAATATGTAGACGACCCCCAATTCAAAATTTCCGTTCATTTTCTGAATCTACTCTCAATTCTCCGTCGAATGATACCTATTACATTTTTGTGCATTGATTAGCAACAGAGTTACATCGAGTGCTGCGTTTTTTTTTTACCCGACTGTACATCTCACTGGGTACGCAGCATGAGTTTTTTGCACCGTTAACAATTCCTGTAAATTTAATGTAAATATTTAACCAGAGTCTCTGTAAATTTACAGTAACTCTTATTTAAAAGTGAATAATCGAGATTCTCGATCTTTATTCTGTATTTTTACCTAATTTTATTATTTAATTTTTTAACTAAAATTAAAAATGACTGTTTCTACATTAGAAAAATCATTCTAGGTTTGAAATATATTCTCACCAATAATTAATTAAACTAATATTAGTTATTAGAGTGAATGTATAAAATAAGTTTTTTAACATCTCCGTTTAATTTTTCTATAATTTTACGTAAGACTTAAGATAATACATTACACAGAGTTTTCTGTCAAAATTTTTAACAGTGTGGATATACTGATAGATATCATAAAGATAGATATCACCATTATGACATATATCATATCGGGAGAGGACTGTTAACCATAGATGCCAACATTTTAAATTATACCGTAGTATTTTCTCCGGAATAAATTAAAATGTTTGCAGTTATGCTCTTAACCCATAAACATCTTATTTAAACACGTAAATATCATATTTAAATACCATACTGGTTGTTGTGAAATCACATTTCGCTTTTAATTAATTCAAGAGCATCATTAGACCCACCTTTTATCATACAATTAAAATAATAATAATATTGAATTGAGAGATTAGTTGATTGGACGTCTGGGTCGTCTGCTATTATCTGGAAACAACCGTATTGATGCTTATTTTTCTTCTCCACGGGAAGTTCGAAAGACAAAGAACATTTGCTAGAAATAAAATTATAAACAGAAAATAAGCTCCGCTCACAAATATCATGCAATGCAGTGAACGTTTGTGAGCTGATCTCGGAATTTAAAGCGAATGGGTTAATATAACATTTTATATCATAGCCTCCTAAACTAGATGGCTTACGCATTGTTCATAAACTTGGCGGTAGACAGCGCCACCTGGTACATATTGCACGATCAGCCACCAAAAAATTTTTAAAGTGGGATCTGATATAAGCAAAAGGCGAATAAAATCGGAGAAACGCCGATTGTACATATCATATATGACTTCTTAAAATTATTGATGAGAGTTGAATAAAAAAGTGCGCAATCTGTACCATGTGGCGCTGACTACCACTTGAACTGTTGCCAAGTTTCCGAGCCACACAGAAGGCATCTAGTTTAGGAGAATATAATTATGCCATTAAAAAAAAAAAAAAAAAAAAAAAAAAAAAAAAAAAAATCCCACGGCTACGAACTTTCGGGAAAATTAATAACAGAGGCTATATAAAAAATAGTGGTATTAACCTTAAATTTAAAATGTAAATTTTAGAAACTACGATTACAAATTACTCATTTTTTTTTTTTTTTTTTTTTTTTTTTTCTTTAAATGAGTTTAAACATAATTATTGTTTCAATATTTCATAGGATATTTAATACAGACTCTCTCAGTAAAATCAAATCTATTAAAACACTTTTTTTTTTTTTTTAATTGAAGTATAATCCAGATTTATAAATTTTGCAATTTTATGAAATTATTCAATTTTCATTTTAGAAATTCATTAGCACTTTTGAATCAGGAATTTTTTTCTATAACTATTATATGAATTCGGGAATGTTAGAGATATATAGATCAGGCATGCAAAGTGAAAGTTTTTGGTGCCAGTACTAAATTAATAATTTTTTAATAACAATTAAAAAAATAATATAAAAAATTTAATCACGACCTCGTTACCCGGTAAAATAATTTAACTGTTGTTTCCAGAGCGAAAATGTTACAATTATCTAACATAATTTCATTTTAAATAGAAAGATGCTCTTGTAAGCCTTATCGCTCGTATGCTGTGGGGACATTAAAAAATCGAGCCACGCCTTAAGGTGTTCCTCTGCAAATGGAATGTTATTTTTGTAAAACGTGTAACTATAGGCTACCTTTCGGCTACGGGAATATTTTAACAGAAAGGCTTATTTTGTTTAATGATGATGTAAAATAATGCAAATTATTACAATTTTTCGGTAGCCAAACGGTAGTAAGTTGGAAACTATACGTGTGACGTTTTAAAGGAACATTAAAAGGCGTGTCTTACGGAAAATATGCCGAGCGCAAAGGGTTAAATGTATTAGAAAATCTTGAAATACGTCGCAATTTTCTCTTGATAGATTTTTTTGTGCTTTTGACACTGTCAAATAAGTCCTGTTTGCTGCCAGAAATTTTCTGTAATTCAGAAAAATACGTTCTATCAACGGAAAAATTACGCTGATAGAACGTATTTTTCTGAATTACAGGAAATTTGTGGCAACATTCTGCAGCAAACAGGACTTTTTTTTGACAGTGTAGTCACATGATGGTGTATAAATGCTCTTTTCGATGCAATCAGTCAGAATCTGTAAAAAATTTACGCATAATGCCAACATTCCTAATTTTTCCGTACCTTTTTAGTACCCATACTTGCAAAATTTAGCAGTTATTGGCTACCGATTTTTTTTTTTTAATTTGCATCTATGTTAGAACCTGTCCTTTATTTCATACAAATTTCTTTAGTATAATTTTCTTCCTGTTAAAATGTAATTATATAATAAAGAATATTATACTTAAAAAAATGGGGTGTGAAAAAAGAGCAAGTATCTGTCTTTATCTGACGAAGATTGACAAGCGGACTCCGAGTCAAACGTACAAATATGATTTATATATGTTATCAGTAAACGGCAATAAAAGAAATATTGTGGTGTAAAATCAGCAATAGAATATTAATCATGTAAATAATTTAATGTGAATAAGTTATTTATTTATTAATACCGGAAAATTTTTAATGTTTTTTTGTGTAATAATTATCTGAATTTAATAGGACAAATTTTTCTTTTTCTTTATTGTGGTATGAAGTTTTTTTTTTTTTTTTTTTTTTTTTTTATAGTAGTAACTTGGCATCTCTGTCATTAACATAATCTGGTTTTCCAGAACGTAATGCATATTCAACGTCAAAATTACCGGAACAAAATTTGGTAAACCGGTTTTGACACTGGCGTTCTTTATGTAAATTTTCTGTATACACATCGTATACTTTTTTCCTTGTTTGAACAGTATTTTCGCCTTTTGATAGCAAAAACAAAATATGTCGCAAATGTCGCTTCCGATTTTCTTTATTTGATAGGGCACCAATCAAAACTTTATGAGCAGAATAAAACGAACTTTTTCACAAGCAAGCCTTGCTATATCAGCTTTTCACAATATCACAGCATATTCTCATTTTCGTAAAAAAGTAAAATTACAAATTAATTTAGATGCGAGTATTGTACGAATAATATCCAATATTTCAACTTATTTTAATTTTCGCTGATATTGTACAAGGATGAAAATTTTGCTCTTTTTTTTTTTTTTTTTCTTTGTTGCTACTATTTTCTAACAATAAGCAGTATCTCATTTTATCCCCAAAAAATTGCTACAAAATGATGATAAAATTTCCTGTTTGGATGTAATGGAATAAACAATTTCCAAATCTTATCTCTAATTATACACCTTAATTAACAACTGAAAATAATGATTTTTACAAAAGATTTTTAAGAATTCTATTCTACAATTGATTTTTTTTTCAATTAATGCATTTTTAAGCATATTTTATTTAATGGTTTAATGTCTGTTACATTGCCTGAGAGATAGATTTATCTTTTATAAAAATATTTTTCAATAACACTCCTGTTTTACTAAAATTCTATATAATTTTCTTTTTCTTTAATAAATTGGTTTTCTTCTAGATCAGTCTTACATGAAATTCTTTTCGAAGTAGCTTATATCGCTTACTTGAGAAATTAAAAGTACACACTTTTCTTAACAGCTTTCCTGTACCTAAAGCAACAGATGTTGTCGCTACTTGAAAATGTAATTAAAATAATTCTTGCCTAAAACATTATGCCAAGATTTTTTTTTTTCTTTTGATAAAAAATAGTTTATTCCGAAATAAAAAACTCTAATTGATTTTTTCAAGTATTTAACAGCGTTGCTGTGATCACTTAAGAATTTTAAAAACTAATTTCGAAAATATTTTTTAAAGTTTATATAATAATGTTAATGGCATTAAGAAAAGTAGATTATAAAATACAAAATACAGATTAGTGTCACTGTGCTTGATAATTGCGATTAACATAATTAAAGCTGTTCATTATAAAAATATGCCAATTATCATGTTTATTAATAATTTTTAAGAAAAACAAAACACCAAAGATATCGCTTTAAATGTTTAATTCTATGCACATTATCGCCTTCCAGTTATACATGTACATTTTACACATTCCTGTAAAATTTTCAAGAATATATATTTTATTTGAAAAAAAAATTTACCTACTAATTATATTGTTTTTTCAGAAATGATGTTTGGATCCGTTTTTATTCCACACCACTTTTCTTGAAAAGGCATTTTTCTTATTTAATCATTAGTACATATTGGAGAAAATTAAATTAAAACTAGTATGTTGTGGCCACCACAAGACTTTCTTCTATAATTTCCTATACAAATTCACTCAGTAACAATATTTAAAAAAAAAAAAAAAATCCAAGTTTTTTTTTCGTGAAAAGTAAAAAAAATCGATAACTTTGTTTTAAATTATCACATATTTATAGTTCAACCATTCGTTTTAAAGGTATTGACGAGACCTTTCAAAATATACCCATCTTGAAAATTTACCCCATCCCCCCGGGGGGGTACTTCCAACCCCCAGGGGGGGGAGGGAAGCGATGCCCCCACATGCACAAATTTTTTTTCCTAATTAACTACTTCTCTTATCAATATTTCATATTAATTTTACAATCACAGGTAAAGAATAACTCTCATTATGTTCATTTGTACGAAATTTTGTCCTTTACTGCCATGTTGAAAATTTAGAAAAAATACGATCACAGCGTCTCCTGTTGTGCGATTGATCCCCAAATCTAATCAGCACCAGTTTATGCCAGGGGCCAACTAAATACCAAGTATGGTTAAATTTCGTTAAAAAAATAAATAAATAAATAAATAAAAAAAAAATAAAAATTATGATTTTTTTTCCAAGTTTTTTTTTCGTAAAAAGTAAAAAAAAAAAAAAAAAAAAATCGATAACTTTGTTTTAAATTATCACAGATTTATAGTTCAACCATTCGTTTTAAAGGTATTGACGAGACCTTTCGAAAGATACTCATCTTGAAAATTTACCCCCCTGGGGGACTTCCCCCCCCCCCAGGGGGTAAACGAGGCTCCTACATATACAAAAAAAAATTTCCCGGTTGACTAACTCTATTATAAATAATTCTTGTAAATTTCATAATGAATACTAAAAAATAATTATCTTTATGCACATTTATACAAAATTTTGTCCTATATCACCATGTTAAAAATTTAGAAAAAGCGGGATGGCAACGCAACCTGTAAGACAATTTTCAGCAAAAGTTGATAGGCACTAATTTATGTCAAGATGCAACTACATACCAATTTGTATGAAATTCTGTGCAGTAGTTCCCGAGATACAGTTGCCACAAAATTTTGTCACACACACACACACACATACAGACTGACGGACAGACAGACAGACAGACATTTTCTGAATATGGTCAAATCGTGTTCTACAGCTCTCAAAACGTGTAAATCCATCAAAAACCCGAGGTAGAAAATTTTTACGAATCCAATACTTTCTTCTATTGAATATAGAAGAAAGTAAAAAGTGCAGTGTAAATGAAAAATGGCGCCTAAAACTATTGTGCAATAAATTAGAATAATTGCCAGGTTTAGAAAATAAAGAGAAAGCGAACAACAACAGGCTGCACATGGATCTCATTTTTTTCTACCACTAAATTTTAACAGAAATTTTGGCATAAGTATTTGCAAACTTTTGACCTCTTTGGTTACCAAATATTTTAATAGAATTTATATATATATATATATATATGTATCTATCTGTCTATCTATCTATCTATCTATATATATATATATATATAAACATATTTCTCTAACAGTATTCCATGATTAAATAAATATCTATATTAGGTATATATATATTAGAATTTTCAAGTAGCGAAAAAATGCCAAAGTTGGCAACTATGATAAAAAAAAAAAAAAAAAAAAAACTATAATTTCAAAACGATAATTCTCCAGACTAGGATGGTTAATATTATCAGACAAAGAAGGCTAGTCGACAATGGTAATTATCTGACCAGGATGTCAGTCAGCAACCGCAGATACCAGACAAGGTAAGTTAGTCAGAATCTACTATTGAAAAATTCTTCTTAATCGATTGAGAAGATTGGAGCATTTTATTTTTATCCTCTCATTTGACTAACCAGTCAAATTTGAGGAAAATTAAAACTCTACCAGGGAAACTGGTCGTCTGACAAGTTTTAGAGCCAAAACTGATCATCAGACGAAACATTATAATAGATACATAGTAAAATAAAACGACTTTTGTGTCTGGTGATTAACTAGAATTGTCATGTAGTGTTTGATTGTTTAAAATTTTGCGTAATTTTGAGCAAATTTGTCAATGTACTTGACAAACGTCTAGTATCACAAAGATAGCAAGTCTCTTGACAAGATTCGCTTTCCCATTTTTCTGTGTGTATATACAGGGAACGCATTCTCCGCCTTTTCTTTAGGCACTTTCAGGGATGAAAAATTTACGACTTTCTGGCTACCACTATTTTTATATAGAGAGTTTTATGGTATTTTCTATGTATTATATCGTGATTAAACAGGATAGAGATTTTTCTGTAAAAATAGTGGTAGTAAAAAGGCGGAAATTTCTCATCCCAGGAAGTGCCCTAAGAAAGGACGGGGAATGCGATCCATGTATCATAACCTCCCAAACTAGATGCCTGTCGCGTGGCACGGAAACATGGCAGCAGTTCAAGCGGTAGTCAGCGCCACCTGGTACAGATTGTGCGACTTTTTTATTCAACTGTCAGCAATCATTTTAAGAAGTGATATATGATACATGTAATAGACGTTTCTTCGATTCCATTCGCCTTTTACCTATATCAAATCCAACTTTTAAAATTTTTTGATGACTATTGAATAAAAAAGTCGCGCAATCTGTACCAGGTGGTGCTGCCTACCGCTTGAACTGTTGCCAAGTTTCCGAGCCACGCGACAGGCATCTAGTTTAGGAGGCTATGCCTGTATATACATAACTGGTGACATTTATAATTTATTTCGGAGTACTGTTAGTCCTGCCATTTTTTCACATCATTATGATTTTAGAGAAATTTTTTCCAGTATACACTAAGCGACAAAAAAAAAAAAAAAAAAAAAAAAAAAAAAAAAATAAGCCGCACTGCAGAGAAAATGACTTATACCTTGTTTTATTTGTAATAACTTTAAAATAAACGGTTGGAACAAATAAAACTGTCCTGTTTGCATAGAACCAAAGGGATGAAATGATACCTATGTACATTTTCGATTTAATAATTCGCTTTATTACACTCTACGAAGTATTTTATAAAAATTTGCATAAAATTTTCTTTTTAAACATAATGCAATAACCAATAACCATACACTTTGTATTCTGTTATGATTTATTATATGAAATAAACAAGTTATGTTTTAATATATGAAATAAAACCATTTATTTGTTAGATCTAAGCAATTTTTTAATAAAAATATGTATTCTGCATTGGGTTAATTTCATCTTTATATGGAATTATTTCTGTAATGCTCAGTGGCATAGCATTATACACTTTTTTTATATGAATCTTAAATATTTCACTGTGCTAAATATTGTAAATAACTTTTATAGTTCGTGCAAAGTTGTAGGCTGCAAATTTCGAATCCTCCTTCCTCTTCCCGCGCCTTTTTATGACTAAACATTTTCGAACGAATTGAGATTAGGACTGTTTTCAAGTCTAATAAAGAAGAAATTAGTCTAATAAAGAGTAAAAATCATATTACAACTTACAGAATTATAGGTACTCATGGTAATGGATAGGTAATTTTAACAATTTGATTTAAAGTGCCGTACCACAGACGTCGTACAGCAAGGTGCATTATCATCATGAAATGCTGTTTGAAGAAAAGTCTGAAATACCTCCAAAATAGTCGGTCAGGTGCCACTTTTATAATCACCGTGTTTTATTTTGAGTTAATTGATCGCTTGAGCATGAAAATTTGCCCGATTCCTTAAAAAACTGTGCACCTCCGTACCATAATGTACGGAGAAAATGTCGCTGTTTTAAGAGTGCGATTTTCATTAATTCGGTCACATTTTCGTCCTCATTCTAGCTTTTTTCAACTGCTCGAAATAAAGAAAACTTGATTCATCAGAGAAAACCAGTTCAGCCTAATAATTGACTGATAATATTTTTAAATTTTTTCTCAACTAAAGTATTGTTTTTCCTAATTATTTTCCTTAATAATGGCTTTTTTTCGCAGATCTTCTGTTCTTTAACCCGCTTTGTTTAATTGTTTCCGCATTGTTTTTGAAGAAAGTAATTTACTGTACACTTTTTTTTTCTTTTTTTTTCATTTTTAAGTTCTGAACATGATACAAATCTATTTTTTAAACATTCGCATTTTAACTTGCGGTTACCTTGTTTGGATGAGCAACATGACCGCCGAAAGCCAAATTCCCAGTTTAAACGGCCAAAAGAATTTATATTTTGCTAAAAACCATTTTACCAATATTTCGTTAACATTTAATTATTTTGTCATCTCACGTATTAAAATATTTTTTGATTTTCATTCAAAAATTAATACTTTTACTGGCATCGTTAACTGCCTTATTCTTACCATTTTTGAAATAATTTCTAAAATTACAGTTTTTTTGACAATTGCATCTTGTTTTTAACACTGGATTCAATGCGTGTAATTCAATGAGTGTAAGTGAAGGACAACATAATAAAATCTGTTCGAAAATTTGCTTTTTAAACAATAAAATTGGCGGTTGTAGAAGGTGAAAAGAAAAATATTCATGTGCGGCTTTTTTCTTTTGGTCGCTTAGTGTGTAATTATGGTGACATAAAAAAAAAGTAATGCATTTAAAATGTACTGGTGTGAAAAAATGGCGGGTCTAACAATACTCCTGAAAAAGTTACAAATATTACCAGGTAAGTATATATATACGTACATACAAGTTTATATTATGAAAATAGCTGCTATTCATAATAAATGTTGAAGTTTACGTAGATTTTACGTCCCACTAGTTTTACACTTTGGATGATTTCCGACGGTCTAGGAATCAATAATAAAGATGGTTCAGAGACATGCCATTACAATTTTGATCCTCCACGGAGGGAATGGCTCTCCCATTTCGGCGATCCCCAGAGGTATATTTTGGATGGGGACATGGAGGACCACAAAGAATTTTACGCACACTATCCACCATTAGTACACACGACGATTTTCTGCCTGTTCGAGTACCAACCCGCAATCTTCAAATAGCGACCTCGGAGGTCTATCGACTAGGCCATCACCGCCCTAAATTAGTGACGGAAAACTTGGGAATATATGAGAACCATACAACTGTAATAAAGGACGACGATTTTATCCTCGTAAATGGTACTCCCGAAAAGAAATTAATTAAATATGTTCTAACATACAATGAAAACATTAGCTTATGACAGACAAATTCTTCTTTAAAAAAAGCAGATTCTTATAACGATGAAATGGCTGCGTCTATTTGACAGTGTGTAAATTCGACAATTACACGCCAGTAACTTCTAACAAAAATTACTTCCATGCAAAAAATGCATTGTTTCCCGGACCAATAATTTAACAAAAACATTCATATCTAAAGATACTGTTGGTGGTGTGCCGGAGATGGATATATACTATCATGGGAATTATAGGGAGTGTTGCCAAATTTAGAGACTTTTTTATTCAATAACCACCACTAAATTTTAACTGTAATGATTACTTAATCACTGCAAAAGCTATTCGTACATTATAATATATAAAATAATATTCCTCAAAATTATTGGTGCTAGTTGAATAAATGTGTCCCTGAGGTTAGCAACCCTGATTATAAGCTTTCATCTCTCGCTAAAAACGCTCTGTTACGAAAACGTGCTTCTATTTATTTGCATATTTATTGAAAGGCGATGTGTGTAGTTTAGATACCCTAAGCTTGTGAGGCGCATTACTACAATAAATGGGTGGCACAACATACGGAAAATATAATATGATTTAAAAAAGTAATTTCTTGAAAGGAAAAAAAGTCTTGTTATTTTGGCAAGTTATTTCTTAAGTATGTTTTCGTAACACATATCAAAAAACCCATAAATCCGTAAATATTTTAGCACTTTGTCGGTCCAATTTAATTTCACATCTCAGGTCAGTGTTGCTAATATTAGAGATTTTTCATGCAATATCCAACTCTAAATTTTAACTACAATGGTTTCCGAATCACTTCGGAGGTTATTCGCCTATTATGTATTATAAATATAACACCTCAATAATATTGGTATTAATTGAACAAAAAAGTACTTAAATTTGGCAACATTGCTTATATCCATAGGTGCCAAGTCTCCCGTTTTTCAAGGGAGACTTTAAACCGGAAAATTTTTATAGCTGTTTTCGGTAATATTAATCGTTAAAAATATATATAACATATTCCATTTAAAAATGCCGGTGTCAATTCTGATTTAAAAGTTAAAAATGTTGGCAGCTCTGCTTATATCGATTTAAAGCGTAAGGACCGGCAAAGGGATAAAATTTCTTAAAAATTTAATGAATATGTAAATTAATACCGAAACGTCAGTGGAGGCCTCCATGTAGAGACTCAAGTTACAGCTTCCACATTTGGCATATCAATGATAAGGATTTTATCACCAAGGATTCAAAAAATTGCCAAGGAGGGAAAAAGTCGCTAAATTTGGCGCCAAATCCAATACCGGCCTTAATGAGGCTTTTTAACGTGTTTTTAAGCTATTTTAATGCTAAAACAAACTAGAAATGCAGAAAAGTAACATTTTAGAACCAGACTAAGCCTCTTTGAATGAATTTACATAAAAATAACTACGAATTATTTACAAATTCGTAACAATATTCAGATGTACAGATAGATATAGATAGATACAACGGGAGGGTTGATGTTGTCGGCAGTCCCCTCTAAGACATATCTGGTTATGTAGGGAGTTATCCGTATAACTCTATATATATAAAGTAAAACAATAAATAATATGGAATAGATAAAAATAACCTACTGAGAATGATGCAAATAGGACGTTGAGGCTCCTGATCTGCAGATCCCCTAGTTAGTCAGTTTACAAAACCATTATTCTAAATAAAAAGATACCATGTTAATGTTTTTGAAATATTTTGTCAATAAACCTAATTAATCGTATAAACTATATAAATTAGAGTCCTAAAAATAAAGTTTGCAATGATAAAAATTAGGAATTAATTCAGATAATAAATACGTAAAAGTTTTTTTCTTTTTAACTTCCCGTAAATTTTTGACTGCATGAAAATATTGTTAGTTTCCTTATCTCCAACTATTGTCAAATATTTTATTAAAATTCAAATATTTTCTTGTCAAAATATAGAAAGATAAAATTACGCTTTGTGAGAATAACTTTTTTACAAATCACATTCAAATATACCAACTCATCAATTTTATTATTTTTTAAAGTATTTACGGATTATGAATCATCTGGTTTATTATCTATCTATCTCACTATCTTTATATATGTATATACAGTGGTGGACATAATTATAAGACACCTATTTAATTTGACAAATAGTGAAAAAAAAGATTCAGAGCTTAAAAATGTTTTATCAAATACGTCAAAAACATAAATTTATTCTGTTATCATAAATAATTATTTTATAATAATGATATTTTCATACAATTTAATGAAAAAACTTAAAAATATAATGGACAAAATTATAAGACACCAACCGTTTTTTCGAAATACAGTGGTCAACATAATTAGCAAACACTAATGGCCTAAATGAAAATCCTCTAACATGATTATTCAATATTTGGTGGAGCCGCCATTTTATTTATAATATGAAAGATGCTATTCGGCATCGAATCTATCAATTCTAACAAAATATTGCAAGACAGATCTTCCCAAGCACATTTTATAGCATTCTTTAGGTCTTCGACACATATAAACTGCCTCCCATTTCGGTAAACCGCACGAACTAAGATCCCCTATAAGTTTTCGATGGGATTTAAGTTTGTCGAGCGAGAAGGCCACGTGAGAACATTGATACTTTGCTCTGAAAGCCACATTTTTGTTTCGTGTGATGCATGAATCGGCGCGTTACCGTGCTGGAAAGTGTAGTTTTCGCCACAAAGAAGTTCGCCGTATATGACTAGTTGATCTTTAAGAAGACTCTTATACTTTTCGGAATTCATTATTGAATGCACAAAAACAATATCCATTTTCCCTTGAGACGAAAAACCAGCCCAAACCATTACCGAGCTTCCAACCATTTGGCGGCTCATTAGTACATGAGAAGACATCCGTAAATCATGCCAATAATGTTGAAACCCGTCAGGACCATCCTGGTTAAACTTTTTTTCATCATAAAATAACACAGAGTACCGTTTGGAGATCCAGGTCATAGTTTGTTTATCGAAGTTTAGACGCTCCATTTTGTGTCGGCTTAGAAGCGGTGGTTTTTTCTTCAGTTTTTTTTTTTTGTTATATTTCACATAGGAAGAATTATGCAACACATAGGAAGCATTATGCAATGGTTCTCATTGAACAATTCAGGTTCAAAGCCTTTTTAATGCCTGTAGTGGTCATCTTATTCTGTGTAGCGAGCGAAAGAACATGGCGGCCTACTCTCGAGGACAAGCCAGGAGTACGTCCAGATCTTTTAATCACCGATCCATTAATTCTTCTTTTCAAAACATTTCTAATTGCACATCTAAAGCGTTTAATAGCTTTTGAAATATTATTAATTAAAGCATCAGTTCCATTTAATCTCCAAATTTCGCGAATTTCACTTTCTTTTAATTCTGTACCTCGTGGCATGTTTGTAAATGCGTGAAGTCGGTTATCGTCTGTTTTAGTTAACTGCTGACGTCATGACAGCGTGCAGAAAATTTGCATATTGCACATTATTTAAAAAAAAGAGCAGGTGTTTTAATTAAAATGTTAGGGTGTCTTATAATTTTGTCCATGGTATTTTTAGTTTTTTTTTTTATTAAACTCTATAAAAACATCATTTCTGTAAAGCAATTACATGTGATAACTGAATAAATTTATGTTTTTGACATATCTGATGAAACATTTTTAAACTCTGAATCGTTTCTTTCACTATTTGTCAAATTAGATTGGTGTCTTATAATTATGTCAATCTCTGTATATATATATATATATATATATATATATATATATATATATTAGAAAAGCACGACTGTTTATTAATTTAGATCAAATAAGGGTAAACTAAAAGAAATAAATAAAACATCTTGTATATATATATTTTTTGTATATGTTTGACTATGTGCGTTGTGAAAGTCATATTTAAAATTTAAATATCATTTAGAATCTGAAAAAAAAAGAAATCTTGTAAAATAAATAAAATGAATTGAAACACACAGGAATCCTATAAACTATTTTACATTTTCATAGAAAAACAACAAATGACGGAGCTTTTCAACAATAACGAAAAAAAAAAAAAAAAATGCTTAGTCGCGTTTTTTGTCTTTCTTTTTTTACTTGGAAAAAAACATTTGAAGTCAAATTAACCTTTACCATGTCTATGTGGATTTTGTTTTGCGTTTAATGCCTCGAGAGAAATAACTGTTTTACTTTTTACTCAGCAAAATTGTACCACTTGAATTATTTCTTTAACATGCAATAAATAAAGAACGTTTAATGGATCCAGTTATCGCTCTGTGTAACCTACTTAACTTTTTTTAGGACAAAAAAATAAAAAAAAACCTCCAACTCTTATGATATTACTTTTATATGTAATCAAGATTTTATTTAATAGCTATCGGCATAAATTTTCATTTAGCCGCATAAACATACTATGCACCATGCTTGAATAAATTTAAAGCCTTTTTTTTTTTTTTTTTTTTTTTTTTTTTTTTTTGTATATGTGTGTGTGTAGAAGTTTTTTAGGCAGTAAAATAAATTATTCATATTGTCTTTTTTATCACATTCATATTCTTGAAAGACGATTTAACAGAAAAAAAGGCACAGAAGAAATGTTCATATGGCACAGTATTAACTTCACAAGATCAAGGCAATATTCAATAAGATTTAAAATACTAACAAACAGAATAAAAGGTATGGAAAATAAAATTTGAGGGAACATTTTATATGTGTAGATGGAGTATAACACAATCTATATATGTAAAATAAATAAATAAATAAATATTTAACATTTAATTAATTAATTATTAATAAATACCATTTATCTATTTGGAGGTGCCAAATATTAAGATATTTTAATAGCACTAATTCCAAATTTATTGTTTTTTTTTTTTTCATAACATCGATACTTTTCAAACATTTGCAGCGCACTGTCCTCTTTGCAAGGACACAATAATTATGTTCCAACGTCAAAAACTCATCCATAAAAATTTTTAGCAAAATTTTACTTTTACAACATAACAGAAAATATCATCAATTTCTTTTATTTAAATTTTGTTCGTGAATTCCGGAGACCGTGTAATTTAAATGATACTAATTACTTTGTGCTACAAAGGATTAAACGGGAAATATTAGTAGCAAAAAGATTAAAAATACTAACCATTGTAATATAAGAAATGGAAAATAAAATTTGGGATGATTCTTTATGTCCGAAATTGAGTATAATTTAAAGTACAAAAACTAAAAATAATTAGAGCATTTATATATACAGAGCTGTCAACTACGAAGACACATTATTACTATTATTTATAAATAAAAATTTTAATCATCGAAAGATTTTATTGAAAGATTTGACTCTTGAAGAAGACTCTTGAAAGATTTTATTAAAGATTTTTATTCAAATTCACGGTTGGCACAAAAACTTCGCCGTTGGAATTATGGATTAATTAGTGTCCGATTCAAGCCAGAAAACACTGTCAACACAAATTTTAACATTAAATGTTAATTTATTTATTTCAGAAAATCAATGCTTTCCTTAGAAAGTTATTTTTGTCTGTAATGAATAGTACTGGAAAATTTACACATAACCAGTTCGGGACTGCTCTTTTGTAATAATACCAGAGACTCCAACATACTAATTAATATTCCGTAGTATTGTTAGCCCCGTCTTTTCTTTGACACCAGCATCCTTTTAGAGTATTTTTCTTCTTATTTAATCGTAATTATATTTGGAGACTATTACTCTAAAAATTTACTGGTGTGTAAAAAAGGGCGTGACTAACAACACTACGGAATATTAATTAGGATGTTGGAGTCTCTGTTTAATACTAACAATAATAATCGTCTCCGTATTTTGATCAGAATTATTATCGATTAAAAGTAATTTAATTGTTAGAAAATAATGTCGAAAATGTGCCCTGGTTTTAATCAGGCCCTGATAACTATAGTATTTAAGAGAAAAGTAAAGCATAAAATTTTTCCTCCAAGTAATAAGCAGATAAATTACGCTTTTTATTTCGGAATGCTTTTGTTCGATTAATGATGGTTCAAAAATCAAACGAAGTGTTTTTTTTTTTTTTTTTTTTTTTTTTTTTTTTTTTTCCATGAAGTTAACACAATTAAATTACTTATTGAAATAAAAGTAATAGAAATACATTATTTAAATTTAACACTTTCGCGACCGCTGACATAGATTCACGTCAATTGAAAATCTGTAACTCCGACAGTGGGCGTTTCTTTCGCAATTTGTATGTTTTTTATTTAAGAATTTACCCAATATTCATATTTGTATAATCAAATATGCTATGGATATAAATACTTTGATTAGAAAGATTATAATTATAATATATATCCATTTGTAATATAAATATGAATACAGACAATTTTGATCTGAAACATTGTTACTTTAGAGAATAACGCCCACAGGTGGACCTTACTGAAAAAAAAAAAACAAAACATGCCATAGTGCCAATATTTTAATTTATTCCGGAGTACTTTTAGCCCCGCCTCTTTTCCGCACCACTTTATTTATAGAATTTTTTTCTCCAATACATAACTTCGGTAAAATAAAAAGAAATTACTCTTAAATAAAAAGTGCTTAAACAAAAGGCGGGGCTAAAAATACTCCGGAATAAATTAAAATAATCGCAGCTATGCATGCGGTCTCAAAAGTGTTAAGGGAGAATTTCAGATACACACATACCATCTGCCAACATCCTAATTCATATTTGCCAACCACCTCACCCGTACAATTTTTAGTACCCGTCTTTTTTTTCACACCAGTCTTTTTTTAGAGTAATTTTATTCTTATTTAATCGTAACAACATTTGGTGAGAATTACTCTAAAAATAAAACGGTGTAAAAAAAGGGGCATTTTTTCAAGGGGCGTTAAGAATTGTACGGTTATTAATGAGATGGTTGGCAAGTATATTAATTAATATTCTGTATTATTTTTAGTACCCGCCTCTTTTTCTACACCACTTAGTTTTTAGAGTAACTCCCTCTAAATGTCAATACGATTAAATAAGAAGATAAATACTCTGTAAAAAAAAAAAAAGGCGGTTACTAATAATACTGCGGAGCATTAATTAGGATGTTAGTAGTTATGCACATGTTAGTAGTTACACATGTATTTGCGTGTGTGTAATTTTTTATTATAGAAATATTCAGAAAAAAAAAAAAAAAAGCTTTACAAATTTTCTGCTTATTTCACGAAAATTTAAATACTGTGCCAACGAAATAAACAAATTATTTTTAAGATAGCTAAAATGTAATATTTGAATTTCTGGCTAATACTCAACAAAATCAATGCTTTTGTTTTTATACTCGGGATTATATTTTATAAATGGCAGTGTTCTAACACCTAGTGCTTGGTGGCTGGTGCATGTGAAATCTGTCGTGGCCGCAATGTCTTCAATGTTCCCACTAAAAATTATACCTCTGTGGGGGGGGGGGGGGTGTCACTGAAGCGGGAGAGCCATCTCTTCCATAGAGGATCAAAATTATGATGGTATGTCTCCCGATCAAAACTAAGGGTGAGCAGTCTTGCCAGATTGCGTGACTTTTTTATTCAACAGTAACCAATAATTTTAAGAACTGATATTTAATGCACAGTCGGGGAAAAAAAAAATACCGCAACACTAGATGTAACTTCGTTGCTAGTCGATGCACTAAAACGTCATCGGTATCATTCTACTCGGGATTGAGAGTACTTTTAGAAAATGAAGGGGAAATTTTAATTGGGGGTCGTCAACATATTAAAACGTGCACTAACTTGTATTTTTTCAATAGTAATACCCTATTTTATTTTATATTTGAATTGCAGGGGGTCGTAACGATGCGAAAATATATATTGGTTGTATATTAGGGTGGTGCGAAAAAATTCAAATTTCGATTTTCGATTCGTAATACCGCGGAAAAGTTGTCTGTGCCCATTGTAAAAAAAAATAAAAAAAAGTTTTCAAATCGCATAATATCTTCCGATCACGCATGTGCGTCGAATTTACAAAAATTGACGATTTTCAAGGTTTTTTCGTATTAAAACAAAAATTAACTCCTGCAATGTTTCGATTCGTAATAGCTCGGGAAAGATGCTTATGGCCATAGTAAACAAAACAAAAAAAGAAAATTTGAAATCGCATAATATCTTCTGATCGCACATACGCGTCGAATTTACGAAAATTGACGATTTTTGAGGTTTTTTCGAGTTAAAACAAAAATTAGCTCCGGCAATATTTTGATATATTATAATAAATAAACAATAGAAATAGATGCAAAATTAATAAATTATATTATAATTAATAAATTAAACAATATACATTTTTGCTTACATTAATACTTCCTGTAGTAAATGTTCTGTAAATCATAAAACTGCGACAATCCAGTCACCAACCTTGCCATTTAAAACTGTCTTTTTCACGGATAGAAAATTTTTAGTGTGATTTTTGTGAAAACTCAGGCATGATAGATCGGGATTCAAGCGTTGTTTTAATGTAGACTCATATCCACAAACTTTCATTAACCCTATAAGCGTTAAGCCCGTCTTTTTCCGGATTTGAAATGTGTCTCGTAAATGGTCAGGCCCGTCTTTTTCTTGATAAAGATTTTCGTCTCTGAAGCGTTGAACCCGTCTTTTCTTAGATACATATTTTCAGGGCTGAGTGGTCAAGCCCGTTTTATTCTAGATTTCTTTTCCCCACTTTCGCAGACTCTTTGATTGGCATGTGGGTTGAACGGATAATAATAGTTTACAAGCAAATACAATTGATTCCGAACCAGATCCTTGGGGTTGTATCTTTAACAATACTCCTGTATGTTTTGACATTAATCCTGCAGTTGAAAGATAACTTTTACTTCTTTGCTTTTAAACTAGTTCACAAGATTTCTTTTGAAATGAAATAAATATTTCTCCATGCTGGAAATAAAATTTAAATGTTACATTCATAAGTGTAATTGAATTTTCTATATGTAGGGGCGAAAACTTACATTTAAATAATGCTACTATTATATTAATAATACAATGTAATCTTATGATTTAAAATCACTTATTTAGCTCTGCTTTAATAATTTTCCGTGTAAAATCATTTATAATTATATACCTTCTTTTTTTTTTATTAAAAAATTTAAGTTATACTATAATTAAAATGAAATTGTTTATAGTTAACGCCAGAGTCATTTCTGCCTTACAATTCTGCAATTTAATAAATTATAATTCGGTGTAATATATATTATGAATAAGCATACTGCAGGCTAATACAAGAAATGAACGTGCCAAAAAAGTCTTTTTTTTTTTAATTAAATAAATAAAAAATAAATAAATAAAAATAAATAAATAAAAATAAATAAATAAATAAAAATAAATATAAGAGGTGGAGAGCAAAAAAAGAAAAAAAAATTAATATCGTTTGAAATTTGTCTCTAACTGAAGTTGAAAACTTTAAACTTACAGTAAATGTAAAATTTAGTAGAATTAGTAGTTAGATAGTTAGTTAAATAATGTAGAAGTTAGATAGTAGAAGTTAAATAATGTGAATAAACATTATTCCAGATTTAACATTAAATTAAAAACGAATCTAATACTTTCTTCTTACGCTTATAGAAGAAATTACAAATCAGAAAGATCCAATAAAAAAAAAAAAAAAAAAAAGAAGAAGAAGAAGAAGAAGACGAAGAAGAAAAGATTTTGGGAGTCTGCATATACAGTAGACTGCCAGAAATTCGCACATTACAGTCAATATAAACAAATGAAATTCACAGTAAAGATTCCAAGGGAAAGAAAATGAAGATAATACTTAATCCAATGGTTATATTTTAGGTGCCGAATCTAATGAGACAGATAAAGGCAATTTTATTTGATGTCATTTAAGTTTGAACTAAATTAATAACTATTCAAGGACTGAAAAAAAAAAGTTTTATTTATATTTCTAAACATAGTGATATATATATATATATATATATATATATATTAGAATGCACAAGTCAATTATATCAAATGTTTTTATACTTAAATTTTGTATCTTACCTTATAAGGCAAATTTTTATTTTTTAATTGAAAAAACATTATGCAATATAAAACTTCGTATATATTTTAATCTTTAATTGCTTTTTATTATTATTATGCATATTTTACATACTTATTTATATCACTATTATTTTAAAATAATCATTATAACATAAAAACTCTAATTCAGAATTGTATGGAAAAAAAAAAAAAAAAAAAAAAAAAAACGGAAATCCACAAAAAAAAAAAAAAAAAAAAAAAAAAAAAAAAAAAATTGTACAGTTTTTGGCCCCCAAAGTGTGCAGATTTTTTTTTTTTTTTTTTTTTTTTTTTAGTATGCTGTATATATATGAAGTGGATAGAGATGAAACATTAGATACACAGATAAAATATAATGATCTCTTTTTATACAAATACAGGGTGAGGGAAAGTAGTGTGAATGTCGCTCCATATTATTTATTTTTCAAATTAATAGATTTGTAAATTTGATACACATAAATTTATTGGCCTAAGGGATGAGTTGAAGGGATATTGAAGGGATGAGTTATATTAAGAAGCAATAAGTGAATGACTACATTTTTTCCTATTTCCACGCGATTTTTGAGTAGCTTTGATTCAAATATCTCACTATTAGAGTTTTAGAACACTTTATAAAATACTTTCTTTGAATAATAATTCAAGAAAAAATAAATAAATAAATGACATACGAACTTTTATCAAGTAAACTATTTTGATTACTATTATTTATGCAATGGATATTTATTTTTCCAATAGTTAGGATCAGATATTATCCTGTGATATCAATTTATGACTGTTTGTTATTATACTTTTAATACTTTTAATTATAATTATTTTATTAAAATAAATGAATATTTCATGATGACGTTTTTTAACACTTTAATTCTTTATTAAAAAAAAAAAAAAAAAAAAAAAAAAAAAAAAAAAAAACTACTTTATTTTTAGTACATATATATAAAAAAGGCAGAATGAACTTACTACATCTAAATTCTGCAGTTCAGAATTCAGATGGCATATTTTAGAATACGTTTATAACTATACAACATTCTTTTCACAGTACTAAATAATCTGTGACTCATACTTTAACACTGAATAAAATCAGAACTAAGTTAAAAAAGCTCAATATATATATATATATATATATTTAAGTAAATAAACCTAAATAAAGTTAGAACATTTGTATTTATTAGAATTAAAAAAGGAAGAAATGAAGCTCTTAAAATCTTTCTTATAGCTTTAGTTTTAGACAGATTGCTTTTGCATAGTCCTATGCGTAGTTTAAAAACAGTGTTGTGTAATTTGATGCGATGTGAAGATAATAATAAAGACACTCGTTCTTTCATTCACAAAACAAAACTATATTACATATAATACACAGATGTAAATATGCGTGGAAAACATGAGGTGCGATAAATCATTGCGAATAAATAATAAACAATATAATGTGAAGTAACAATGCGGAATTAATGCGAAAAGAATAATGTGAAAGATAGCATGCAAGCTACCGTGCGGATGAAAAAAGAATAAACTGTTCTTTGCGGTTGCATATTTGCGATAAACAATATAATGCGAAGATAATGCGTAAATAATAATATGAAGTAATATTTGCAAATAATGCGAAAGATAGCATGCAAGCTACCGTGCGGATTGAAAAAGAATAAACTGTTCTTTTTAGTTTCTGTTCGAGTAGAGTTGAGATGTTCGTACCTGTTGAACAGAAAAAAGTAAAGTTGAGATGAAAACAGTTAAATAGAAAGTGTCATTGAGTGCGGAGTTCGATTATGTTAGGAATCGAATATGACTGGATGGTGGAAATCGAACATGACTCCCACCCTATCAGGGCGCTAGTCCTGATATAAAAGGAGAAAAGCAATTGGCCAGGATAAAGGTGAGCAGCTGTGGTCTATGATAATCTCCAATTCTCCTTCCTTGATATTTGTTGCAGGATGTTGCCACTGGTTCTTGAGATTCCTGCTACAGGATAATGGTTCGTCTGCAGGTGAAAGCATGACATCACCTGTAAGAAAATGTGATGGGGTGAGAACATTAATAGAGCATAAGTGTGCAATATGTTTCTCTTGTATAATAAGGTCGCTCAATTTGTGTTTAGACGGCAATATAACCGAATGCTTTTCGTTAAATGATAATTGGGCGTTTTGTAAGCGACCTCCCACCCGTAACAGACCGTTCTGGTCAATGAATGGATGTAGAGAGTGTAAAGGACTTTTTCTAGACAAAATGTTTTGATTCTTGATGTGTTTTAAGTCTTCGTGAAAGTATTTATTTTGTACCCAACGAATGATGTTCTCTTCGGCGTATTTAGTTTCCCTACATGTGAGAGAGGAACAAGAATCATTTGTTGAGACATGAACTTTACTTGCTGATTTGCAGTTATTTATGAATCTTATGCAATATGCCAGAATGCGTTTGATTTTAAAAAATGAAGAAAATTTATTGAATAGATGATCATGAAGATCATTAGATGTATCAATATGGTAAGACAAAATGGGATCAGCTCTCTTTTCAGCCGAAATTTGATCCTCGATTTCCTTGGACTTAGGTGCGTCATTGGGCCAATGTGTAGGATCCAAAAGTAGCCAACTTGGGCCATTCCACCACAAGTTGCATTCAGGTAAACTTTTAGGATCGATGCACCGAGAAGCGATATCAGCGGGGTTTTCTTTAGATGGAACGTGTCTCCAATGTTTTGTGGGAAGAACATCTAATATTTGTGAAGTTCTATTTGCAACAAAAGTTTTCCACTTACGTGGATGTGCGGATAACCAAGAAAGAACAACTGTTGAATCTGTCCATGCGTAAATGTCAAAATTATAATTTTCTAATATTTTTATGACTGAACAAAATAACTTAGATAATAAATAAGCACCACAAAGTTCCAATTTGGGAACGGAAATTTGCTTGATAGGAGCTACTTTAGTTTTGGCAACTAAGAGTGAGACTTTTGATTTTTTATCATGAGTCTGTCGACAATAGATTGCAGCGGCGTAAGCATGTGTTGAGGCATCGCTGAAACCATGTAATACAAATGTACTATCGGATGAAAGCGTGACGCATCTAGGAACAGAAAATTGGCTAATTTTATTGAATGAATTCTCATATTTAATGAGCTCTTCTTCAAATTGTTGCGGAATAGGAGAATCCCAGTCTCCTTTTGTTAACCATAGCTTTTGATAAAATATTTTTAATACTACTGTACAAGGTGAAATTAACCCTAGAGGATCAAAAATGCGTGCGGATTCAGACAAAATGCGTCTTTTTGTTAGTGGTGGTTTGAGAGTAAGTGCGGTTTTGAAAATAAATGTATCTGCTAAAGAGTTCCAGTAAAGCCCTAGAACTTTAGAACTTTCATTGTTGTTTGGTATTATTTTAAAGTCTGTATCTGAGATGCAATTTTCTCGAAATTCCGCAAGGAATTCATTCGAATTGGAATTCCACTTTCTCAAATGAAACCCATGTTCTTCCAAAACATTAGCAGTTTCCTTAGCAATTGATATTGCGCTATTAACTGAGTTTGAACCAGATATCAAGTCATCCATATATATATCTTTTAACAAAGTGCGCGAGACGTGTGTATTTTGATTATAATCTAGAGCGATTTGCTTAATGCACCTAGTGGCCAAAAAGGATGCTGGAGCAAGGCCATATGTAACTGTCTTCAATTTATATTCCTTTATTTCTTCATTAGGGTTGTATCTCCAAAGGATTTTTTGATAATTTTGATCGTCCTCAGAAATTAAAACCTGGCGGTACATTTTCTCCACGTCTGCAGAAAAAACTATCTCCGGTAATCGAAAATTAAGTAAGATCTCAAAAATGTCTCGTTGTAATTTAGGGCCAACACCTAAAACTGAATTTAATGATTTACCATCAGAAGTTTTACAGGAACCGTCAAAAACGACTCTTAATTTAGTGGTAGTGCTAGAAGGTTTAATAACTGCGTGATGAGGTAGGAAATATTGTTCCCTTTGAGAAATATTTAGTGAATTCTGAGTAATTACCTCCATGTGTCCTAATTGTTCGTATTCATATAAAAAATCCTTATATTGTTGTTCAAATTCCGGATTTTCAGAAAATTTCCTCTCCATTGCATACAATCGGGAAAGTGCAGCGGGTCTTGTATTACATAATTCAGACTTACATTTATAAAATGGTAGTTTTACCACAAAACGGCCTTCTGGATTAATTGAATAATTTTCCTGAAAATGTGACTCCACAAACTGTTCCTCGGGTGAAAGTAACTTCTTACTTGGATTAAAAACTCCTTCTAATTCCCAAAAACGTTTTAACTCACTATCAATATTAGTTTCGTAAATATGTAAATTTGAAATCGAATTAGATTTTGTCTGAAATTCAGGCAATTTTCCGGATACGAGAAAACCAAAAATTGAATTTTGAGCAATTAAACCATTCTCAGTACAAATTGTTTGACCAGGAAGTAAAATAGAAAAAAAATAATCAGATCCCAAAATCATATCAATTTTACTTGGAATTTCAAATTTGGGATCGGCCAGTTGCATATTTTTTAAATGCGAAAAATGTTCCTTGTTTATTTTCTCTGGTGGTAATGGAGCTTTTAATTTATCTAATATAAAAACTCGCATGGATAACTTGACATCGGAATCGTGAATGGAAATTAAATTAATGTCTGTATAACCTTTAGTTATTGCAATCTTTGAATTTGCTAACCCTTTGACGGGAAATCTTGCATTTTTTCTCTCATAACCTAAAATACTCATACATGATTCAGTGATAAACGAACTTTCAGAGCCTGAATCGCATAAAATTTTTAGCACATGTCTCTGACCCATTGAATCATAAATATAAGGAAGTAGGAAGTAAAGTGAAAGATGTTTGTATAGAATGGTTATGAGTACTTGTTTGGAATTGAGATATGCCAGATGGCACTGTACGATTCTCAGAGTTTTCAAAATTATTACCAGCAGATGAAGCCGAAGCTGTATAAGTTTTCAAATTATTATTGCATATACTAGAATGATGTTTTGCATTACAAAAATGGCAGGTATAAGGGGAATTACATTGAGCGATAGAGTGTTTATTAGATAAACAATTGCTGCATAATGAGTTCTTTCTAACAAATTGTTTTCTATCCTTAACAGGAAGTTCTTTAAATTTAAAGCATTTGAACAAGAAATGATTATTGTTTTTACATAAAATACATTTGTAATTAACGTTAGAATGAAACTTAGATAACTTAAATTGTTTATCCTTATTTTGTTTATACTCATTCTCTTTACTCTCATTTTCATTACATAATTCCATAGATGCACATTTATCATTAATAAATTGTAAAAAGATCTCTAAAGTAGGAAAATCAATTTTTGCGGAATATTGTGCCCATTCTTCACGTGATTTATGGTCAAGTTTTTGTAATAAAATATAAATTAACCATACATCTCTTTCAGTAGCTTTAGTGTCAATAGTTTTTAATCCCCTAATTACTTCATCCGAAGTATCTGCTATCTTACGTAAGTTATATGCATTAGCATGAATTACAGTTGCTTGATCCATAAAGGTTTTAATAAGTGCAGAAATAATTTGTTTTTTCTTATCATACCTCGTAAGTAATTTTTCCCAGGCTTCTAGATAACTATTCTCAGATATTGGAATGTGTTTAATAATAGAAGCCGTTTCGTCTTTTAATAAACCCTTTAGGTATTGACATTTTTGTACATTACATAAATTAACATTTTCATGAACTAATGATATATACAAATCCTTAAAATACATCCAATCTTTATAATTACCGTTAAACGGACAAATATTTAATTTTGGCAAACGAAAATTACTGTATATAGCATTTGTATTAATGGTAGGATTTTGAAAATTTAAACCATTAGATTGCAAGTTTACAGATAAATTTTCAAGTTTTTGTTGAAGATTGGCTTTGGTTTCATAATATTTTATCTCGAATTCTTCTATTTCTGAAATTTCATCAGGTAATTCAGAATCGGCTTTATCAAAATCAGAATAAATAATTTCAATCTTTTCAAGTTTATTTAAAAGATCATGTTTTTGAAAAATTTGATTTTCATTATTTATGAAATTCATAATTCTAGTAAGCGCAGATTTCGCTCTGCCTCGATAATGTTTTGCTATTTTTTCAGCATCTTCTAAAGCGACAGTTTCATTACTGTCATCGTCATTGTTCTTTTTGCTTGCCATTACTACGTAATGGAGTAATGTGAAAAACCAAAGTCAAACTTGTAAAATAGGAAAATAAGTACTTATCTGTTTCATTCCTTAATAGCTGCGCTTGGATATCCAAATTTGTAAGCTAACCAAAATTAACACAGAACATCTCGCCGGTGCCGCCAGAAAATGTTATGTAATTCGATGCGATGTGAAGATAATAATAAAGACACTCGTTCTTTCATTCACAAAACAAAACTATATTACATATAATACACAGATGTAAATATGCGTGGAAAACATGAGGTGCGATAAATCATTGCGAATAAATAATAAACAATATAATGTGAAGTAACAATGCGGAATTAATGCGAAACGAATAATGTGAAAGATAGCATGCAAGCTACCGTGCGGATGAAAAAAGAATAAACTGTTCTTTGCGGTTGCATATTTGCGATAAACAATATAATGCGAAGATAATGCGTAAATAATAATATGAAGTAATATTTGCAAATAATGCGAAAGATAGCATGCAAGCTACCGTGCGGATTGAAAAAGAATAAACTGTTCTTTTTAGTTTCTGTTCGAGTAGAGTTGAGATGTTCGTACCTGTTGAACAGAAAAAAGTAAAGTTGAGATGAAAACAGTTAAATAGAAAGTGTCATTGAGTGCGGAGTTCGATTATGTTAGGAATCGAATATGACTGTATGGTGGAAATCGAACAAACAGTAAAGCTTCAAATATATAATTTGCTATAACTATGGTGGAAAAATGATCAAAAAATGATCTTTATAATTTTATTTATAAAGAAAATTGACTGAAAATAAATTTGAATTTACGGGAGTGGGGGGAGGGACTGCATATTTCTAGAGCAAACGTAAGTTAGAAAATTTGTCCGCAAAGCAATTTTTCTATCATATTTGTGTAAATTTAACTAAAGATAAAGAGGAAAATGTTTATGCTAGGAATTTCCCCAAAAAAGATATTATCATGGGGAGAGGGAGGGCGATATAATGACTTGGGCGCAGTTGTCTTTTTTGTCGTATTATTTTTCTTTCCTTATTTTCTTTCCTTTATTTTTATTTATTAATTTATTTTTTTTACAATATTAAATACTACAGAAACTTAAATGAAATAAATCTAGTTTTGCTTTTGCCTTCATGCTAATAGCACGTGTTTTGCACCTGAAGAAGAAGATCACGTTCTTTCGAAATAAGTCTTAAAAAAAAAAAAAAAAAAAAAAAAAAGTACAGATTTTTGTCACTACAAGACTTCTTCCGACAAAATTTGTTCATTTTCGGTAATTTCTTGTGTGTTTCTATGATCGATTATAATTAATCATATGTCATAAAAGTTACCATATTTCCATATTATATTGGTGAAAGAATCATGGAAGAAATTGAATTGTAGACATTCCTTATTGACAGAATTCTGTACGTGATAGAGAAAAGTTGACTTTAGTTTCATTTTAGCACGTCAAAAAACATAATGTAACACAAAATTATTGAATTAAATTTTCAGAGGTAGACCTGTGTCATATACACTCAGTTAAGCTAAAAATTTGTTTTATTATTGGAATAGTAGTTATGAAATATAAATCAATAAACTATTCTAATATGTATGATAATAGAAATTCTTAAGGTAGTAAATAAAGCTTATTTATTTTATTATTATTATTTAAAATCTTTGCTGCTTAAAAATATGAATACTTACAACATATATATATATGAAACAGTGACAAAACATAAACAAATAAAGCATAATTAACAAAAAAGAGCAGAGTCAACAACTGCTTAAGGCGGTTAAATAAGATTAAACTTATTTTTTAGACGCCTAAAATTTTCTGCAAGACTGTATGGTAAAAAAGAAATATTCTGGTGTGGCACTCACATAACTTTCTCTTACCCGAAATTCATTACCATAATGACAGATTGTACATTAAAGAATAAAATAACAAATACTGTTATATAAATATTCATTAAAAACAATTTAAAATAGGCGAAAAACATGTTTTTCGGATTCAAGGAACTTCAAAACGTGTAAATATAACAAAAACACAATTTCGAAAATTTGACCGAAAAGCAAAACTTTATCTACCATACATATGGATAAGAGAAAATAAAAAGTTAAAATGTAGATAGCAATTACCGTAAATAAATTTAGAAAAAAATTATTAAAAAAAAATTAAAATTAAGCGGGCATAAATTAAAATAGCCACGCATAATAGGGAAAATTAATGCTTGTCAAAACTGTCCGTAATATTCTTTATACCAGACTATATTAATTTATATATTTCAATTATATTTGGTGAAAACAAATTATTACTTTAATGTTTTTGATATTTATAAACCAAACTTATTATATAAATTAAATCCTTTACATATATTATATTTTATATTTCTAAATATTATCAACTCTGTAAAGTTATACTGAATGATGATCAGATCATAATCATAAATGGACCGTCTTTTGGAATGCACGGTAGTCATTCATACTGTCAAGATATTAGAGAAATGTATAGGATCATATGCATCCAAGCAGCATGAAGTGGGGTAGGGGGGGAGAAAAATAAAAAAGAGGAAGGAAAGAAAGAAAACTAATAATACACACAAGCAAATGCTATTTCCTTCTATTCTTCTTCTTCTTCTTCTTCTTTTTTTTTTTTTTTTTTTTTTTTTTTTAAGAATATAAATACATATAATATATAAAATGCTATAACAGATTACTAAATTATCAGATGAATCCCTTATGATTTGGAGATTATCATAAACAGAAATGCAGTTCATAAAGGAAAATTTATCCATTTTTTTTTTTTTTTTTTTTGTATCTTTTGGAATGCACGGTAGACAATCATAAGAACCTCTAATATTGAATATATATTCCTTGGGAAAATATGTTATTGCATTGCATGAGATGCTTTAGATAAATGTTTTTTTTATCTCCAGTGTTTTTCCGTAATATTAAAACGAAGATTAATTGCAGGGTTCACTCGAGACTCAGCAGTATGAAAAGCCCAGTGTCTCCACCCCCCACCACACCTTCCAAATAAATGTCTTACACACAACATTTTGAATGAAATTGCTTCATATTAGTTCAATTCATTTTAAATAAAAACGATTACACTTTGTTAGTTCTACCGTTTAATTACAAAAGTACTTTTAAAATTTAAATGTGTAATATAGATATATATATATAATCAGCTATCTTTAAAAGTGAAATACACAAATTAATTTCAATAGAAAAAATAGTCTTTCTTTGTATTTTTTTCCTCCATTCTTTATTTTTAAAATTAATTTATATTAAAGTTAATCAGGATAATTTCCAGCAAAATTTTATTTATTTTCCATTCACATATATAGAGTAATCCAATCATCATGCACTTTAATTCTATTAAATAATATAAATTTAAATAAAGGATTGGGGCGATGCAAAGAGAAAGCCATAAAATTAATCCATTGTTTGTTAATATTCTAAAATTCTATAGAGAAATATATTATTTTTTTCAATAAATAAATAAAAACTGTTATTCAATAAAATAGGAAAATAAATTAAAATTACTAAAATATTATGTCTAACATACATACTTCTTACAAACACGAGGGTGAAAATATTTTATTTCTTGCTTCCGTAGAAAACAAAATCAAATATATGTCATTAAAATCATGAAAATTTCTTTCTCATTTATTAATTTTATTGACACAGCAGTTTTGTATTAAATGGTGAATAACACTGCTCGGCATGAAAATTTTCTCTGACATCATTTCTGCATATTCGTATGTAAAATGACCTCTTGAATCCGAATAGGACGCCCATTTTGCCCTATAACCCATCGTTTTTTACGAATGACCCCCTATTTTTATCATTTTTCGGTGATTTTATGGCTATAAATTTGATTTTTAGGGGGGGAGGGGTATTTTAATCGTTAAATATGTTCTGAGGGGCTACAGCGTTGCAAAATTCTAAAACAAAGACATGTGCGACAAGGGAGAAAATTGGGGGGGGGGGGTAATTTGCCACTGAAATTATGCATTACATAACTTATATTTTTTAAATCTGTTATTAATGTTATTTTTTAAACTTTATATTTGTTTGTTTTCTGGTGTTAAATTAATAATTTATTATTCTTTAAATCAAATTCATGGTCATAAAATTATCGGACATGGTAATAAATTGAGGGAGGGGGTGGTGTATCTAGAAAACGATGGGTAACTGGGCAAAATGAGAGTCATATTCGGATTCAGGAGGTAACTTTACATAAGAATCAGCAAGAATGGTATCATATCTCGATTTTTCTTTTTTTTTTTTGCCGCGCAGTGTAATTTAGCTATAAAATGTCTCAATTACAAATTAAAGTGATTTCTTCTGCAGATGATCACATCTAACTTCTTGAGCTGCAAGGCATAATTATTATCAAATAATTTTCAGCCCGTGCATTTTACTAAACATATATTATCATTTAATCCTTTAACTTACATTAGCTTCGCAGTGAAATTAAACATCCAACATTCTTTTATGCAAAAATTTTAAAAACACTTTTCACAATTGATTTTTAAACATTTGTTCTTTCTGTTTGTTAGAGATCATTTCTACGTTCGATCCCAGACACGCTCGTCCGCTTACCTGTTCAAAGTTTTTAGCGATTTCTTACAAACTTGCGTAAATACGGGCTAGGATCCTTAAAATAGCCCAAAGGTAGGCATACATCTGGGAACCTAGCGCATTCAATTAGATTTAATGTCCCAACACAATTTTCGTTAGACAGCAGCACTACTCCGAAATTCATCAAATTATGTTTCTAAGAAAGCCATATGTAGAAGTCATTTTAAATATCTTAGTAAGCGCGATAGCGCCTTTCAGCTTTGTTAATGAATTAGTGCTTGCCTTTTTCACATGATGAAGTGATGTAATATTATTTTGACTTGAAATAACTGTTGCAAGCTTTGTAACTAATAAAGCTCCCTAGCAATGATATTTATTTATCAGGTTAATGATATTTGAATGTAATTAGTTTAACATATACATGTTTCGAACAAGTTATTTCTTAAAACCGACCTAATGAACATTATCGTTCAAAATAATAAATAATTTGTTTATTCATGTTGCCATTTTACGATTAAGAATCTGTTGTTTTCTGCAAATTACCTTAATCCTTTCATTCCCAATTTTTTCTCTCCATAAAACAAGAAATCTTATATTTAGTCATACACTGTAAAAAATTTTGGTTCAACGTTGAACCAAAATATGGTTCAATGCTGGGTGCATCCATATGATGGTAAAACCTGTCTCCATAACATGGTACTTGCTTTGAGCCATACTTTGGAACTACGTTGAACCATATTTTCAGAAAAGCAAGAACCATGTTTTGAGAAAATGTTGAACCACATTTTCAGAAAAGGAAGAACCATGTTTTGGGAAAAGATTGAACCATATTTTCAGAAAAGGAAGAACCAAGTTTTGGGAAAAAGTGTAACCATAATTTGGAACTACATTGAATCATGTTTAGGGAAAAGGTAAAACCATAATTAGGAATTATTAGAAGCTTTACACTACGGTGGTGGCAATATATGATCACTTTAATCTATTTCTTTCCAAGTCCATATTCTTTTAATTTATTCCCTCGCTATTTCTGTTTCTGAAACCAAACTTTAACCAGAAGTATATTTCAGTTATAATAATTAAATAGGAAAATTTCCACAGTTAAAAATGTTGACAACAAAACAAGATTGATGCATAATTTAAGTGGCATAAAATTAGTTTTAAAAACCAGAATAGAACAAATCTTAATTTAAACTTGTGATTAGCAGCAACTCGGTTAAGCTAAACTGTTTTGTGATAAATATAATTACAGTCAAACCTCATTAATACATCACTTTTGGGACTTCTGAAAAACTGTGTTAAGCGGTTTGACTTGTTATGCGGAGTTAAAGGAATTTTGGGACTAAGCAAAAGGGGTGTCTTATGTGCAGAGTGATGTATTAACGAGGTTTGACTGTGCAACTATAAATAGAGTTAACTCTTACATATTAGCATGTATTAAAATTTAAACTAGATTCCACCGTGTTAATTTAAATAGAACCATAATTTTTTTTTTTTTTTAAGATCAATAACCAAATAAAAGTTAAATATCATAAACAGGGATCTTTTTGATATTCCCTGACTTTTGAAGGTAATTTTGGTGGTGAAATTGGTGCTGAAATTTTTATTAAATATGGGTGTATATCGACCGATAGGTGGCACTGCTATAAATGTCTATAATTTTCCACATTGCTGTATCTCAACACCTATTACTTAAAATTACACTAAACAGTAGGTATATTTAAAACATTTGTTGTGAGAAGCTATGTTAATTAAATTTTTTGTGCATTTAATTAATAGGTGGTACGTGGTACTGTACTGTTATTTAAACTGACATAGGAAACAAATTTGTAATGAATACAACGTACTAGAATGATAAATTTTACATGAAATTTCATAAGTCTTAAATAAGGAGAACATATTTTAAGGATTAAAATAATTTTAAGCACTGCTAAAAAATAAATAAATAAATAAAATAAAATATTGCACATTCCCCTTTTACAATTCAGAACACATATATTTACAATATTTTCAGGATTATAGTATAAGTGCATATTAATCTAAATTGCCTAAATTGTTTTAACAGACATTGTACATTGACTAATCTGTTTATCCAAAAATTTTGCTTCATCTCTTAAATGTGCTTGATTATCATTACTATTATTTCCAATAAAATTGTTAATGCAGTTACTGATAGAAAATTTAATCAATGTAAACAGAAATTAAAATTTGCAATTAAAAGAAAATCAAATGGCTATAATTTTAACAACAACAATAACAATAAATAAAATCTAAACTAAAATTGGGAGTGTTAGGTTGCTTGCTCTCTTCACAAAATTTAAATTCATAAACAAGCATTTCAAAAACATTTTGTTTGAGTAAATGATTAATTCAAATTTTTCTATGCCTAAAACCTGTTTTCAATATTGTATGAAATTACTGCATATGCACACACTTAGTTCAATAAAACATTGGTAGCTTAATATTATATATTTTTATATTAAACAGGAAATCGGTTGATTGCTAATGCTAAAGTTTAAAGCTTTACTCGATATCTTTTTTTTTTTTTTATAAAAACAGTAGAAATTTACAAGAGTATTTATTAATTTAAAAAAGTGTACCAAAATTTTAAACCTGGATCCACACCAAAAATTAAAGACTCAAATACAAAATTAAAGAAGAAAATAATAATAATAATAATAATAAAACACTCACTTCATTACTAGCTTCTTCAACTTGGAAATACTAGCAGGTACAAAACCCAAAGCCAAATAATATTAAAACTTTGAGCTTTTAAGGATTGTACCAGCTTGCAAGTGGTAAGTAAAATATCATTTACCTTTCAGGACTACAATGAAACTAAAAGTAGTTTCAGGCTGTGTTTAATCCATTATGATTTCACAGAAAATTTACACATCACTTTTAACAGGATAGATAATAACGACAACGGTCAACGACAAATGACAACTTCATTCAATTTCAAAATGGTGCGCGCCGTGACGCTTTTGAGGTTTGCTACATTATACTTGGCGATTTCGCAGATGGAGCGGGGGAAAACGTATCAATTGTGCAAAGCTTTCGTTAGTTACGGTTTCCGTAGCCTTCCCTTCTTATCTATTAGAAGTTCTTTGCCTAAAATATCTTTTTCTGAAACTACCTGAAACTTTCACAAAAGCCGTAAGCACCAACAAGAACAAGTCGTCTCGTCATAAGTCACGTGAGCAGCGGAGTAGGCTTCTGAGCGAGCATGCGCAAAGCGGTGTTCAGGACTAAAAGTATTCCCATGGGTTGGTTCAACTTTGAACCATGTTGAAAGTTGAACCATGATCACATTTTTCGAGAAAGCAAGTGTTCCATTGTTTGGAATTTTCTCTTAGCTAGACCCATTCGCTGGTTCAACGTTGAACGGAAATTTTTAAGAGTGTAGGAGTAATAGCAGAGTACGAATTAATATAACTAACAAATCAACTGAGAGGTGTTTATTTATGTTTAATATAACCACTGATGCCATTAAAAATCACAAATTTTCTATAAATAAAAATGTCAAAATTTTGGAAGAAATACATATTGTAATTAATTAAAATATAAAATATAAACATTAAAAAATTAAATAAAAAAATTATTTCAACGAGTTAATTTACTTAACCCTTTATATCCCAAATTACCTTATTTTTCGAAAAATAGTTTGAAACTTTTTTATTAAGTCCCGGTGGGATACAAAGGGTTAAAATAAATTTAAATCAAGAATGTTTTATTTAATTTTATAAATGCAGAATATTTTATTAATAAGGAAAATAATCTTTATTCGATTATTTAACAAAGCAAAATGTGCAGTTTTTATAGAATATGTTGAAATTAGTTGAAAAACAACAAAATTAATTTTCATGGACTAAAAAAATAATTTCACGCTCGATTATAAGAAATGTATTTCAAAATTTATTTCTTCTTGCCAGTTCAAATTAATAAACACTGATCTACATAAAATTTAAAACAAATTTCTTCATCTTTCACCACGTGATATTTATATAAATTTGAAACGTCTCCAAGAAAAATAGAGCTGAAATTTTTTACTCTTTATTGTATAACCATGTATTTGTTTATTTATTTATATTATTCATTTCTCTCGACGTAATTTAATTCTAAATATTTAATTTATTATTAACTAGTAAGCCCGTGCGAGTTTTTCGCACTTTATTTCTTTGTAACATTTAAAATTTAAAATTATTAATATTATTTAATTTTAAAGCCATAAAAACGTCATGTAGTTTACATATGCATAAGCGAATTTATTATTTAACTTTTTTTTTTTTTTTTTTCCACGTGAAAGCATATTGTAATCATCGAGGGTGAAAAAGGGATTCCTTTCCATTTGGGAAAAGTCGGCCAATTTACTTTCTTATGGATATTTTTTCTCGAGTTAATATACACGGGAAACACATAGATACATCAGCTAATAAATTTTATGAATAATTTATGTACTACAAGAGAATGAAAAACTCTAGATACCCATTTTTCATCCTTTTCTTCTTCCTTTTCTTCTTCCTTTTTTTATTTTTTATTAACTATACTCTAGTATACTCATATCTGCACAAAACTGACTTTCTTTCGGCATTTATTATTATACTTCTTTGAGATAAATATCGTCTGCATTCATCATAGAAAATAATTATAATAAATTATAATTAATAAATAATTTGTATTGCGTAAATTTGTATAAGATTATATATCGAAGAAAGTCTTGTGGTGTCCACAACATATTAGTTATGTATTAAAACTTCCGAGGCTGCTAACTACATTTAAAAGAATTTTGAAATTTTCATATTACTTACTAATATAAAATCATCTTAAATTTTAAAGAGAGTATTTCATATATAAAGAGAGTAATTGTTTCATAATAATAACAAAGAACTGATTATAAAAATGATATTTTTCATAAATTACATATGAAAGGAATATAACTTATCTATGAAAACTTATCCCGTTTCTTTTCCTATATTTATTACAACACATAAAAGCCGTACAATATTTCGGCATTTTAAAAATTCATTAACATTCTACTCGATTATTATTTCCGAGTTTTATACTCCCTATTGTCTGATGCCAAAACTTTTTTCGGCATCAAAAATCTTTGCACAATAACATGGGAATGATAGATCTATATAAAATACTATATCTATGCATTTTATACTGGGGAAAAAAAATAATAATTCGTAATTTTATTTATTTAATTATTATTATTATTTTATTATTATTATTTTATTTTATTTTTATTTTTTTTGGCAACAATTAAAAATTTATATGTCCATTTTTAAAACTTCTACCAAGTTATTATTTTCATATTTTAATTAATTTTTAAAAATCTAATCAAAATTTCGTTACAAATAAGGTACCAAATGAAAGGGGCATTTTTTTCTGAATCCGTCTGTTTAATTAACTTATCGATCGGACAATTAGATTTTTTAAAGGTAACTAAAGTATGGAAAGCTGGTGGCAACTTGCGTTAACACACAAACAGACTGAAAAATCTCTTAGCCATTAATATATATATAGAGAGAGATATTTTCCACGGCGCATTAAAATTCCACATATTAAGGAGATTTTTTCCGTTAAATTATCTTCCTTCATTATTAATATATATACATATATATTTTCATTTGAAATGCATCATGGAAAAAAATATAATTTATTTATTCCAATACATTGTTTAAGCTTTGACATAGCTTTCAGTGTTAGTTACGGGAAACTTGAGCTTTTATTATTAAGAATTTTGTATCAAGTATCTTTTTTCCATTACAAAGAAAAAAAAAAAAAAAACTTTTCTTTAACTTCGAGGGCTCTAGACATGTTGCAGCTACAAGATTGATTTCAGGAAACTTTAGAAGAAAATAATAATAATAGCAAATAAATAAGCAACTAATCATAGAAAATTACAATATTAATATAAAAAATGTTTTTTCAGTGCATATATTATTGAAAACAGCATGACGCTGCAAAAAAAGCATGTAATTTATAAAATATGCAATCAGTTTTTTACATAATTTTTTTCTCTTTCAACACCCCCCTCCACACACATCAAAATAAAAAAAGAACAAAACTCTATCGACATATATATATACGAACGACTAATTTTAAATGTTTTTATTTTGTTTCAATCTACTTGTCTTAACTATTATATAAAGTGTATTTATTTATTTGTTTTTATAATTATCTTAACTTTTAAAGATAGTTCTTATGGAATGTATTTAAAGAGATTTGATGTGCTCAATCTTTTTCAGGAACACATAAATCTGAGGAAAATAGATGCGCTTTATTAGTATTATACATAAATTACACTTTAAAATTTTCAGTCTTAACTTTACTTAGAAATATCTATGCGCTTATTTTCTCAAAAATAAAGCAGTATTTCCTTTTTCCCTCAAAAATCATCATAACTCAGCTGAGATGTAAATCTGGGTAAAGGATTGTCAACTTCTATTGTGATAAGGTATTTCCATTGTATTGATACACGCCTCTTTCAACAAAGGGATTAGCCCTCTGTGTGTGTGGGGAAAATATTTCTTCTCAACTCTAGAGCTCCTAAAGTGCAACACTGAATTCTTAAAGACAGGTGTTTATTTTGCAGTATACGGTAAACACTTCAGGTATTTTTATTGCAACAATAGAAAAAAACACGTAACGTCGAAAGGGTTAATGCTTCTGAAACCAGTTTCACACATCTTTCCACAGACTGTGTGTGGCAGGGGAAGTTCTTTATATCGCAGTTTGGTATTTCACCAGATTGTATGAAATATTTTATTTCATCGTTGGATATGTTTCGAAGTAGAGGTGGAGGAGATAATTTTACTGAGTTCCAATCAAAGAGTTCTGTGTATTCAGTTGCGTTGAAGTTCAATTTTGGAGGTACAAAATTTCTGACTGTTTTCCCTTTCGAAACACGTTCTCTACCTTCTAGAACTCTTCTCAGGCCAAGGTCCTTTATATGTGTCCTCTTGTCGAAAATCATAGCGAACAATAAATTTTCATTGTGTGCAAAGAACGCATTTCTTTCGATCACGGGGTCAACAACTTGCTTCAGGTTATCAGGCAAATAGCGAGAAGTTTCAATGGATCTGTAAAGATGAATATGACCATCTGTAAAAGTCTTGCCTACTTTAATTCCGAACCAGACGGGCATATATGATTTCATAGTGAAATTAACTAAGACTTTTAGCTCATCTGACGGACTTTCTGTACTAACATAATGTCAAAGGACCCGGCTGGCTGTTGTAAGCCACCTGGAATGTGAAATAGGGCCAGGATTACGATGAGACAAATCATTTGGACAGTTGCCTATTTTTATTGCAAGACAAATATACAGAAAATATTTCTGATCTTTGCTCAATATATCTCGATCTAATTCTGGGGTTGTACAATAGATTTGTTGAAAACCTACCACTGGCAATTTCGCATTTGATAAGTTGCTGTCCAGTTTGCCCACAAAATGAATGAATTAGGTCCCGTAGTTGCTCCATCTACATGCTGAAACAGGTGACGGAATGGCAGCTCGATAAACAGATGGACCTTTGCAATGGGTGTCCAATATAAATTTCTATTTGGTGAATCACTCCATTTTCCCACCCAGTATTGAAGTTAGTACCATCGCATCCAACAATCCTTAGATCTTCCAGTGAAAATTTGTTTTTCTCCAGAAAGGACAGCATGCTATATGCGATGTCTTTAGCTGATCCGGAACATCGGGAGACATGACCAACATATGTAGAGCCAGGCTCTTTAATTATAGAATAATGATCTTCCTTTCCTGTCTTTCTAAACTTGTTTGATTCCATCTCTTCTATGACTAAAGTGTCATCTTTTCTTCCATCGAAATAAAGACCATGAAGCTGCTCTATGGCTTTTTGAATTTTGTTTTGGAGTTCAGTTCTATTTGCCACTTATTTCCCTTCGAATTTGATATCTATTAATAACTTGGGAAGAAGCCCTTTCAGTTATAATGCCAATGTCCTCAAGCACGCTTGATGCAATAGCAGCAGTTGCTCTTTCCGATACTCCGTACCGATAGCTTTGTAACGCTGTTGCTTGTAACTTTATTCTCATTTGCCACGGAGTTGCTTTTTTTTCAGAGTTGTGTCTTATATTCAGATCCACTATCATTTATTTCATCCTCAGAAATATTTCGCTTCATGCTCACGTCTTATAAAGAATAACTTTCGATATGAATGGGTTGTACAGAAGCTTGTTTTGAAGTATCACATTTTGGGGATTGGCATAATTTCCTTTTAATCCTATTTTCTAATTTTTTGGTCTCCGTTTTGTCTATCGTGCAGATTTTTCCCAATCTGTGCATTCTTTGAAGATAGATGAACCGTTGCTCAATAACTGGAATCTTTTTTGACTTTTCACATGTACAGTTTATATCAAAATATTGCAGGAGCTAAATTTTGTTTTTACTCGAAAAAACCTTAAAAATCGTCAATTTTCATAAATTCGACGCGCATGCGCGATCGGAAGATATTATTCGATTTCAAATTTTATTTTTTTGTTTTGTTTGCAATGGCCATAAGCAACTTTTTCGCGCTATTACGAATCGAAACACTGCAGAAGTTAATTTTTGTTTTAATACGAAAAAACCTTGAAAATCGTCAATTTTTGTAAATTCGACGCGCATGCGCGATCGGAAGATATTATGCGATTTCAAAACTTTTTTTTTTATTTTTTTTACAATGGCCACAGACAACTTTTCCGCGGTATTACGAATCGAAAATCGAAATTTGAATTTTTTCGCACCACCCTATTGTATATTTTACTTATTTTTTTTTTAATATAGTTATAAGCGTTCAAAGTTTGAAGGTGCTAATGTTAAATTCCTATTTCAAATATTTATTAATATCTTCACAAAAAATAATTTGATCGATATAACTTTTATTTTTTATTTTATTTTATTTTACTTTTTACGAGATACAGTGAAGAAACCTTTTAATTCTAAAAAAATATTTTTAATTACGAAAAATATTAATATATTCATATTAAAAAAATATATGAATTATGACCTATATTAATTTTTACATAAAATGAATCCTAATGCTGGAAAATATAGGTGAATAAATAAATCTTTCTTTTGGAGAGGCTTAGGGGGCCGTCTCTTATATAGTTTTGCATGAGATAACGAAAAAATTCTTTAAAAGATAACAGAGAAAATCAACCCTTTATATCCCAAGTTATTTTACTTTTGGAAAAATAGTTTGAAACTTTTTTATTATACTTCTTTGTGCATGAGAATCATCTTATATTAACACTTTCGCGAACGCATGATTTTGAATTTTTTACAGTAAGGTCCACCAGTGGGCGTTATTCTCCCATGTTACACTATTTTAGAACAAAATTTTCTGTATTTACATTTATATTAGAAATTTATATATATTATAATTATATTATTTCTAATCAAAGTATTTATATCCACAGTATATTTCATTTTAAAAATATGAATATTGGTTATATATTTATAAAATAAGTAGCATACACTTGGGAAAACAATTACCACAGGCGGATCTTACTGCCAAAAAGACAAAACGTGCGGTCGTGAAAGTGTTAATTAAGAAACTATATTTTCATACAAATTATAAAACTAATCTTACAGTTTCAAAGAGTTAAACTGACCAAAACTGGTAAGTTCGACTAAAAGTGTTTAATGTTTACTTCATGATACCTTACAGTAATTTATCAGAAAAGATTTAGTTTATGTATCGTTATGTGTATATATATGTATATAAGTTATTTCAATTCGTATATTATGTCACACCCACAAAATAAAGTGAAAAAAAATATTAAGTTTCATAGGTGATCAGTATAACCACGATGACACATTTCATAGAACGCTGTCTGACCAAGCTAAAATGTATTCTCTAATGAAGTACTTAAGTATATACGCATTAAAAAAAAAACACAATATCACGGATAACCACGTTACCACGAAAAGCCTAGCACTATAACCTCATTAATTTTTATATTACTTTTATTTTTAAAAAATTCCGATGTCAAACAGTGAAATATTGTCTAATTTTTGTGGGATCTTAGTTTTATTTTTCTAGGTTTACAGATAAACCCCTAACACATTTTTGGTTATAATTCTATAAATAGTAAAGTAAAGTACGCAAACTGTATACTTTGCCGCACTGCCATAGATTCTCAGGAATTCAATTATAAAGTCAAAATTGGGTGTTGCTACTGAAAAAATAAATCTAATTTCAGGCTAATTTCAATATCTAGATGACCCCTAATTGAAAATTTGACATCATTTTCAAAAAATGCACTTAACCCGTTAGTAGTCGCTAGTTGGTCGATTTGCCGCCCATGCTTCATTATTGACAGATTTTTTTTATTCAATAGCCACCAAAAATTTTAGAAGCGGCATTTGATATAGATAAAATGCGAATAAAATTGAAGAAACATCGATCACATCACTTCTTAAAATTATTGGTGACAGTTAAGTAAAAAGTGCGCAATCTGTAATAGGTGGCGCTGTCTATTGCGACTACTAAAGGTTAATGTCCTGCTGAATGGTGCCTATAAGTTTTTCTAAGTCAATTAATAACGAAATTACAGCTAGTGTTGCTTTTTTTCCCCGACTGAACATAATCGACGATTAATCGTATGTAAAATATACCAAACATCACTTCTCAAAATTATTGGTAACTATTAAATAAAAAAGTCGCGCAGTCTGGCAACTCTGGCGGCAGAATTCCGAACTTTTATAATTTATTCACGAACATTTTTAACCCCGCCTCTTTTTCATACGTAAATTTAAAAAAATGATTTTCTTATTATTTAATCGTTGTCCCATATTAAAGAGAAATAATCTACAAAATTTCTGGTGCGAAAAGAAGGCGGGGCTAAAAATGCTCATGAATAAATTATAAAAGTTGGGAGCTCTGTTTGGGGGTGAGTCCCAGACCGTCGCCAATATCCCATTGAGCAGCATTAGTGTGAGGAAAAACCTATCGAACCATCTAACATCATGTGCAACAAATATTCTGTTAACTCAAATTTTTGTTTCGAAATGTAATTAACCATAAATATCAGCTTTTACGCTTTTGAATAACGGAAATACTTAATAAAAATATAATATAATCTTCTTTAACTATTTTCATTGATTAAGTAAAATGAGATATTTTTTTAAATTTTCTCGTAACTAAAAAGCGTAAAAGGTAGCAACTCTGATTTAGCTAGTCTACGGGTTATACCGTATTTTCCGGCGTATAATCCCCAAGATTGTTAAATTAGCTCTACACCGAAAAATTCAACTAACCAAAATTATGTGTAAACAAGCTTTTGTGCGTTACAATTATAGTCTTATTTGCAAATTGGATTTTCGTGTGTGAATCTGACTTATGGTGCCTGCGGATTATACGGCTTAAAATACTGGAAACTAGGCGGCTTTATCTTAAATTTAATTCTTAGTTATTTTAGTGTTAGTTCAGTTTTTTTAAATTAATAATAATAAGATATCTTTAAATTTTGATTTGGATATTTCAAATGAATTTATAGTAATGTATATACAAATCGGAATTTTACATTTGAACTGAAAATATCCATATTCTCAGCTAAAAAAAATCTTTTAAGAGTTATTGAGTTTTTTATTACAGTAATATGCAGGTGGCTTTTGAAACACAATATTTACTGAACAGAAGTTCAATAGATTGAATTTAGAGTACTTACTCTTGTTCATATTGATTTCTTTTTCACCATCTGTTCCAGACGTTGCCAGTATCTAATCTGTTAAACATCGAAAGTTCTAGATAAAATTTATTAATGAACAAGAACAGTGTTTCTCTATTTGTCCTCTGAAAAAAATATTACTTTTGAAAATTTTCCCTCTTTTTTCGTGCATGTGTTTTGTAATAATGTTCATTATATATGATAATTTATAAGATGTTTTATACACCTCGCGACAAAAAGATAGGTACAAAGGGTTTTTTCTTTGATTTTTCATAAAATAACATTATCTAAATTGTGCTTATCATTTGTTATTATCATAAAATAACACTATTCCCAAACTAATTTAGAAAAGTTTTAAGTCTAATTTTTTTCTTATTTAAGACTACACTCCGCAACAAAAAGATAGGAACAAAGGTTTTTTTTAAATTTTTCATAAAATAACATTATCTAAATTGTGCTGATCATTTATTATCATATCAAAAACGTATTAAATATTTGAATCATATTCAAAATAATCATTAAAAAAAAAAAAAAAAAAAAAAAAAAAAAAAAAAACATTTGTTTCTGTCTTTTTGTCGCGGTGTGTAGTCTTAAATTAGAAAAAGTTTAGTCTTAAAATTTTACTAAATTAGACTTAAAACAAAAATTTGTCCGGGAATAGTGTTATTTTATGATAATAATAAATGATAAACACAATTTTGATAATGTTATTTTATGAAAAATCAAGAAAAAAACCCTTTGTACCTATTTTTTTGTCGCGGGGTGTACGATAGAAATTATTAAATTCTTATGCAACACCATGTCTGTATTAGTAGATTTTTCAGTTTTAGACGTATATTTACTGCCAGTATACCTACAGGTGCAATGCAATGCAATATAGTATAGATACACACACACATATATATATATTCATTAGATTATATCGATATGATAAAAATTTGCAAGAGGAAATTTATGTATATTTATATATACATATATATGTGCAAGAAAATTAAATTCAACTTTTAGTTAAATTGAAAATAAATATGCTTTATTATTAGATGCAATAACGATAATTGGATTTATATTTTCGCATAAAAGTTTCTGGATATTGCGTATTCAATTTATTACTTTTTTGATTATTTTTTTATTAAAACTGTTAAACTTTCAATTACCACAGATGGACACATATAAACAAAAACGCATATCTATATAAACTTATTATTTTATTTTTTCTTAAAGATAAATTACTTTTTAACATAATTTTTATAGCAAAAACATAAGTTTAGCTCGAGTTTAAAATCAAGATAAAATATAAATTTGCATTCCATTCCACCTTATCTTTTTGACCATACATCCATTGAAGAAGTTTATGCCTTAATAAACTGTAATGTAAACTTAGAGATTTCCATACTTATTTTCCATTCTCATGTAGAGCATTTTAAAATTTCCATATATTTGCCTATCTTTTAGCTGTAATACTATATAAAAAAGTTTCAATTCAAAACATTATTTTCAATTTATTATGTTTTTAGCACACACACACACACACACACACACATATATATATATATATATATATATGTGTGACAAAATATTGAGCGTTATGATTTTGAAAAATATATTCTTATTATATTTTTCACTCAGAGGTGGGAAAATAAACAGGAAGGGTAAAGGATTAATGTACAGTTTTATTCGTATAGCATAATTACCATAAAATAGATTTACCATTTTGTAAAGATTACTAAAGTAAATTGATTTATATTGAATTACATTAAAAAAGTTATAAATTGCAAAATCTGTAAGTAATTAAAGATACTACCATAGCATCCTAAACTCAGAGTCTGATTAAGAGGGAAGCACACATTATCTCCGCTCTCACCGGAATATTTTTACAATTATTTTTTACTTCATGTCATAGAAATTCCACGCTTTGACGAGAAAATATTTTTTATAAAAAATGAACGGTGTAAAACAATCCAATTTACTCACCGTTATTAGAAACCAGAATTCTTTTAAAATAATTTTTAATGAGAATTTTCTGTTTATTATAGGAGGAAAGTATTTGTTAAAAAATAACGGTGTAAGTATAAATAATGTGTGCTCCCCCTTAATCAGGCTATGCCTAAACTAGATGCCTGTCGCGTGGCTCGGAAACTTGGCAACAGCTGAAACGGTAGACGGCGCCACCTGGTACAGATTGCGCGACTTTTTTATTCAACAGCCATCAAAAACTTTTTAATGGGAGATATGATATACATAAAAGGCAAACAGAATCGAAGAAACGTCGATTATATACATCATATATCACTTTTTAAAATTATTGGTGCTAGTTTAATAAAAATGTCGCGTAATCTGTACCAGGTGGTGCTGTCTACCGCTTCAACTGTTTCCAAGTTTCCAAGCCATGCGATAGGCATCTAGTTTAGGAGGCTATGATACTACCATTAACATGGAACTTTGTGTTCCAGTATGTGTTCAACGAGAATTTGCGAATATTTTTATTTTTATTTTGTTTACAATTAGTTGAAACCTCTCACAAATGTAGTTGCCAACTTAGCACCTTTTGGCTACTGGAAATTTTTAATAACGTTTTTATTTTACTTTATCGGTGAAAACCATTACAATTAAAATAAATATTTCTATTAAATTTTTCCAGTAGAAAAAAAGTGCTAAGGTGGCAACTATAATCACAAATATTCTTGTAAGTATAAGCTGTTGGTCACATAATGCCGGAACACAAATGTTGAAGCATGATATAGATAATATATTCTATCAAATAAGGCTCTCAATGCATGAATAAATACTTCATACAGCTAGTACTTAAATTTTTGTCTGTTTCTAAATTAAATTTGACAGTATAAAGATCTGGTTGATTTTTGTGTCTTCTGTTTTAATTTAATTAATTAATTTATTTATTTTTCAAATGTTCTATGATATTTTCCATACAAGTGCTCACTTAGCAGACAAAAATATTATTTTAAACTGTATTAGTTTAGAAGAAAGATAAAAGAAAAAACTTTCGGCAATTCACCTATTTGAAATTTTCTTTTAATAATCTTTTCGTCTTTAAAAAGTCTGTTTCAGGCAAAAAATGTCTTGTCATATAACTTGTATCCTTTTAACCCGTTAGTAGTCGCTAGTTGGTCGATTTGCCGCCCACCCTTCAATTCTTCCAGATTTTTTTATTCAATAGCCACCAAAAATTTTTAGAAGTGGCATTTGATATACATAAAACACGAATAAAATCGAAGAAACGTCGATCACATCACTTCTTAAAATTATTGGTGACAGTTAAATAAAAAGTGCGCAATCTGTAATAGGTGGCGCTGTCTCTAGCGACTACTCACGGGTTAAGTTTATATAGAAGGATTTATTTTAAGAAAAACTACAAACGTATTCTATCTTTACGTAAAATAAATATAAATAATAAATTTTGTAAAGCTGTTATTAATATACTATGCATTATTGAGTGTTTCATACTTTAATAAACATTTTTTTTCGTCATGTCATTAATATTACGTGTATATATATACACACGTAAATATATATGTCTTCGGCAAACGGTAATTATATCAAAATATTATCTACTCGCCAGTTATTTAACTATGCTATTATGAGGGGGAGAAGCGTGAATATTTACAAGAAGTTTCTGAGACACAAATAACTCGAATTCTAATGATAATATCGAATAAAATTTAACTGAATTAATTATTTTTTACATTTAAGAAATTTTTGAGCTTCTTCTATTTTTAGTATAAAAGCTTTCAAGTGAAAAAGTATGTTATAGAGTAGCGTAAAAATAACAGAGTTTTCATTCCTTGAATAAATTTATTACTAGTATAATGAAGACCATTAAAATTACTGGATAATATATTTGACCATTTTTTTTTTCAGATAAGTAGAAAACATATGTAACAACATATGACTTAACACCACACCTTCTTCCCAGGTTATTCTCAGGATATATATTGAGGATTAAAGAACATCCCTAGGAGCATCTTCATGATTTACCGGAGAGAATGCATGCTATTACAGGATTCGTAAGGGACTAAATTTTTCACTGAGTCTTATGCCAGTAATTCTATAGAACAATTTCGTTATAAAATAAGACTACAAGATTAAGATGAATTTTATTGTTTCTGAATACTGGTGTGGGACTCAGGGGAAAATTAAGGCCCGCACGAACCCTGTATTAGGGTTATAAGTTCAAATGTCTAAAATTCATAATAAAGAAATGAAACATAATGTATTTATGATATATATATATATATATATAAAGTCCTTAAAAATGATAAAAAAATATTTTAGATTTCCTCAGAATCTTTTTTTTGAAAGCAGGATTTCCGTAGTCATTATTTTTATCTAGCACCAGTTAAAATAGCAATTTTTGTAATAAGAAAAGCTTAGGAATCCGTAGCTGCCAAGTTTTTTAATTTATTCCGGAATATTGTTAGTCCCGCCCCTTTTTCACACCGTAATCATTTTAGAGTAATTTTCTTCATGTTTAATCGTAATTATATATTGAAGAAAATTTCCCTACAAAGTTTACGGTGTGAAAAAAGGGCGGGGCTAACGGCATTCCGGAATAAATTAAAAAATTTGGCAGCTATGGGAATCTATTCAATGATTACTGTTCAAAAATAGTATTGAAATAGTACTTAGAAAAAGACGTGTCATTCGACCTTGTACAGAATTACTAATATGAAAAGTTGTTTATCAAATTCATATTCAAATTGTTTTCCTTTTTTGTATGTATATACCAGGTGTATAAGCTTAAATCCGCTGTTTTTTAGTAATAAAAACACATTTATTTTTTATATAAAGCAAAACAAAATTTTATTCAAAATAGTTTCCCTCGCTAACTATACATTTTTCCCATCTTTCGGGCAATCGGTGAATTCCACGCCAAAAGAATTCCTTATCTTTTGAGGCAAACCACTCGTCCAGCCATTTTCGAACGTCTTCGTAAGAAACGAAGTGCTGTTCGGCGAGTGCATGGCCCATTGATGAAAACAGGTGATAATCAGAAGGAGCCAGGTCTGGTGAATTAAGCGGGATGGGGTAACACCTCCCAGTTAAGTGTTTTGAGATAATTTTGGACCAATTTTGACGTGTGTGCTGGCGTGTTATCATGAAGAAAAATCAGTTTGTCATGTCTTTGTTGATAATAAGGCCTTTCCTATGGCATGTAGACGGATAGAAATGGCTGGTTGAGTGACACCTAACTTCTCGGCAAGCATTTTTTGCGATTGGGTATCATCTTCGTCCAAAAGAGCCTGTAATTCATGGTCGTCAAACTTTCGGGGCCGATTTTCACGCTCTTTGTCATTAAGTCAAAATAGCAATTTTTGAACCGACGAAACCAGTCTCTGCAAGTTGTATCTGACAAAGCACTGTCACCATAAGCTTTCACAAGCATTCTATGCGATTCGGCAGCTGATTTCTTCAAATTGAAGCAGAAAAGCAGAGCTTCCCGCATATGCTCTTTTTTTGGTACAAAACGAGACATGTTTACACGAAGAAAAATTAATGTTTTTATATGAAATCACTAAAGATTTGCACTGATTTATGTGAACAGACGTCAAACTAATACAAAAACAATAAGACATTTAAATGTCCGATGTTAATACACTCACTAGCGCCATCTATACGCAAACAGCGGATTTAAGTTTATACACCTGGTATATATATATATATATATAAGGAATCGTGCTGAGTACGCAGCGAAACATTTTTGCATATCCTGATATATATCATTGAGAGAGTTATTTTAACATGAGTCATGTGGAGTCTTTTAAACTAGCACCACAGTATAAAGAAATTATCAGAAAAAAAAAAAAAAAAAAAAAAAAAAAAAGTCTTTCCAAACTAAGGTTTTTCAGAAATATTTTTAAAAATGCATTTTCAAAAATTTTACATTTTTTGTTTCTAAATGTAGTTTTAATACCAGAATTTATTTAAAGTTTCTAAAAATATATAATACAGCGGTAAAAGCGAAGCAGCGATGACAGTTTGGGGACTTGCCAGTACTAAATTTTAATTGTAATGGTTGCCGAATCACTTGGAAGATTAATCGTCCATTATGTATATGTAATATCACTTCTCAAGATTATTGGTGGTATTTGAATAAAAAGAAAAAAAAAAGTTCCCACTCTGGCAACACTAACGTGGAGGAAAATTAAATGTCATTAAAAAAAAAAAAAAAAAAAAAAAAAAAAAGGCAAATTTTTAAAATCTCGAGCATGGAATCTAATGTTACAATTACATAATAACACAATTTGTTATAATTCATTTAATAGCAGGAATTTTTTCAAACTTTTCTATTACAGCAAATTTTCCGCAACATATCCCTAACAACTTACATGTCAACAATACATCTTGAAGATGTTCGTAGGATATCCATGAGCGTCCTGTGCATCTATACGACATCCTGAGGATGTCATTTTGAGAAGATGTGCTGTTACGGATGCTGTTTATTAAATAGTAAAAAAAAACAGTATCAAAATAAATTTACCTTACTGTGTTATGAAATTATGATTTTGTATTTAGAGACGATTTTCCTCAAGTAGATTATTAAAATTCTCATCTTGATTTTATTTGTCAAAATCAGATTATATAGCTCATGCTTCGCGGTCAGTGAAAAATTCCGTATATAGATATATTCTTTTAAGTTACGTTAGGAGGTGATAGAAAAGCTTTATTTAAAAATTGATTTACTTTAACGCTTCATTAGTGGAGTATAAAAGAAAACAAAATATATATCCATACCTACGAACATTCTAATTAATATTCCGCAAAATATTTAGCTCCGCCTTTTTTTCACATCAGACTGTTTTAGAGATTATTCTTCTTATTTAATCTCAATTACAATTGGAGAAAATTACTCTAAACATTAAGTGGTGTTGAAAAAGGAGCGGTACTAACAAATTTAAGGGATATTAATTAGGATATTGATAGGTATGCCTATCTTATCTCAAAATCTTGACTATAGTTACTGTGGGAAGAATGAAATATGTTCAAATATTAAAATTTCGAACAAAGCATACGAAAAATAAGCATTTATTTAGAAACAGCAAAAAAAAGCCAATAAGATGACATCCGTCTCATTGGAATATCTAGATTTAATGGATAGACCCAATTGTTAAATCTTGTGAAAAGGAAAATTCAAATTGCTGGTAAAATCTGAAAGTTTCAATTTCCTGCAACTGAAACTCATGTCAACTATTAAAAACTTTATTCTAGTATTCAGACGACTCTGAAAAGAATAACTGTAACAAAAATTAAGTATTAAAATCAGATTTCAAACAATACATTTTTATGGTATGACTATGACAAAGTAACTATCATTTCTAAACGAATTTCCTCGACATCGTGAAATTTAGCATAGAGCTCTCATCCAGTGATGCCAGATTTTGCAACATTTTTATTCAATAGTCACCAATAATTTTGAGAAGTGATATTCCATACACAAAATAGGCGATTAATCATCTATTAAGTATATCAATTATCACTTCTCAAAATTGTTGGTGAATATTGAATAAAAATGTCGCAAAGTCTGGTAAGAATGCTCCCATCTATTAAAATCAATGGAAAATATTGTTTTCGCTTAATTTTTAGTAACATTGTATATTAGCTATAATTTATATGCATACCTGATAGTGAACTTAAATTTACCAAAGCATGAAAAAAAGTAACACAGCTGGCAATGCACGTTCAGAAATTTCCTAATATAGCCTTAAACATATGGTTATTTCTGTAGCCTTGTAACTGAATGGTAAATGATTATCAATATCATGCCATATTCTATAGGAAACGTGCTGTTATATATACAAAAAAATGTATGTTAATTTATTTTGTTTAGTGAAGTCAAAAGTACTGTAGCTAATTAAAGCTTTGCCCATCGACGTAATGTATTTTAATTCTTTTGGATGTCCATTTATACAGCATATGATTTTAACAAAAAGTTTAAATTAGAATTTGTAATTGATACAGATTTAGAATACAAATTTTAGATTTCCTGCTAATATATATTTGTGAGTTATAATAATAATTGATACACACGTTGCCAGACACACAAAATGATCAACCGCTAAAACTAATATTCAGATTCAGTGGACCTCAAAACGCGTAAGTATATCAAAATCTTTATTTCGAAAATTGGACTTCTCTCTAAAAATTCTCTCTATCGTACAAAGGTAAGGGAAGTAAAAAAAAAAAAAAAAAAAAAATGTTCGTAGTATTTGACAGCTATGTATAGGCGATTCCATTAATAAATATAATATTTCTTTTTAATGAAGATATTTTTTTAAAACTCTCTTATAAAAAAAATGAATATTCCGTTTACGAAAATGCCTTCTAAAGCGATAAATTATTTATAGTAATATCATATGTTAATTACAGAAAAATATTCTAATGCGAAATTCTCTTATTAGATTGGCTTAAAAATTCGTCATAAAGTCATTTATTGAATGAATAACATCTATTAATTCAGTGAATTCCCTTTTTAACTTAATAGATGTCAGGTTATGAAAGCAGTAAAGCTTTTTTATGTTTTTTATGATTAGAGGATTATATTTAAAGAGACGAATAACCCGACTAATGCAAATAAAAAGTTTGTGAATGAAAATAGCAGAAAGAAAAATTGAGTTATTGATTATTAATAGCTATGATTTTTTTAATTAACAGAAGATAAAAAAAAAAGAACTGCTTCAAAACTGTTGAATGATTTAACATTTTTTTTTTTATGAAGATTTGGGCATATTATAAAGAGACGCAGAATTTTATAAACATAATACTTACATAGATACTTTTTTGCGCAGAAATAATTGTTCATAAAAAAAATCACATTGAATACGGAATGTATAAATGGTTTCTTTTTTCTTTTTTCTTTTTTAATTTCTTCTTTCTTTTCCTTCTTTTTCTTTCTTTTCCTTTATTTGTTTATTTATTTTTTGTTTTGACTCTGGTAGATAAAACTAATTTGTTTTCAATATGTAACATCTGAATAGTTTTATACATGTGTTGTTTTAAAATTTAATAATATATGTTTTAAAAATACTTTGTCAAATATTTTCATATATGCGAGTGCTATTAAACGTATCTAAAGTTACAAATGTATAAAATAAAGTCATTAGTACAGTATGCATTTATACAAAATTTCTTGCTCAGAATAACGTAAGCGAAAAATTCAGAAATTTAAAAATACAAATTGAATTTCCTAATTTAAATCCAAAACAAGCAAAACACGAAGTAAATTTCAGAAATTTTCTAACAAATAAAATAATTTTTCATTCTTTACCAATAAATTGGCAAGTTAATAAATAAATAGATGTATTTAAAAACATAATACTGATTGCAGTAATTTCTGGTGTATAGTCCGCATGTGAGATAAGTCTGTCCTGCACCAGAAATTTTAGTGGAGAGATAAATTTATATTTGTTCGAACTCTTTCTTCGATGAAATGAAGGTTTTTCTGTTAAATAAAACTTCTCGTGGAGAAATGACACATCTTACTTGCGGACTATACGCCAAAAATAACCTCTTAAACATCCTAATTAATATTCTGTAGTGTTGTTAGTCCTGCCCTTTTTTCACACCAATAAATTTTTAGAGTAATATTCTACAAATGCAATTACGATTAAATGAGAAAAAAATACTCTAAAAAGATACTGGTGTGAAAAAGAAGGCGGGGAAAACAATACTACGGAATATTAACCCTTTGCGCTCGTCATATTTTCCTATTTTGACCAGTAAGACACGCCTTTTGGAGTTCCTTCAAAACATCACACGTATAGATTCCAACTTAATACCTTTTGAATACCACAGAAGTTTCCGGTAGCCGAAAGATAGCCTATAGTTACACATTTTAGAAAAATAACATTTCATTTGCAGAGGAACACCTTAAGGCGTGGCTCGATTTTTTAATGTACACCCAGAAGGGACATATGAACGATAAGGGTTAATTAGTATGTTAGCAAGTATGCTTGAGGCGCAAGAAATTTGCGGTCAATTAAATTTGACTGCCGCCAGAATTTACGGAAAAAAAATCAAATAAAATGAATAAATGTACTTACCTGCTATGTTATGCAATTATGTGTCCTCTCCTCGACTCGAGGGTACTGCGCCTAAAGGATTAATCAATGACAACATTTCCAATTTTTTTCGTAGCATGCTGAGTATAAGACTCTTCACCAACCACTATTTTTAAAGAGTATTTCATCTTAATAAATCATACGAATTTGCAAAACAGCTTAAAAAGGTAATGCGGACTAAACGGAGCGTACTAACAATGCTCCAGAATAAATTAAGTTTGTTAGTATATATTTATCCTCAGCAAAAGCAGAAGTGTCAGACTGGTATCAACCAGTCATCATTCGTCCAACACGCGAGATATAATTTCGATATCAGTGAATAGAAACCTTTCTGAATGGAATGTGTCCTCTGAATTGATATCCGTCCTATTACGTGAAAGGGTTATCTATCTGGTGCCAATTATTCGATATAACTTCGAGAGTCAGCGATAGTTCCGACGTATACTCGAGAAAAACACATACTCCAAAATACATTAGAAATGTCATCATTGATTAAACCTTTTAGGCGCCGTGTCCTCGCCGAGAAGACGTAATTACGTACCAGCTTCAACTGCAAAAAATCATCCCGGATTTCTTTAACAAAATTTTACTTTCATAGCATATCCAGATTATACATTTATTCCTTTTATTTTATTATATATATATATATATATATATATATATATATGATAAAATTTAAATATAAGATGGAGTAAAACATTAATTATTAAATATATAGAACTAGAACAGAGTTTTCTGCATGTTGTTGTTTGATATGCAGCTGAAATCTATCTCTTCGATCTTATCTTAAACCGTACTCACTCTGAAGACCAAACTTCTTTCCTAGATTAAAAAATTAAAAAAAAAAAAAAAAAAAAGATAATAACTGGTTTATTGGGATTTATGATAAAAGGCAAGATATTAACTTTAAAGTTTGTAATTTAACAAATTGGTTCTCCTGTATTAGTCTTAAAGTTTAAAAAAAATATTATGTTCACCCAAATAAACAGAATTAAAATTATATGCAATAACAATTTAGACCTGAATCTGGCTATGGGAAATCTCAAAAAACATACTAACTGTTAACCGCTATCCTGTTTTTTACTCAATAAACATTTCAGTATTCTCGATAACAATCCTTCTTAAGGTTTGCTGTTCCATTTTGGTTGACATTTAAGTGCTGGTAAGTGGCCCTACTAGCTGAATCGAGTTCTATGTTTATAATGAGGGTGGTTTCAATTTTCCATATTCTAATGACTATTCGAGTTTGTCCAGGTGGGTATTTATATATTCTTGTATTATTTATATTCTTATATTATATTTTGTGCTTGATTTCTGAATTTAATTGCTTTTTATGCTTTGTATTAATTAAATTTGTTTGCTGTATTGTCTTGCTTCCATTTGTAAGAAGTTGGGGGTTAGAAACGTGTTTTTTGGTTAAATTACCAGCGTTTCGTCAGAAGTTTCTCATATTCCTTTCCCTACATGAGGGAGGTCCCCATGTATTTCAGGATTAATTTTTCATCTGGCTTTAGTTATTTTGCTTATCTATATATGTATATATATATATATATATATAAAATATAACTCACAAAAATTTCTTTCAGCCTCAAGAGGTTAACAGAAATTGTGAACTTTCCTAATATGAGAATAAATGTAATTCATTCTTTACTTCAAAACACCCTTTAGAAAAATTAACCACCGCTGGTCTTTATCTGGAACAATGTATAGCAGGAATCTGGTCTTCTAGGAAACTGCTTGAACGATTTTGATAACAAATTATAGTTAGAGATTTGAAATGATAATTCGAATTAAATTTTCCTTATCTCCAGGAAAATTAGCTTTCAATGGTGACACACGTTTGCCCTGGATTAACAAATAAGAAGTATAATTATCTGAAAACATATCACTGTATCTACACTACGAATGATTTTAGACCGAGTGAATTCGGTCATCCAGGCATTATTTATTAAACCCTTAACTGCCCCGGGCGTATGTATAAAGTAAAGCTAGGAGAGTTTGCGCAAAATTCAACAAAACGATATAAAAAATACAAATATTAATTTTTTGCTAAACTTTTGGTGCATAACTTTGAATACATCCTTCTTCTATGCATTTCCATTGCTATTTTGTTGCTTTGTTGTAATTTAAAACAATAGTAGTATTAACACGAAAAGAGCTATTCTGCATGACATTTTTGTAAGGTATATGTAAACAAATATTTTTTTGAATTGGGAGTGGATATTTCAATTCAATAATTTAAAAAATAAATAAAAAAATAAATAAATAAATTTAAAAGAACTACAATTTTTTTTTCTTTTTTTTTTAAGAAAAAAATATTAAATAAACAGAAAAAAGAACAAAATTCGAAGAACAAGACCAGAAAATAATATTAAGTTACTAGTTAACACGTTTAACTTAAAATTAGCGCATTATCTTTTCAGCTAGGATTGTTTCTTGTTTGCCGACCGAATCCCTCGTTGTTCACAATCATTGCACATATTATTGTACTTGTGAAGTTATTATGCAACCATCTACCACAAATAAACCTATTCGGGACGGTATATCCGTCTCGAACAAGCATTTCCGAGCAAAAAAAAAAAAAAAAATGTTTGCACATCGTGCGTGCAATGATATGTGGCTAGTCCCGCCCATTTTTAAGCGCAGTATACTACCACCATTTACTATTTATTAACCCTTTAAGGGACAATAAATTTCAGTTCATTAAAAACCAAATGCCACCAGACACTGAGATCAAGATTAGAAGAAAAGTAATAAATGAATGTTTTCAGGTACGGTAAAAAAGTAAAATTTTATATAAATTTTCTGGGATAAATTTTTTAAGTTCAGAACTGAAATTAGGTGGTATAAAATGTATACCACCGCCCCTGAAAGGGTTAAAGTTTCTTTAATCAAAATCTTCCACCAAAAAATCCTTTACGTTTTAAAATTCTTTACGCTTTAAAATCCTTTACGTTTATTTTATTACTTTCTTCTATATGTAATATAGAGAAAGTATTGGATTCACGAAAATTTTCGAACTCCACTTTTTGATCGATTTACATGTTTTGGGATGGGGAGAACACGAATTAATAGTTTTTAGAAATATCTGTCTGCCTGTCTGTATCATTTTTTGTGGACGCTGTATCTCACGAACCAATGAATGAAATTTAACCAAACTTGGTATTTAGTTGCACCCTGACATGAACTGGTGCTGATTAGATTTTGGGATCAATAGCTCAACAGGTGGCGCTGTGATAGCATTTTATCTAAATTTTTAACATGGCAGTATAAGACAAAAATTCGTATAAATGTGCATAATAAGAGTTATTTTAAACTTGTGATTGTAAAATTAATATGAATTATTGATAATAGTAGTATGTAACTAGGAAAAAAAATTTGTGCATGGGGGAGCATCGCTTCCCCTCCCTAGGGGGGAAATACCCCCCAGGGGGGGTAAATTTTCACAATGGGTATCTTTCGAAAGATCTCGTTGATAATAGTAGTAGTTAACTAGGAAAAAATTTTTGTGCATGCGGGGAATCGGTTCCCCCCCGGACCCCCCGGGGGGCAAAGTTTCAAGATGGGTATCTTTCGAAAGGTCTCGTCAATACCTTTAAAACGAATGGTTGAACCATAAATGTGTGATAATTTGAAACAAAGTTATCGATTTTTTTTTTTTACTTTTAACAAAAAAAAAAAAAAAAAAGAAAGAAAAAAAAATCGTTTTTTTTTTTTTTTTAACGAAATTTTACCAAACTTGGTATTTAGTTGGTCCCCGACATAAACTGGTGCTGATTATATTTGGGGATCAATAGCTCAATAGGTGGCGTTGTGATAGCATTTTATCTAAATTTTTAACATGGCAGTATAGGACAAAAATTCGTATAAATGTGCATAATAAGAGTTATTTTACACTTGTGATTGTAAAATTAATATGAATTATTGATAATAGTAGTACGTAACTAGGAAAAAAATTTTGTGCATGGGGGGGGGGGGATCGCTTCCCCCCTGGGGGGGGGAGATCTTGAAGATGGGTATCATTCGAAAGATCTCGTCAATACCTTTAAAATGAATGGTTGAACTATAAATCTGTGATAATTTAAAACAAAGTTATCGATTTTTTTTTACTTTTAACAAAAAAAAAAAAAAAAAAAAAAAAAAAAAAACCTTTGAAAAAAAAAAAATCGTTTTTTTTTTTGTTTTGTTTTTTAATATCGTTACTGATTGAATATGTATAGGAAAATATAGAAGAAAGTCTTGTGGTGGCCACAACATACTAGTTTATTTTATGTTATTGAACTTTGGACGATTACATTTGATTCTTTGCATTTTGATTCTTTATCTAGTGTTGAAAATTATCCTATCTACCACTGCAGGACAATATCCTTTGCTCGATACTTTAGTGGCGCAAGGTAAAACTGCCATGTGCTTGTTAATAAATACCTGATATTTCTGTCGCACTGCTTAAAAATACCATATTTTAGGTACTTACAGGCATCGCTTATGCCTACGTGGACTTCGGTCCACGTGTTGTTCAACACTGCTCTTTGAGCGGTGAGCCGGGGGCCGTTCCCCTTGTTCAGGCATCGCTTATGCGATAAAACATTATTTTTCACGTAAAAGTTATCTGAATGTTACAAGAAAATCGCTATTTCTGTCAAATCTAATACACCTGATAACAAAAAGCTTTTTTTTTTTTTTTTTTTTTTTTAATACTAATGTGTTTTCAGGGCATTATTCATTTGTTTCTTGCTATTTATAGAAAGGAAAAATATAATTGTCAACAGAAAAGCCAATATTTTTAATTTATTCCGGAATGTTGTTAGTCCAGGTTTGCCAAATTTTCCGTTTCTTTAGCCAATCGCAAAATTTAAAGTGAATTATGATAGTAGGTAAATCTAAAAAAAAAAAAAAAAAATATGTTTATAAACATGGTTTTCAACTTTTGCACTGTTCTGCTATTTACTTTATATAATCAGTGGAAACTGTTACAGATATATATAAAAATATTTTCGATTAAAATTTTTCGTTAGCCAAAAAAATGCTATAGTTGGCAACTAAACAAATAAACATTTTTTAAAGATTGTAAATGTTAGCAGCTCTAACTGTATTCCGCACTAAGTTTTCTCTAGAGTAAATTTATTCAATATATTTTTACGACATATTTATAAGAAATTACTTTTTAAAAAAGGATGCTGTGAAAGAAAGGGATGTACTTACTTTGCTCACGATTAAATTAGAAACTTTGGCATGTCTGTGTCAATATAACGTAACATTCTCTACTGATTTTAATTAACAGGCACAGTTATATTGGTACGATACGTGGTAGTATATATATATACTTATTCTTTTTCTGTAATATTGAATTATTTTCTAATAAAACTGAGTTATCTGGCTTGCGGATTAAAAGCAGCGAATTACTGTAGGAGGTTTCAAGTTCATACCAACTAAATATAAATTTTAGACAACAATTTAGATCTAGTAACCTTCATCTTATATAATCGCAAAAAAAATATTTTAAAAGATTATTATTTAAAAGAAAGTACGGCATGAAGGTTACGTACAGAGCAGGATAACTTGGCACTTCTGCTGATATATGTAATAGGAAATTTAATCGTATCGTTTCTTAAATACATATTTCAGCTTACTAATAAAATTATTAGGCTTTTTCTGATAATATTATATAATTTTTTATGCAACAGTGGCGAGTCGAAAATGATGTTTTGGGTATGCTCCATACGCATACGTGACAACATACTTGCCAATATACTAATTAATATTCCGTAGTATTGTTACCCCGCTTTCTTTTTTACACCCGTCTCTTTTTAGAGTAATTTTCTTCTTGTTTAATTGTAATTGCATTTGTAGAATATTACTCTAAAAATTTACTGGTGTGAAAAAAAGGGCGGGACTAACAACACTACAGAATATTAATTAGAATGTTGGCAAGTATGCGTGACAACCATCTCATTGTGAACCGTGCAATTTATAGTACCCGCCTTTTTTTCACACCAATCATTTTTTAGAGTAATTTTATTCTTATTTAATCGTAACAGCATTTGAAGAGAATTACTCTAAAAATAAAGTGGTGGGAAAAAAGGGGCATTTTTTCATGGGGGTTTAACAATTCTACGGTTATTAATGAGATGGTTGCCAAATGTGCATACGGGTGGCTAGAAACAGCTCGTTATCCTGAAAACTTTTTTCTTTTGTTGGACTGCTGAAATGTCGTCATACCTGCATTGTTTCTCGAAGTAAGCGAATTAACCAATAAGATGAATAAATATCCATTTTAACACTTTTGCGACCGCATGTATTTGTCTTTTTGACAGTAAGCTCCCCAAATGGCCGTTATTCTTTTATATTGCATTATTTAAATCAATGTTTTCAGTATTCAAATTGAAAATGTAAAATAATATACATTACGATTATACTCTTTCTAATTAAAATATTTGCATCCATAATGCATTGATTGCACAAATGTGAATACTGTGTATAATGTAAAGAAATAATGTAACCTATGTAACCTAAAGAAATGCCCACTGGCGGAGTTACAGATTTTCAAATGACGTGAATTCACGTCAGCGGTCATGAAAGTGTTAATGTACTGCTTCTAACTACCCATGTTGAGCGTATCCAAAACGTCATTAGATGCCACTGACATGCAAGTATTAATTTAATATTCGTTATTCTTCCTGTTACAAAGTTAATTCGCTTTAAATATATAGAAATTGTGTCATGAAAATATAATTTTATTAGTCCCACAGGACTGTAAGAATTTAAATATGTTCAACAGTGCAAGTATTTTTTCTGCCATGAATACCACTTATAGGACTTATGAGAATTGAATCCCAAAAGAAATATTTATGTATGTTTCTTAGTCTTAAAATTAATTGCTTGTACACGTGAGGGATTTTTTCAAACATCACAAAGCTTAAAATGTTTCTTGAAAATGTAATTGATGTACATTTACTTAACGTAAAAGTAAAATTTCCACTCTATTCTTGAATCAGTTATTTTTCTCTTCTGTACAATATATTTTTAGAAAATTTTGCTAACCAGAAAAAAAATCTTTTAACTTATTTAAATAAATTTGCATAAAAAAGTTAACGCTGTTAAATTCGCTTTATTTTTAAACCATTTTAAAATATTCTTTACAGCGCGATCTAAAAATAATAATAAAACTCATTTAAGCTACAACATGAAACTTTATATATGTTTCTCTCGATGCCGGAAACTTTGAAATCATTATATCCGATTTAATTATATAAAATTAATAAGATAAAAAGTATACAAAGCAAAGAATAATTACGTGAGCTAAAAGCTTTTAAAACTTCCATTAATAATATATATATATATTATGGAGTTAAACAAATTGAATACACCTTTGTTTTAATTTTACTTATTAATTATTTTAACAAAGTTATTTTATTAGAAATATTAAAAAATATAAAGATATTTTTGTCAAAATAAAAGTAACCACAAAAAATTATGGTTACTTTATATTCTGAATATTATAGGGATGGAACACTGGCGCAGAATTCATACCGGTATTTGTTTAAGAAATTTCTCTACGTATAATATCGTTGATATAAGAATTACAAAATTTTGTTATATTGATAGTAGTATGAGTTCTGCACCTGTGTTATTTCTCTGATATTACCAGAATAAAATGTCACTGTCAGAATAAAAAGTAACCACAAAATTGATAGTAAGAAATTGTAAAATATTAGAAAAATCCCCAAATCACTAAATATTCGATTAAAGAATAGCAAGATGTATAATCGCGATTTGCGTCTCATAAAATTTACCATGGAATTAAAACTGATATGGTAATAATTTTCAACAGTTTATATAAAACATTATTTTATAGGTGAGTTGATCGAAAAAAATTTCATGCTGTAAAAATATGCCAACAAAAATCTATTAATGAACATTTTTTTCATATATGTATATATAATATATGCATGCTTGATTCACTATCCACTAGTAAGTTTTCGTCAAGATGAAGGCAGTGTTATTTTAATATATATTTTTTAACACTACTAATTTGGTAAAGTGTAACTCAATTAGTTGAATAAATAACATCAATTTTGGTTTTTATATAAGGCAAGTGTTTAAATATAGAAATAGTGGTGTGCAAAAAATGTAGTATTTATCTAGCAACCATGGGTATGGTAGGCACAAATAATTTTTTATTGGTAATTCAATGTAAATATACACTGAAGAGCCAAAAAACAGGTATAGTCAGAGCCTGATTTAGGCCGGGGCACTCTCTCACCGGAATATTTTTACAATTATTTTTTTACTGCATATCATAAGAATTCCATATTTTGACTAGGAAATTATTTTTATAAAAAATGAACGGTGTAAAACAATCGAATTTACTGATGATTATTAGACACCAGAATTCTTTTAAAATAATTTTTAATGAGAATTTTTTGTTTATTATAAGAGGAAAGTATTGCTCAAAAAATAATGGTGTAAGTGTAAATAATGTGTGCCCCGGTCTAAATCAGTCCCTGGGTATAGTCGTGTATATGCAAATAATAGATGTTTGAAACCAATAAGAATGACACGATGCCTTCGGTAGGACCAATATAAGGTAACAGATGTCTGTCAAAACTGTTAGATAGATTCCTTCTCCAACAATGACAGGCTACAAAACTTTAAACAACTTTGAACGAGGCGTTGTAAACGGTGTACAAGAAAGAGGTGATGACACCTCAAAGGTAGTGATGAAATTTGGATTTTCGGATACAACAATTTCACAAGTGTACCATGAACATCAGACATCTACTAAAACACCCAATCTCCGACATAGCTGCGGTCGGAAAAATATCTCGAAAGAACGGAATCAATGACGACTGACGAGAATGAATCTTTAAGCGCGACAGGCGTGAAAATGTTTCTTCACTTTCTGCAGATTTCAGAGCACGGGCATTAACTGTAGATGCTAATATTTTAATATAATCTGGAATATTTTTAGCCCCGCTTTTATTTCGCACTACTTTACTTATAGAATTTTTTTTCCAATATATAACTTCGATAAAATAAGAAAATTTATCCTTAAAAAAATAAGTGTTACGAAAAAAAGGCGGGGCTAAAAATACTCCAAAATAAATTAAAATGTTGGACTCTATTCATTAGCAAGTGTCAGCTGTGAAACTATTTATCAGACAATTATTGATATGGGCTTCTGGAGCCAAAAGCAGAGCCTGATTAAGGAGGAAGCACACATTATCTCCGCTCTCACCGGAATATTTTTACAATTATTTTTTACTTCATGTCATAGAAATTCCACGCTTTGACGAGGAAATATTTTTTGTAAAAAATGAACGGTGTAAAACAATCCAATTTACTCACCGTTATTAGACACAAGAATTCTTTTAAAATAATTTTTAATGAAATTTTTCTGTTTATTATAGGAGGAAAGCATCTGTTAAAAAATAACGGTGTAAGTATAAATAATGTGTGCTTCCCCCTTAATCAGGCTCTGGCCAAAGGCCTACTCGTGTACAGTTATTGACTTCTCGACACAATGCTTTACGCCTTACATTGGCCAATAACGCCAATGGACTATTGCTAACTGGAAACACATTCCTCCATCTGATGAGTCTCATTTCCAATTGTATCAGTTGGATGGACGTGTACCTATAGACCCAACATGTCAAAAACGGACAGTTCAAGCTGGTGGTGATTCCGTTATGTTATGGGGCGTGCGCAGTTAACTTGATATGGGCATTGCCTCCTAAACTAGATGCCTGTCGCGTGGCTCAGAAACTTGGCAACAGTTCAAACGGTAGACAGCGCCACCTGGTACAGATTGCGCGACTTTTTTATTCAACAGCCACCAAATTAAAAAAAATGGGATTTGATATGCATAAAAGGCGAATAGAATAAAAGAAACGTCGATTTTACATATCATATATCACTTCTTAAATTTATTGGTGACATTTGGATAAAAAGTCGCGAAATCTGTATCAGGTGCCGCTTTCTACCGCTTGAACTGTTGCCAAGCTTCTGAGCCACGCGACAAGCATCTAGTTTAGGTGGCTATGATATGGGACCAGGGGTCGTACTCTCCGCCTTTTTTGCCACCACTACAGAGACTCCAACATCCTAATTAATATTCCGTAGTGTTGTTAGTCACGCCCTTTTTTACACTCCAGTAAATTTTTAGATTAATAGTCTCCAAATTCAATTACGATTAAATAAGAAGAAATACTGTAAAATGATACTGATGTGAAAAAAATGCGGGGCTAAAAATACTACGGAATATTAATTACTATGTTGGAGTCTCTGCCACTAATTTCATACTCAAATACTTTTGACATATTTATAGTACCAGGCAATGATTATACAGGGTAGAAGTTATTTTATAAAAATAGTGGTAGCAATAAATTTTAAATTTCCTCCTTCTTGAGAGTGTCCTGGAAAAAGGCTGGAGAGCACGACCCCTGAATGGGACTGGATTATTTTTGTATAAGTCGCCAGAAATTAAATAACATTAAACGTATTCAACACAGCGCAGTATTATGTAGTTATCTATGATCGTTTAATTAATAACTAAGAAAAATCTTTAGTAGAGCATTCTTCCATTAAATTCTCTTTCCACCTGGGTAGCCTTTTGTGGAACGGACATGCAGCCAGTAACTAGTCTACCTAACATGGCCCAAATATGATCTATTGTATTCATGTTGGGAGAACATGCTGCTGAAACAATTCGTAAGTTAATTTTATCGTAAAAGAAATTTTCTAACAGTCGATGAAATTAGCCCCTATCATTCCGGTATGAAGAGCTGGAGAAAGTGAAAATCTTTCATTGATGATATTTTTTTTTTATTTTTTGCTACCTGTACCTTTATATAATAATCTCATTCCTATTTAATCACGGCACATTACTATAAATATAACATAAAAATTTCTGCATGAAAATAGTGGTAGCAAAAAACATTTTTTATCCCTGAACGTGAATTTCGGAAAGGTTGCACCACACTACATTTTTATGAGTAATTTTCGTAGCTTTGTTAGTAATCTTCCCTTTCTTCAACACCACTTTAGAGTAATTTGATTAAATGAATATAAAAATTTTCTAAAAAAAAAAAAAAAAAAAAAAAAAAAACACGAGTAATAACCCTACAGTATTTTAATGCCTATAATCTGCAGGTCGGATAAATCAGAGTTTGTCAAACCGGAAATTTCAATTAACAGATAAAGCTATTTTTAATCCATGTGTTTTTCTCGCACCAATATACCCTTTTCTGTAAAATAAACTTTCTGGTGTAAAAGTAATATATCTCATTTGCGGTTTATAGACAGGAAAATAGGGACTACCATATACACTGCAGTGCCAAAAAAAAAATCGTGCTTTGATGAAATTTATGCTGAATGTTATGTAAAATGAGCTCCTGAATCCGATTATGACCCCATTTTGCACAATCACCCACCGCTTTTTCGGGACGCCACCCCCTCCCTTAATTTTTATCACTGTTTGGTAATTTTATGGCCATGAACTTGATTTGGAGCATGAAAAAATATTATTTTAACACTTAAGAACAGAAAAAAATATAATGTATAATAAATAATAATAATAATTGATTAATAAAATATAATAAATTTAATTTTCGATTTCAGTATCAAATCCCCATGAATTTTCCACTTGCTGCAAATGCTCATGTTTTAGAATTTTTCAAATCTGTACACCATCAGAAGATACTTAACAGTTAAAATAATCCTTTTGTCCCCTACAAATCACGTTTATAGCCATAAAATTACCGAAAAATTGATAAAAAATAGGGAGACATGCATCCCTAAAAAACGGTGGGTGATAGAGCAAAATGGGTGACATATTCAGATTCAGGAGGTCATTTTACATAAGAATTTGCAAAAATGGTGTTGAGGCCGATCTTCATGTAGAGCAGTGATATCAATTAATATGTTGGAAAAAACTTGTTTATCATAATTAGATGTGGTTTCAAAAATAGGCGTACACTAACAATGCTCCAGAATAAATTAGAAATATCAGTATATCTGTTTGTGTGTAAACACAGCCACATATGATGGATAGGCAATGTATTAATTTAGGAATTGAATATTATAGATAATACAAATATAGTTTATGCGGAGTAAGTAGAAATAACTTTTTTTTTTTTTTTTTTAATAAGTAATCATTTTGTAATCTAAAGGATAAACTTATGCCTGTTAACCATGTCATTAATATGTGTAAAATTGTTAAAGCCCCTTGAAAATACGTCCCTTTTTTAACACCATTTCATAGATGCCAACATTTTAATTTCTTGCGAAGTATTTTTAACACCGCCTTTATCGTATACCACTTATTTTTTAAAAGTATTTTTTTCCTTATTTTATCAAAGTTATATATTGCGGAAAATGTTTCTATAAATAAAGTGGTACGAAATAAAGGCGGGTTAAAAGTACGCCGAATAAATTAAAATGTTGTCATCTATGCCCCCTTTTTTATAGTAATTCTCTCCTAATGTTTTTACGATTAAATAAGAATAAAATTACTCTAAAAAAAAGACTAATGTGAAAAAAAATTCGGGTACTAAAAATTGTACGCTTCATAATGAGATAGCTGACAGGTATGATAAATTTATGTAAGTTCTAAATAAAAAATCTTAAATATTGTACTTCAACCTTATTCGGGCTCTTTTAATCACTAAGGTAAGTATATAGATCTTTTTTAAACAAACAAAGAAACAAATTCTTCTGAAAGTAATTAATACAAATGTACTAAAAATATTACACATATCTGATGAGTGTTGAATTGTTATTTTCATTTTGTACTGAATTAAACAATATCACAGATTTTTACAATTACATAATAATACGAGTATTTTACTTTATCACAATTAACCTTATTTCAACGACTATATAGGTGTGCTCTTTTATAAAGAGCAGATTTATTCCATTGAGACTAAGAAGCAGCATTAGAAATACTGATGAGTTGTTCAAAAATAAATTTTAGTAGGAAAATGCTGTTAACTCAATAGCGACAAATTAAAATTAAAGATGAAAAATGATGCCACTGAGAAAGTTGAGATATTTCGGATAAAGAAAAGTAATCAATTTATATCAGGTGAATACGTTTCAAAAATGCTAAAAGTGAGAAGAAAAAAAATTGTTAATAGGCTTAGGGTTTTTCTTTTAACATATTTTTATGAACAATTTTCGCGGTTCAATTACATTATAGTAATTTGATATATTTAAAGATTCACATCTCTTTCTCGGCCGTTAATTTTCTCAAATTTAAGGTGGGTAACTTTTAAATATTTCAGTGTTCTCTAAGGCAGTGTTGCCAGACTTTGGGATAGTCACCAGTAATTTTTAAAAGTGATAGCTGATACCTATAATAAGCAATTATCGTTTATTAAATATATTAGCTATTACTTCTCAAAATTATTGGTGGCTATTTAATAAAAAAAATCGCAAAGTCTGGCAACACGGGGGTTACATGTTAAGGGGGTTACATGTATTTCGAAGGCTGAACAAAATTATATTTTCTCTCTCTGTCTTTTAATGTTATTATTATTATAATTTTTAAATTAATAAATAAATTTGTTTATTCATGTGTTGTTACATGTTAAGGGGTTACATGTATTTCGAATGCTGAACAAAATTATATTTTCTCTTTCTGTCTTTTATTGTTATTATTATTATAATTTTTAAATTAATAAATAAATTTGTTTATTCAAAATTATAAGATGATAAATCATCAGCATTTAAAAAATCTTAATTTTTTTTTTTTTTTTTCAAAAATATTGGAAAATTCAGCCAATGAGTCCTTGTTTCCGAAGACCCTTTAGAAAAGTGGTTTACGCGATTTCTTAAACACTAATGTACCGATTTCATTGGCATTTTGAAGACTTCTTCAAAATAGAATTAATTAGATCTTGAACAAAAGATTTAAAAAAAAATAAAATGAAAATTCAATTTTGTATGTGTTTTATGCAAAAAAAAAAAAAAAAAAAAAAAAAAAAAAAAAATTTGGTACATGTTACCAAACTTTTAACCTTCTGAGATAAGTTGTAATCGTAAAATAAAATTCTTTGTTCAAGCCCTAATCAGTTTTATTTTGAAGAAGTGTGCAAAATTTCATTTATATCGGTACATTAGTTTCTGATAATTCATATCCAGCGTTTTTCCGAAGTATCTCCAGATACCAGGACCCACAGGTGTTTTTTTTTTTTTTTTTTTTTTTTTTTTTTTTAATGGAAATTTTATAAAATATTGTTTGTTTATTGGTATTTTATATGCTGAAAATTTTGAATAAAAAAATTATTTATTTTACTTTAGAAAAGAGAAAATATATGCTTCATTTTAATCTTCGAAACCCATGTAATCCCTTCACGCATTAACGCGCAATATACTTGTCGCGTCGGGAGGACGTAATTACCAATACCCAACTGCAAAAATTTACTTCCGATTAATAAAAAAAAAAAAAAAAAAAAAAATGATAACTTAGCGGGAAAAAAGTTATTTATTTCTTTTATTTTAACTCTGATCGGGAATTCTAGCGGATGTTGATAATAAAAGAGCAAAATTATCTTGTTCTTCAAAACGTTAAAATCAGAATGAGGACGTAATTACCAATACCCAACTGCAAAAATTTACTTCCGATTAATAAAAAAAAAAAAAAAAAAAAAAAAATGATAACTTAGCGGGAAAAAAGTTATTTATTTCTTTTATTTTAACTCTGATCGGGAATTCTAGCGGATGTTGATAATAAAAGAGCAAAATTATCTTGTCCTTCAAAACGTTAAAATCAGAATGAACATTAATTAAAACACAATATCTATGGTAATTTTATGATGTAAAAGTCGATTAACCCTTTGCGGCGCAGGCTAAGTAAGATCATTTCAATCACACTGCCACCGGAATTTAGTAACAAAATTAAAATAAATGAAATTTTATATTTTCAAGTTAAAAAAAAATGGGCCTTTTCTGCTATGTTATAAATGTAAATTTTTGCTACAAATTTTCTGGGATGAGTTTTTGCACTTGAGAATTAAAATTAGGTGTTCCATCAGTGGGAACACAGCGACTAAAAGGGGTAAGATGAGATGATGGTTGGGTTGGCAAGCATAAAAATAAAGGAGCATCAGCGGGAATGTTGAACTTTTACAATCATATAAAAATCCGAAACAACACCAGTGTTCAAGTTTCCTTTCAATGTAAAACTAGAATTGAAATGGTAATATTTTAAAAATGCTATCTGCAATATTAAAACCTTTTGCCGGTCCTAACAATCTAAAACTATAGCCTCCTAAACTAGATGCCTGTCGCGTGGCTCAGAAACTTGGTAACAGTTCAAGGGGTAGATAGCGCCACCTGGTACAGATTGCGCACCAATAATTTTAAGAAGTGATATATGACATATATAATCGACGTTTCTTCGATTCTATTCGCCCTTTATATATATATAATCCTCCATTTAAAAACTTTTGGTGGCTATTGAATAAAAAATTCGCGCAATCTGTAACAGGTGGCGCTGTCTACTGTTTGAACTAATTCGAACTTTCCGAGCCACGCGACAGGCATCTAGTTAAGGAGGCCATGATAAAACGCTCCAAATAGTGTTGCGAAATTTAGGGTATCTTTTATTCCACTAGCACCAATAATTTTGAAAAGTGATATTTTATATAGATAATGGACGAATAACTTTCGAAGCGATTACACAGGCCTGTGAAATCATACTTTTTTTCTTTTCTTTCTTTTTCTTTTCTTTTTCTTTTTTTTTTTTTTTTTGTACTGCATTTAGTATTTCTAATGTGTTTCGATACGCTGAATTCAGAAATGCTTGCCTTTTCTTTCTATCACGTAAGGTAACAAATTCGAAATTAATTACATAAAAAACACGTTAAAATAGGCTATTGTTATTTTTAAATGTGTTTCTTTACGTAGAAGATCCCATTAAAGTTTTTTTTTTCTGTTATCCCAGGTTTCATGGCCTGATGGGGGAGATTCTCTATGCAGCATCCAATAATAATCTGCTAACATATTTACTCGCTACCGCATCTGATACCTCTTCTACATTTCTTTGATGTCTTGAAGAAATAGCCATCTTTGTTCTTTATTCACGTTACATAGACACACTTGCCAACCATCTTATTAGGAACAGTACAATTTTTAGTGGCCGCCTTTTTTTTTTTCACACCAGTAATTTTTTACAGTAATTTTAGTCTTAATTAATCGTAACAGCATTTGGAGAGAATAACTCTAAAAATATAGTGGTGTGAAAAAAGAGGCGTTAACAATTGTACGGTTATTAATGAGATGGTTGCAGAGCTGCAACCTAATCCGGCAAATTGTTAGTGCCGTCAATTTTTCTACACCACTTAATTTTTAGAGTAATTCTCTTCAAATATATTTACGATGAATTAAGAAAACAAATACTCTAAAAATGAAGTGGTGTGGAAAAATGGGCGGTACTAACAGTTTGCCGGATTAGGTTGTTAGCTCTGGATGGTTGGCAAGTATGCATAGATCTTCCGAGAAAAAAACTTAAATTACAGGTGAAAAAATAAAACTTTAAGCTCAACAAAATCGTTTTTTTTTTTTTTTTTTTTTTTTTTTTTTTTTTTTTTTTTTCGAAAATTGTACGTGACGGAATTTTTTGAATAGATTTTTCTTAATCAACATCCAAAAATACACCAGGAAAATACATCATCTTGAAGAAAATAATTTCGGTGCTATGCAACAGTCACAGTTGAAATTTAGTGGTTGTTATTGAATAAAAGGATCCGTAAACTTGGCAAGATTGAACAGAGGAATGAAATTAAATTGAACAGGCAAAGGATTAAAAAATGCAAGTTGTCTACACGCTCTATAATTAATTTACATATTCAGAATTTCTATTTCAGAATCGCTCTATTTCTATTTCAGCTTTTGCCTTTCTTTACTCAAAGAAGAGATTTCAGCTTTTTTTCCCTACCATCGTTTCTACACAGAAATCATTATCGATTTTGTAAAGTAGATTTTTTTTTTCTGTCATTAAGTAGAATGATGGTTATTGTTTAAGAAAAAAAACAAAAAAAAAACAGAAATATATTTTTTATTTATTGAAGGAAAATTTATCACAATTTTCAGAATAAAAAATTATTTACATTAAAAATGTTATTGGAAAATACGGGATGTAGTCATTCAATGTTTAACCTAAATGTTATTCAAATAACGTATCTATATCCCACCCATTTACATGATGTAATAACTTTATTCGTCTTTTTTTTTTTTTTTTTTTTTTTTTTTTTAAGAGCAATTTTTGTTATTTTGTTTTTATTGTAGCTATATGTTGCAGAAAAATATTCTAAAAATAAAGTGGTGCGAAATCATACCTGCTAACCATCTCATTAATAAGTGCAAAATTGTTACCACCCCTTCAAAAAACGTCCCTTTTTCTACATCACTTTATTTTTAGTGGAATTCCCTCCAAATGTTATTTAAATAAAAATTAAATTACTCTGAAAATGAGTGGTGTGAAAAAAAAGGTGGGAAAATAAATATTTTATGTATCATAATGAGATGGCTGTCAAGTATGCGAAATAAAGGCGGGGCTAAAAGTGCTCCGGAATAAATAAAATGTTATGAACTATGTTCTATCTAATAACAATTTGCAGTATAATTTACTAAAGTCGATTAATTGGCATTTCGAGACACAATTTATAGCCTGTTCTAGAAATAATAAACTAGAATTTAAAGAAATTCTGAAAATTTTACAGTAGTTCTTCAGTTTCCCCTTTTAGTTCCACTTTAGTTTTCACTTTTATTTAGTCTAATAAGAAAATATTTAAATAAATATTTAAAAATATATTTATTTATGAAATGCAAATGTTACATTTATATGCATTTTAGATATTTCCCAAGAGTAATATGCATACATATTTTTCATTAGAGAAAATATAGTTAAAAATATTTTTGTAAAATAAATTTAAATAAATACACACACTTAAAACATTTCACAAATAATCATCGTCGATTTATTCCATATAATAGTTAATGTAAATGTTTCAATTATTTAACGTATTCTATCATTGCTTTAAATGAATAAATATCATCAATGCATGCAATCTCTAATTAAAATGATTATGCAAGTAATTGAAAATGTAGACTTAAAATCGAATTTTACTAAATAATGAAAATGTATGCAATTATTCATAAAAGTGTTTCATTTGGTTAAATTGACATGTTGCGTATATTGTATGTCAGTTATATTAATAGATGTAGTTAACTAGTAAAAGTGCATCATTCGGATAGACGAAAGGTTTATTAATCATAATAATGTAATGATATTTTGCTAAATATATCATTTTATCACTTTGAATGTAAACGCATAACCGTAAAAGCTTAAATTATCAAAATAGTTTAAATTATATATTTTAAAGCCTAAACATTGTAGATATGTACGTATTTTGTGATAATTATGGGAAAATGAGAAATAATTAATGAATAATTTTCGAATTCAATATATTTATGATCTTATATATCGTTTTTGTTTAGGTTCATCACAAAAGTCAATCAGGGTGTTGAAAGTCGAAATTTTTGCCCTGATGTTTTCACCAGTATATTTATATAATAATTTTTTTCTTTAACTATTAATCGTGAAAATTTACTTCTAAAATTTATGAAAGAAAATTTCTGGTGGAAAAAACAAGGAAAAAAACTTCGACTGTGGACATCCTTTCAATAATTCATTTTTTATGTAACAAGTTCTAAGATATAAGTTAAGGTCGTTGCTATTTTTTAACTATAAAAATTACATTAAAATTATTCAATTTCCGTTATTTCACTATTCTCGTATTCTAGAGAGATCTACTGACATTTTAATTAGTATTTCGTAAAACTGTTCTGTAGCATGTCAAATAACTCCACCCCGCATACGAGGTTAGACAGCATTGTTTCAAAAGGTTAGATTTTTTTTTTCCTTGTTTGTTACTTAAACACGTATTTAATTGATGGGTCTTGACTGACTTTGTAGTCAAAAAATTAAACTTTCCGATAAATTCTTCAATTTTCCACTAAGTATTGCACGAAAATGTAAAAAAAAAAAAAAAAAAAAATCTATGCCAACTGGCCCCAGTCTGGCCACATTACTTTCTTACATATCCCTACCTGCCAACCATCTTATTAATAAGCGTAAAATTTTTAACGTCCTTTTTTCCACACCACTTTATTTTTAGAGTAATCCTTTCCAAATATTTTTACGATTAAATAAGGATAAAATTACTCTAAAATATGACTGGTGTGAAAAAAAAAAAAAAAAAAAAAAAATGCAGGTACTAAAAATTTATGCTTCATAATAAGATGGTTGGCAGGTATGCTCATACTTGTCAACATCCTAATTAATATTCCGTAGTGTTGTTTGTCCCGTCGACTTTTTTACACCAGTAATTTTTTAGAGTAATATTCTCCAAATATTACGATTAAATAAGAAGAAAAATACTCTAAAAAGATACTGGTATGAAAAAGAAGGCGGGGCTACTAATACTACGGAATATTAATTAGTATGTTAGCAAGTATGCCATAGCCATACCCGCAAAAATCTTAATTATGAAAGAGAAGATTTTGCTCCATGCCCCTTTTTCAATACCAATTTATTTTTAGAATAATTATCTCTAAATCTAGTTACAATTAAGTAAGTATAAAATTGTTCTAAAAATGACTGGTGTGAAAAAAAAAGCGGGTACTAGAAATATTCCATTAATTAATGAGATGGTTGGCAAGTATGCCATAGCTGCAAACCTAATCTGGAATATTGTGAATACCCCAGAGTTGCCAACTTTTATAATTTATTCCGGAGCATTGTTAGCCCCGCCCTTTTCTTACACCGGAAATTAAAAAAAAAATGATTTTTCCCTTATTTAACCGTTGTCACATATTAAAGTAAAACATTCTATAGAATTTCTGGTGTGGAAAGAAGGCGGGGCTAAAATTGCTCCGGAATAAATTATAAAAGTTGGCAACTCTGATACCCTCCTCTTTTTCCACAGCACTTAATTCTTATATTAATTCACTGTAAATGTGTTTATGATGAAATACGAAGAAAAATGCTCTAAATAAAAACTGGTGTTAAAAAAAAAAAAAAAAAAAACGGTGGGTGCAAATCATTTTTGGGATTATTAATAAGAATGTTGGCAGGATGTTCTGAGACCTCCGTGTTCTTTTTTTTTTTTTTTTTTTTTTCAAAACTGAATACGAGCAAGTACCCTTAAGAAAACATTATGGATGAAATTTCTGGATCATTCATAGACGCAATCGATCTTAATTTTCACAATATACCTAATCCAAACAAATGTTATTTAAAATAGAAATTTTGTAACTTGGTATTCAATTTATATTCAGATTTTCATACGGTTTGAGATATGTGACCTTTAAAACCAGTTAAATATTTTTTCTACTAAAACAAAGCAAATCCTTTCTTTTGGGACACTTTATTAAAAAGAAGCGTCCCCCCCCCCCCCTTAAAAAAAAAAGCGTAAAGAAAACTGGATTTCTTTGTTGTCTTTTGTTACAATCAACAATTTATCATTACAAAAGGAAAAACGTGTACGTAATCCATTCTATATTTCTTATTCAAAAACATATTACTTTTAACACAGAATTATTATTATTAAATATTTCAATGTGCAAATTTTCCTTCTTCATTTCTTATCTTTTATTTAAAAATTTCCATGCCTTTCATTTAAATTTTTGAAAAGTGAACATTATGTTGTACAAGGTACTATATACAGTCGGAAACAGATAAAAAGAGTGTAAATTGACTAGATATATGAAGTCATAGTCGCCACAAGGGATAATAAATTTTATCCATGTTGCAAAAATAAATAAATGAAAAAATAACAGGCGACAAGTATAAGGGATGCCTGCAGCATCCAATATTAGTATAAGCTTAGTACATAAAAAGTTTCTGAAAAAAAAAAAAAATAACGAAATAATATGGTTTCTTTATAAATATTAATCATTCAAGCTGAGTGTGGAATAAAACAAAATTCTGAATTAAAAAGAATTGATTCTAGTATTTACGAGGCAGAATGTTTACAAAGATATCCAACAAGTTTCTGGCTACTATTATTAAAAACATAGACAGTTCGGTCAGCGGAAAACAAATCTTCAAACCCAAAAGGTGTCCTGTTAACCAACCATTTGATTGAGGCGTTAGAAAATCTATAGCAAATAATGTTGCCTGATTACTAAAAACGTAGTCTAAAATGCGTATTATTACTTCATTTCGATAAAAGTGAAGTCACACGTGAGTTTCATTTAAATTTATTATTGTTTTACTCATCATGTATTTTAAATTCTGTACTTTAAACGAAAAAAGATTTATTAAAAAAAAAAAATGTAACATAGAAAGTGTTATTATTGTTTTGCAGTACATTATCATTAATAAAATAACACATCCAGCAACATCCAGTGTACTATGATATGAATTACGATTTTTTGCTACTACTAGTTTCATTCTAATAAATATATCGTAGTTAATTGCAAGTATTTGCATTAAAATACTATAAGTAATAAGCCCCTGATAAGCCTGATAAGCCCCTATCTCATTAGGATTACATTTCCGACCCTGCATTGCTATGTGATTCCCAATCGTCTTTGCGTTCCCTACATCTTCTGTAATTTTGACACACTGGTAAAATATCACCCTGCATAATAAAATGAGTGCAAAATTTTACGAAAGTTGATATGTGTACAAGTCATTTGCAGAAGTGCCAAGTTACTATCTACTAATAATTAATTTTCCACCACTATTTAGAAATAATAATATTCGGCTTAATATATCACAGACAATTATTACAGAGGAGTGCTTTAAAAAATTCTTGTAAGAGGGTTAGAGACTATATGTAATAACTCGGCACCTCTGGTTAGAGGCCGTTTAGAGAAAAAAGAAAGCATTACATTTAGAAATAATAAGAAATTTAATTAATATTAATAAAAATTAAATGTTATTAGCAGTAAACTATAAGATAATAAATAATATGAAATAACTGAATATTAACAATAGTAATAAAATATAAAATATAATATTTTCTGCTGAAAAGAAAAAAAAAATGTTGAAATTTTTTTCCGGAAAATTAATACAGATATTTTGCTGTGGTGCGCAAACATAAAATATATATACAGAGAAAAAAAAATCTTTCAGAATCATAAAGTGAAAATTTTATTTCGTGTTTTCTTTTTAACTTTTGATTTTATTTAAAGCAATAAAAGTTGAATTTCTCTTTCGTAAGAGATGAAGCACTCTTCAGAAAGTCTAAGAACTGTTTAAAAAATTTCACTTAATCGCACATTTATTATTTAGCGATTTATTATTTAGCGATAGATGATTTCTTGGAAAACAGTGGATGCGTGGGAATCTTTAATTAACGCTCGGGTTTTGAAATAAATCTGCAAGATGGAAAAAAAAAAAAAATCACTGCTAACTAACAATATCTAGAAGACCGTAACATAAAATAATATCATTCTAACAAAGGTTCCATTTAATCTCACACAGTTATTCTTAAATTGCGTAATATTCTCATAGCTGCCAACCTACTCCGAAACATTGCTAGTACCCGACTCTTCTTCCACACCACTAAGTTTTTGTAGTAATTCTTTTTAAATGTATTTACGATGAAATAAGAATTAAAAATCTCTAAAAAAAGACTCGAGTAAAAAAAAAAAAAAAAAAAAAAAAAAAAAAAAGTCGAATACTAACAATTATCCAGAATATTAATTAGGATGTTGGCAGCTCTGTATTCTGCTCTTGTGTATCAAGAAACAATATCAAACAGAAAAAAAAAAAAAAAAAAAAAAAAAAGGAAATGTAGGAAGAATCCGAAATCATGTCTTTCAATTATATTGGAAACAAGTAAAGAATAATTAACTACAAAATTTTCAAGAAAATTCAAGTTTTGAGCAGTTAACATGAAACAAAATAATTGTTACTCTCATGCAATTAAAATATATTTATTTCTAAAAGAATAATGAATTAAAATTTTAACTTCAGTAACTTACTAGATTTGTAGCTAATGCAGATTTCACAGTCAGCACAAAAATTTAATATACAGGGTGGGCAAAAAATCCGTAAAAACCTTAAAAATTTTACCCCCCCCCCAAAAAAAAAAAAAAAAAAAAAAAAAAAAAACGGTTTGCCGATTTAGCATCGACAGGTCGCTGGATTTTTTTTTTTTTTTTTTTTTTTTTTTTTTTTTTTTTTTTTGAGATGGAAAAAAAAACAGCCAATAGGTGGCGTTTCGTACATAAGTGAAAGAAAAGACACATAAATAACAAAAATAATGCTACCAATTCATTTCTTATAGCAATATATGTTCTACTTGTGCACTATCACTGATGATAACACATTCAGGGGTGTTTGCGTTCCGGCTTTTTTGTTTCATTTTCCACCAGTAATTACGAATTGTGTTTTTGGCTATATTTAATTGCTAAGCATTACTAGGGAAGTTCTAATAATATCACTATTAGAAAATTACTGGTGAAAAATAAAATAAAAAATCCCGAATGCAAACACCCCTGCATATTGCTGGCGTGTCACAAAACCAGCAACGGCAGAGTGCAGCATGTCCTGCTGTATACATGACAGCTCTTGGCGGATTTATCTTTGAATTCTGACAGATTCGATGGACGGGATCCTTATTCACTTAGATGTGATGCAACGGAGAACTGGTTCTGGATTAAGAGCATAAGTATTTATAATCGCCATTTGCATATTTCCAACTAAGTCGTTCATATCAGCGACATTTGTCGGCTACTCTTTTATTTATTTTTTCTTATCTTAAAAAACCCCGTGACCTATCAATGCTAAACCTATAAACCGTTTTTTATTTCGGTTATTTTTTTTTTTTTTTTTTTTTTTTTTTTGAGTTTTATGAATTTTTAAAATTTTTGCGGACTTTTTACACATCCTGTAGTTTTTAAAATATCGTGACAAAAATATAACCAGCCACAACATCAAATATAAACTTATTATATATTTTGTTTATTAAGAAAGCTCTTTTAAAATGTTAAAAAAAAAAAAAAAAAAAAACACTCACTTTAAAAAAGAAATTTTAAAGTTTTGAGATTTATTTAAATTTGATGGTTTAGAATATCACAAAAATAAACTGTTGCAGTGTAATAAGGAAAGCAAAAAGTATATTGTGAAAAAAAAAAAAATGTAAATAATGTTTTGAATTATTATTATTCGTTTACCTTTAATTCAAAGTAAACTTAATGTTGGGAAAAGAAAGCTGAACACGATTCTGCTTTTTCTAAAGAAATTATACATTTTACTTAGTTTCAGGAAAATGAGATTTGCCTTTCTTACAGAAATTATGAGGAAGATAATTATTTAATAGCTAAATTAACAAAGCATTTTTACTTCATTATATATATATATATATATATATATGTTTAAAATGACATATTGAGTGATTTTTAAAATTTTGTTTGTGGCAGTATAAACTTAATGTAATATTCAAGAAACTTAACATGCATAATAATTTTTGGAAATTATATATATATATTTTTTTATTTAATGGAAATATAATATGTTTTTCCTAGCAAATATTGTGAATTTCAGTAAAGGTTAAAAATATATTTTGTATAACGAAATAAATGTTGTGGAGACATACATGCAATTTTGAAAATATTTAAACTAACTACGTTTCCGCAACCAATAATAAAAAGGGGAAGAAGAAAAACCCTTTAATACTGATACGAAAAACTTGTCGACTTTCATAGAAGAACAGGGAAGTTCTAATCGATGAATGCACTTTGATCCTCGTAACTTCTTGAATCTGTACAATAAAACTGTTAGTACAGCGAATATTCTCGAAAACAATCCAATAGTACTGTTAATTCTTAGAATATTCTAGTAGCAGTCCAATAAAGCTGTCACTCGTACCTCATGTCAGTATTCGACTAAGCAAAAGCAAAGAAAAGCACATATCAAATACTCAAGATCTAGCTCACGAACAAAGTTCAGTTGCTTGGAGTACAATCTCTAAAGAGTAATCTCTCAGAATAGGTCTCTGAACAACTCTAAATCATAGTGACTAAATACTCTCTCCCAGAAGTTGACTCACTCCAATTTATACCGTTTGACGATGAGATTTGGCAGAGTTTTTATATAGAATCCCATGGAAAGTTCGAGATGAAGGCTCCTGTGTGTCGGAAAGCTTCGAAACTTTGGAAACCCTAAAATATTTTTTTTCGCTAAATTTGGTCGACATGGTTGACCTCACTCAAAGTGAATGAACTGTCTTGTTATTTTAACTTTGCCTGTAAGACTACTTTCTCTGCAACAGAAAATTTGATGCAGAGAAAATGCTTAATTCGTTGTAACATTGCTCTCCTCTTAGAAAAATCTTTACTTAAAAGAAGAAAAAAAAAAAAAAAAAAAAAAAAAACAGTGCGAAGTACGTCTGCTCCGATGGCAGGACAATTCGGGGGATACAAAAGGCAAGAAGTGCCAGAGTTGTCATTAATGCGTAATATTATTAAATAGAAAATATAATATTATTTATGTGCAATGATCAAACTTTTGTTTTCAAAAAAGATTCAAATATCTCTACAATCTATTAGAACTGTGTATAATGCATGTTTCATTAATAATCAAGGTACAAATTCTGTTCTAAATTTTAAACTATAAAATATCAATAAATGTATGATGTGTGCAATTTAATGAATTATTTTCAAATTTTTTCAATAAAAAAAAAAAAAAAAAAAAAAAAAAACAGTAATAATAATAATAATAAATAAATAAAAAATAGAAAGTAAAAATGAAATAAATAAATAAATATAATAATAATAATAAAACAGAATAAAATAAATATATAAATTATAAGTAATCTACCTATATATTTTTTCTAAATAATAATAAATGCAAATGAATAATGACGCTCTATACAGTTGCGCAAAAAATAGTTACCATATAACATATTCTATATTTGTATTTTCAGACACCGTATTATCAATAGATATGAAAAAAGAACTTATTAAATTATAAAACATTTTAGCATTTCTTTTCTTTTTTTTTTCAATTACTTTTTGCGTGTCTCGTAAACTCCTTAAAATACATAATTATATTATTTTTTTCATAAAAAAATGATCATTTAAATACCTACAGCTTTTTTTTTTTTTTTTTCAGCATAAGTGCACAGAAGCAATGTTAAAATCGCATTGGGGTCAAATTTGACATCACTAGCATTATATGAAACACAAAATTCTGGTAGCATGAAGATTAAAGAACACAACACAATTACATTTTTGACAATTTTATCGGTTCTGCCTATCAGAAAATTTTAATATATATTGTTTTACGTATTCCAGGGATGGAACACGGGCGCAGAATTCATACCACTATCGATGTAAGAAAATTTTCTACTTCTTAAATCAACGATATTATAGGTAGAGAAATTTCTTAAACGGATTCCGGTATGAATTCTGCGCCCGTGTTCCATCCCTGGTATTCCTGTAAAAAATTTCACTGATTAAACAAAGTAAAAATCATAGCTGCCAACATGCTGATTAATATTCCTCAGTACCCGATCTTTTTTTTTTTTTTTTTTTTTTTTTTTTTCACACCAGTCTTTCGTATTTTTCTTCTTATTTAATCGCATTTACCTATGAATAGAATTACTCTAAAAGTTCAGTGGCGTAGAAAAAGGGGTGGGTACTAACAGTACTACGAAATATTATCTCATTGTTCTATTTTAAGGACAGCTGAAAAATAGCATATAGAAATTAGAATTTGCTTAGTGCGAATATTTTGTCAGCTGGAATATATAATGGTATATATAAGCTTCTGCTAGCGTATTATGTGTATCACCTCCTCCTCCTCCTCCATCTGGAATCTTTGTTTAATCATTACATTAGGGGGCGTGGTTTATCTTCTCTTTACGGTTGAAAATTCTCTCTGGAGAACTATCATGTAAAAAAGAAAGTATTATACAGATAAAGCAAAACTTTATACTCGAAAAGCACGTTTCACTATTGAAGAGAACACTAAAACATCTAAGTGCAAATTTCATCCACTTTATTTCAATGTCCTGTGTACAAGGTGGATAACATTTCTTATACAGAATATATATATATATATATATTCAAATTTTGTTGTATTTAGTTTATTTAGGTTTAATTAACCTTAAAAAATATCATTTTTCTCAAATTTGAGCAAAATTAATAAATTGGGATAAAATGGGTTAAGATATTGGCAGCTATGAAAAAATTCTATTAAAATTTTCCAGTAGCCAAACATTGCTAATGTTGGCAAATAGAAATAGTTACCACATGTCTTTAAAAAAATAGACTAAAAAAACAATATTAGAAATTGTCTTGCCGCCATAAATTAAATGATGTTTCGTACAGAGTTTTATACCTATTTATCTATTACTTAGAAAACAAAGATAGGTTTCTTCTTCCTTTTTTAAAATGTTTTTTGGTAAGTTCCAATTAAATGAGCCTTAATGTGCAAAAAATGACCATAGAGCCACATTCCAAAGTCGTATTATTAACACTTTCGCGACCGCTGACGTAGTTTCATGTTATTTCAAAATCTGTAACTCCGCCAGTGGGCGCTTCTTTCGCGATTTTTGTGCCATTTATTTCTTAAAAATATACCCAATTTTCATATTTTTAGAATCAAATATACTATGGATACAGAAACTTTGATTAGAAGGAATATAATTATAATGTATATCCATTTGTAATATAAATGTGAATACAGAAAATATTGTTGTGAAATATTTTAAGTTGGGAGAATAACACCCTCAGGCGGACCTTACTGTCAAAAAGTCAAAAACATGCGGCCACGAAAGTGTTCTCTAAGTTACAATATTTCAGAACAAAATTTTCTTTATTCAGAATCATATTACAAATGGATATACATTATAATTGTACTCTTTCTAATCAAAGTATTTATATCCATAGTATATTCATACTTGTCAACATATTAATTACATACTTGCCAACATACTAATTAATATTCCGTAGTATTGTTAGCCCCGGCTTCTTTTTTACACCAGTATAATTTTAGAGTAATTTTCTTCTTGTTTAATTTCATTTGTAAAATATTACTCTAAAAATTTACTGGTGTGAAAAAAAGGGCGGGACTAACAACACTATGGAATATTAATTAGGATGTTGGCAAGTATGTAATTACTATTCCTTAGTATCGTAAGCCCCGAATTCTTTTTCACACCAATATCATTTTAGAATATTTTTCTTCTTATTTAATCGTAATTGCATTTGGAGAATATTTTTCTAAAAGTTTACGGTGTGGAAAAAAAAGGCAGGGACCAACAAAACTACGGAATATTAATTAGGATGTTGGCAAGTGTGTATATTGGTTTTACAAATATTAATATTGTGTATATTTTAAAGAAATAAATAACATAGAAATTGCAAAAGAAACGCCCACTGGCAGAGTTACAGATTTTCAAATGACGTGAATCTACGTCAGCGGTCGCGAAAGTGTTAAGGAAAAAATAATGTGTTCCTTGGAAAAGAAACTTTTATTCACTTAAAAATATACTACTCTAAAGAAGGCAACGTCCTTGCCGATTTATGAATGTTGTATATCAGAAAGGGGTTTTGTAAATAGACAACAATATGGAAATTATGTTTCAAAAAATTATTAAATGATTCAGTTAACAGATAGCTTGTTGTGGAATATGATACGGAACTGAAAGTTTTGGAAATTACTCTTTATAAACATTTTGCTTTTGTCTCAAATATTTGACCTGCTTTCAATCAATGAGTAGAATATTATTTCAGCTGGTGCAATCAATAAACATGCCACTTTCTACATTGTTCAATATGATATTCAAAGTTTTTGTAAATCAGGCATTGTGTAAACATAAACCTATAAGTATACGTTTATTGTCTTCTAAATCACTTTGCATAGAATTTTAAATTATATTTTTTGATAAAATATGAAAGAAATGGGGGCGTTTTATTTGTTTATTTTAGCACAATCTTTTAAGTAGAATAAGTATATTGTTACAAACTAACATATTTAAGTTTTTTTTTTTTTTTTTTTTTCTTTTAACAGGCAACTTTATTATGCAGCAAAAATTACTTTTGGTATAATAAGTTTCAAATGCTAATCCTGAAGTTGTAACTTTATTGTATTTCATTAATTAAAAACATTTGCGCTTTTTTGCTGCTGTTTTTTTTTTTTTTTTTTTTCCTTTCTTTTTATAAAAATCCGTTAGAATTTTCTGTAAGGGTTTTCACTGATTAATTAAGGTAAAATGTTTTACTCAGATAAAGTGTTATTGAATTTGTGGAATAGTTGTTAATTATATGCATTCTACAGACATTTTTGATAACTTACTAAATTAAAAACATGTTCAAACCGTTACTGTTAAAAATAAATATTTCCTCTTCGTGAATCAAAAATCTATCATTTTAATAAGCCCTTTAAACAAGTTAATATTGTTAAAGTACTTTTTCAACCTATTCAAGTTTCAAATAATACGGAATTTTGAATTTTTTATCTGTTTCTAGAAAGAAAAAGGAAAACAATAATTTGCAATATGTTATTAATATGCTTCAGCGATAAAGCGTTTTATCTCACAGAGATGAGAAAAAATTTTATCCGATCCGTTGGGAGATTTGCAATTTAAAAATATCGGATGCACGGTTTCTCCCACCCCTTTCCCTCAAAAAAAAAAAAAAAAAAAAAAGAAGAAGAAAATTATCTGCTGGAGTGAGATTTTTTAGCGTCAGTTTTTAACCTTTCTCCATTCATTTTTGAAAAGAAGGAAAATAGATATTCGATATTCCGTTTATGAGTATTTGTTTGATATATATAAGGGAACTGTAGTAAGTGTTACTTTAGTTAGACTGGTTTTCAAAATTGTCTGTCTAGTACACATAATGTGAAAAAAAAATATATAAGTAATTAAGTAAAATAAGTAAAATAAGTAATTTCCTATATATTTTTCATAAATCCTTTTCAAAAGGCAATAAATTTTTGGGATGGATTTCGAAGGCTAAAAAAAAAGCATATTTTCTCTGTTTTTTTTTAAAATGATAGATAAAAGAATATTCAAAAAATTGAGCATGTAAAAGAACAACATTTAAACAATGTTTTATAAAATTTTCATTAAAATTTTCGGAAAATTTAGTCGGTGGGTTCTAGTTTCCGAGAGCCTTCAGAAAAGCGGTGGACACAATTTTCCGAAAACTAATGCACTGATATTACTGAAATTTTGAACACTTCTTCAAAGTAGAATTTACTCTAGTGCTTGTACGAAGATTTGAAAAAAAAAGATTTTTGGGTTTTTAGCAGAGATTTACGTAAAAACAATAGAATTTCGAAACATTCCAGCTCACGTATAAACTTGTAAAATTAGTTGTAATCGAAAAAATTGAAAAAGACTTTGTTCAAGCACTAGTCAATTCTATTTTGAAGGAGGGTGAAAAATTTCAATAAAATCGGTGCATTAGTTTTTGAGAAAATGTGTTCATCGCTTTTCAATAGTGTCTCCGGAAACCAAGACAAACCGACTAAAGTTTCCGAATTTTTTAAAGAAAATTATGTAAAATATTATTTGAATATTGTTTTTTTATATACTCAAAATTTTGAATAAAAAAATCCATTTATTGTGTTTAAAAAATAGAGAAAATATGCTTTTTTTTTAGCCTTCGAGACCCATGCATAGTTGCCAACATTTTAACTTATTCCGAAGTATTTTTAGCCCCGCCTTTATTTTATGCCACTTATTTTTTGAGAGTATTTTTTTCTTATTTTATCAAAGTTATACATCAGAAAAAAATTTCTGTAAATAAAATGGTGCGAAATAAATGCGGGGCTAAAAATACTCCGGAATAAATTAAAATGTTGGCATCTATGCCCATGTAACCGCTTAATAAATAATACCCCAAAATTGCTTCACTAAAGTACAGACTTTAACATTTATTTGTTTATTTACAAAATAAATTTATTCATTTGACATTCATTTATTCATTTTTTAAAACAACTTTTTAATTAGTATTTATAGTAAATAAAAGGAAAACTAGTATGTTGCGCTGTCATAACAAAAAACTTCTTCTAAATTTTCCAATACAAATGTATGCCTCTATTATCAAATAATAGATTTTTTTTTTTTTTTTAATCATCAGGATTATTTTATGAAAAAATTACTTCTCAAAATTCAGCAGACTAAAATGAAAATTACAAGAACCCTCTAAATTCATTCTTAAAAGGCACTTAATCTTTTTTAAAAATGCATCTAAAGTAACCATATATATAATAACTGTTTTATCAATAATTATTGAAAAATACTTCAAGCTACAATTGTTACTAATTGAGTTTGTATTTTTATTTTGTTTATATACACTTTTTTTTAAACCTCCGCGTACGGCGCCCGTGATTTCAACGGGGAAAAGAACTTTTTACATTAAATTTCATTTACACCACAATTTCTAAAATACTATTTTTAACAGATAAATTATTGAAAATTATTATCCCACTAAATTACATTTCCACCACTAATTGTAAAATGCAGTGTTTGATATTTATAAATCCGGAAAACTAATGAAACATGTTTATGTTCAAATATACTGGTATTAAACAATAAGACTATTTGCAACCTGTGTATGTTAACACAGTAAATACAAAATAATCTTCCCGCACGCGAAGGTTTAATAGGGAAACTAGTATTGTTGGCCATTAAAAAATTTCTTCAATATAATCTTAATATGATTTGTGTCCAGAAAACTACGTAAAATCGGTAAAGGAAAAAAAAAATGTATAAATGCATCACGTATGAGCCAACATGCACCCAAATTTTAAAGGAGTAGTTTTTAATAAAAGCCTGTGATTTTCATATGATTTAACTTATGATTTTCATAATATCATTTCAAGCTAATATTTTGATGTGGGTTTGAGCTATCTTTTGGTATTTTGCTTAATATTGCTTACCAAAAATAGAAAACCTGCATTTATCTGTTCAGTGCTTTTAGTGATAGCTCCTGATAAAGTCCTATAGCATTTTGAGCTTTGTACCTAATATTCAATATTCTTATTGTGCTATGGTCTGAAAATATTTTGCTAATCTCAACTTTTACGGTTCATTTCATTATTGTAATATCGATTCTCCCCCTTATAATATTATACTTCACTAGATCCTTATTTTCTACAGCATTACCTTGCAAGATCCTTCTTATATGTTTTCTACAGGTATTGTAATCTAATTGTCCTTAAAATTAAAGTAATATTCTAATAAATAATAACCCATTTCAAATACAACAAATAATAAAATCAATTCACGCTAACTTGTAACCTAATTGGTATTTGTGGGTTTTTGTGGTGATTTATTTAACTTTCTATTTTTCCTTCTCATTCTTTTCATTTTAATCATAAACACTATATATACATATATATATATATATTAAAATAAAATAAAAAAAAGAAGGAGAATGAATTGGCAGTTGAATGATTACGGAGGATGCATGGCTTTTTTTTTTTTTTTTTGGCTTGGTTGGTTGGTTGTGTTCTGATGTATTTTTATTATTATTTAAGTCGAAAGAAAATTGCATGTGCTTTGTGTATCATTAGTTTTATTTTTCACCCTGTTATTATGCTGCTTTGTTACAAATGATCCCATACTTATTTCAAATATTTCTGAAGTATTTTATGATTATGATCTGTCATGTATAAGTATAGCTGTAAAGAGTGGATAATATTTTAAAGTAAAATATAAATGTTTGATTTAGTTTTTAAAAAATGAATTATAAATATCAATAATTAAATTAAATCATATGTATGATTTAGTACATATCAACAGATTTGCCATCATTTCAATTTATTCCGGAGTATTTTTAGTCAAGCCTTTATTTCATAATAATTTTATTTTAAGAGTATCTTTTTTTTCCCCCCTTATTTTATCATCAATTTATATTGAAGAAAAATATTCTATAAATAATGTGGTGAGATCATAGTTTCCAAATTTTCCCGATTTTCAAGAAGACTTTACACCAGAATTTTATGACAGTGAACTTCGAGATCATAAATTTTCGAAAATTAATATAAGAAGTTTCTATAAAAATATAGGTGTGATTATCATTATTTTAAATTTGTAAAAGTTGGCAACAATGACAACTATGCACAAAGTTGGTATATAAATAGCAATAACTATAAAATTATTTTTTCCACTAATACTATAAAAATTTTCATTTTATTTTATTATTCTTATATATATATATATATATATATATATATATATATATAGTCTTGCAGAGGTTTTGGGGAAAATTTGGTGGCAATTAAGTTTTTTAACCCGCTTCACTCATCTTAAGAAGCCGTCGTAGCCTCTGCTCCTTCATATTCTTATTTCGATTACATTTGTTTGGATATTGTCAATGTTTCAAATAGTTTTCAGTAATTTTATTAACATATGTATTCAATTCCTATATATATTGAGAAACAATGTGATCATCTTTCTTCGCAGCGTTTTCAATATATTGAAAGATTTTGTTAAAATATTAGTTCCTATCACAAATTCAATTGTCCGGACAGTGACCTGTTCTTTATTCATTATATACAGTAAAGTCTCGTACAATGCTGTGGCAGAGATAACAAATAAATAAACAGTTTTATTTTTGAACACAAATAAACTATTAGAGTACCAATCTATTGATTCATACACTGGTTTAGTTTATATATATAACCCTTTGCGGCGCAAGCCAATTTGAAACATTTAAATTATACTGCCTCCGGAATTCATGAACTAAATTAAACTAAAAGAAATTTAAAATTTTAAGGTTTAAAAAACCGGCCTTCTCTGATATGTCATAAACGTGAATTTTTGCTAAAATATTTCCGGGATGAATTTTTGCAGATGGATCTTACATTTTGTGTCCTCGCAGCGAGGACAGCACGCGTTAAGTGGTTAAAGCAGTTGTTTTGATATAGAATTAGTGGTGTTAAAAAATAAAATTGTAATATTCATTAGGCAAACTTGCACCAGCGTTGTACGAGACTTTATTGTATATACAGTGGTGGACATAATTATAAGACACCTATCTGATTTGACAAATAGTGAAAGAAAAGATTCAGAGCTTAAAAATGTTTTATCAAATACGTCAAAAGCATAAAATTATTCTGCTATCGTATATAATTATTTTATAATAATGATACTTTCATATACTTTAACGAAAAAACTTAAAAACATAATGGACAAAATTATAAGACACCAACCGTTTTTTCCAAATACAGTGGTCAACATAATTAGCAGACACTAATGGTTTAAAAGAAAATCCTCTACCATGGTTATTCAATATTTGGTGGAGCCGCCATTGTTTTTTATAACATGAAAGATGCGATTTGGCATCGAATCTATCAATTCTAACAAAATATCGTAAGACAGTTTTTCCCAAGCACATTTTATAGCATTCTTTAGGTCTTCGACACATATAAACTGCCTCTCATTTCGGTAAACCGCGCGAGCTAAGATCCTCCACAAGTTTTCGATGGGATTTAAGTCTTGGGAGCGAGAAGGCCACAGGAGAACATTGATACTTTGCTCTGAAACCCACTTTTTTGTTTCGTATGATGCATGAATCGGCGCTTTATTGTGCTGGAAAGTGTAGTTTTCGCCACAAAGTTCACCGTATATGGCTAGTTGGTCTTTAAGAAGATTCTTATACTTTTCGGAATTCATTCTTGAATGCACAAAAATAACATCCGTTTTCCCTTGAGCCGAAAAACCAGCCCAAACCATTACTGAGCCTCCACCCCTTTGGCGGCACATTAGTAAATGAGGAGACTTCCGTAAATCATGCCATAAATATTGAAACCCGTCAGGACCATCCAGTTTAAACTTTTTTTCATTAGAAAACAATACAGAGTACCATTTGGAGGTCCAGGCCATAGTTTGTTTAGCGAAGTTTAGACGCTCCATTTTGTGCCGGCTTTAAAGCAGTGGTTTTTTCTTCAATTTTTTATATTTCATGTAGGAAGCATTATGCAACACCCTGTAAATGGTTCTCCTTGAACAATTCAGTTTCAAAGCATTTTTAATGCCTGTAGTGGTCATCTTATTCTGTGTAGCGAGCGAAAGCACATGGCGTCTGTTTCTCGAAGGCAAGCAAGGAGTACGTCCAGATCTTTTAATCACCGATCTATTAATTCCTCTTTTCTAAACATTTCTAATTGCATATCTAGAGCGTTTAATAACTTTTGGAATATTATTAATTGAAGCACGAGTTCCATTTAATCTCCAAATTTCGCGAATTTCACTTTCTTTTAATTCTGTACCTCGTGGCATGTTTGTAAATGCGTGAAGTCGGTTATCGTCTGCTTTAGTTAACTGCTGGCGTTATAACAGCGTGCAGAAAATTTGCATATTGCATATTATTTTCGAAAAAAAAGCAGGTGTTTGAATTAAAATGTTAGGGTGTCTTATACTTTTGTCCATGGTATTTTTTATTTTGTTATTAAACTCTATAAAAATATCATTTCTGTAAAGCAATTACGTGTGATAACAGAATAAGTTTATGTTTTTGACGTATATGATAAATCATTTTTAAGCTCTGAATCTATTCTTTCACTATTTGTCAAATTAGATAGGTGTCTTATAATTATGTCCACCACTGTATATATATATATATATATATATATATATTTACATTTAGAAAATTTAGAAAATATTAGTATTAGTTTTTTTTTCTGTTCTTTATAGTAAATGCAGTTTGTAAGTTATCTTTTTATTTGCCCCTAAAGAATCTAAAAATAAATAAATAAATGTGTCCCAAAATACAGGTAGTCTTTTTTTTTTTTTTTTTTTTAAATAATTTTCTAACGACTGACAAACATTAACTTTTGGTGAAAAGGAAAACTTCAACAGATATTGTAACCTGTAATTTGCTCAATCTAGGAAGCAATTTAAGCAGATTTAACATGTGTCTTCACGACCACTTACACACGGAACCATTGTTTTTTTTTTTTTTTTTTTTTTTTTTTTTTTTTTTCTAAGCATTTCGAGAAATCTCGAGATTAAAAATCGATCAAATAGCCCACTGAGTGAATTGAAATTTGTACTTCGGTCATTATTTGTACATGCTATATATCACTCGCACGCATAATAAATACACATGTCTTTCAAAACAACGAATCCTTTATTTAAACTGGTCGAGAGATGGTATATTTTACATAATTTGTATTTTTATAGTAAGATTTTGTAAAATAGCTTAACGATGGTTTAAGAAGACAATAACTATTTGGAAACAAATTTAAAAAAATTATTCTCTTATTTGTTTTATCTATTTCTTCAAACTTTCAATTTGAACATTACCGTAGCATATGCTTTAATGTTTATTTGCAGATTTATAGATTTAATTTTTTTTATGTGAAGGATATTCATTTGATATTTTAATATTAAACACAAATTTAAATAAAATACGTACGCTTAAAAAGATGTACTTTTATAATTTTAGGAAAAAAAGACACAACTGTGAAAAAAAAAGGGGGGGGGGGACAAATATCTGTCAAATGTTAAAACTTAATTCCAATTGACCGCTGAATTGGAAATAATAAATAATAAATGAACATCAGACAATTGAGTTAAAATAGCATTATTATTTTGTAATCGTAAATCATCTCATTATCAGTCTGGTCGCCAAAAATTGATTGTTTCGTGTTACCATGGAAAATATCCTTAAGCATATGCGGGCATATTCTGAGTCTCAGTAGTAAAAATACCCATGCCACCCAAAATAATGTGTATTTTATTTGAACTAATGCATCTATCTTTGCAGATAAATTTACTTCCGTGCAAAGCAAACGTATTTACTCTTCATTTCTGATTTTGAATATGTATATATTTCATTTCAAATAAGTATTCTTAACAAATAAATGGGTAAACAGATAGATGCCGATATTTATATTTTATACATAAGTATTATAATTCCTATTGTTTAACACAAACTATTAATATGAAGATTACTATTAAAAAAAAAGTGGTATTCTAAATAGTAACACTGATATTTAAAGCAGAACATAGAAATATAAAATCTATGTAACTATGATATTAAAATAAAAAAATTCAAATTAATTTATTTCTCAAAATATTTTATGGAACACTATATATATATATATATATATATATATATATTTAAACAAAACAATATTTGTTGTAAAAATTGTATGCTTTATTTTACAAAATCGGTGTTAATACACAACTAGCTCAGGCGAGTCATTTTATTTTTATTTATTTTTACTTTTTTTGCAAATAATAAACTATATTTCCTTTGCAGTTAAATATACTTCCTTTTTATATTTCATTTTCCCCCTAAAATATACAAAGTTGAACACATATTTAATAAAGTAAAATGTGGAATTTTTTTATAGCTATAAAAGTATAAAAGTATAGAAGCATAAAAGTATTCCATCCCCGAAAGAAATAAACACAAGCATCGTAAAAAAAGAAAAATAAAAAAAAAATTGCTGAGTTCTACACTAAAAAATAAATAAATAAGTAAAATACAAATAAAAAGTAAACCCTTGATCTCTTTTATTTGTGTTAAAGGAAATATTTAAAATTAAGTTTAGGAATCGAAATTCAGTTTTAAACTTTAAGAAACGATTTAAATTATTAGTGTATAATAAATTATATTTATACCTAATTAATATTCTTAGCGTATTTTTTAATTTAACCCTTTAAAGGGCCTTAATTTAATCTTTAACATTAGCTTAATTTATCCCTTTAAATTTCTATTTATGATCTATTAAAATATTTTTGGATTGGAATTAATTTTAGAAAAGAAATTCTTTTAACCTATTAGATAAAATTAATTTGATTTTTAATTCTTTATAAGTCCATAAGAAATATTCATACCACTCAATTTATTAATTTTAAATGCGAAAGGCGTGGTAAGTAACATTTTCATACCTACGTTTTACATACCTGGACACCATCTCATTAATAAGCATAAAATTGGTGACACCCCTTGAAAAAACGCCCCTTTTTCCACGCCAGTAAATTTTTAGAGCGATTCTCTCCAAATGGTGTTACGATTAAATAAGAACATAATTACTCTGAAAAAATGACTGGTGTGAAAAAAAGGCAGGTACAAACAATTTTACGTTCATAATGAGAGCTATTATAAAGTATTTGGTACAGTCGGGAAAAAAAAAAAACGCAACAACCGCTGTAATTTCGTTATTTATTGACGTAGGAACATCTAATAGACATAATTCAACAGGAAATTAAATGCACTTTCTGAAAATGTCGTCGAAGTTTGAATTAGGGTTCATCTACATATTGAAATGAACGCCAAATTTTTTCAATAGCAGCACCATATTTTGACTTCGTATTCGAATTTCTGAGAGTCTGGCAGTGCGGAAAAGTATACTATTTGTATACTTTATCTTTAGTATTTACAGAGTTATAATCAAAAATGTGTTAGGGGGTTATCTCTAAATGTCCACAATCTGGTAAAAAAGTCCACAATCTGGCAACACCGTTTATATAGAATACATTTGCATACTTGCCAACATCCTGAATATGAACCGGGAGATTTTTAAAACATGCTTATTATTATTTTTCCACACCACTTTATTTTTAGACTAATTATTTGTAGTTACGGTTAAGGTGCCTGCCTACCTTTAAAATTTCGGTCAAAACTCGGATTTTCTATTTTTGAGTTAATATTGAAGCCTGATATTTTAGCTTTCTAAATCAGTTTGAATTTTGTTTCTATCTTGCTTAGAACTTGATTTACAGGCATTTTAATATTAGTCACTCGCCAGTTTTTGTGATCGGAAATGACCCTTAAATGTTTCTTTACATAAACGTTTTACTCAATATAAGCTTCAAAATTTGTTACTGAATATAAAATGAATTTAAAAAAGAAAATAAGAAGCTTTGAAATAAATCAGGAACTCATTCAAATTATTTTTTATTTAATAGGTAAAATCTTGTTTTTAAATCTGTTTTCTGCTTTTTCTCAAAATCAGATTTTTAGCATTTTGCTTTATCCCAAAACAACATTTGCTTGGTGAACAACAACCTGAGTGTCCGAAATGCCATTTCAGAGCATTAACCATTCGTCATGTCCTCACCGACTGCCCTTGTTTTCGTCATCTTTATCAAACACATTTTAATTCATCTTCACCCAATCTGACGAGCCTTTTAGGTGTAAATCCTCATTATCATTTGACAAACTTTTTGAAAGAGGCTGGTTTTTACTTCGACATCTTATTTTATTTTTTACTATGTTCATCCTGTTTTACATTGGTTTTTATTGTCTACACTGTTTTTAATATTTTTGATTTTATCTTTTGTGTATTTTTGTTTCTTATTTTTACTGTGTTTTTTTAATGACAATCTGGATGGGTGAACCCATCCAGAAGCTGCTTTTTGTTCTTTTACTTTTTATGTGGTGCAGCATGTCCCACTGTGGACCTTGGGCCAAAAAAGTTATTCAACCAACCAACCCAAAACAACATAACTACAAAAGTTATTGTTGAAACGTTATGAAACTTTGGCAAAATGCTCTAGAGGAGTTGTTTTAGGGATTGAACTATGACGATGAATCTAGCTAGATTTTTTTTTTTTTTTTGTCGACAGAAGTTATGAACTGTCATGTAAACTCATGATTTTTTCAGCATGTGAAAACGTTATCGTCTCTAAAATTTTAAATAACATGGTTATAGTTTTGAGAGTACTTCACTCCCTTAAGGACCTTTCAATAATCTAAATAAATGTTACAGAATAAAAATGTCTTTATTTAAATTTGACTTGTGATGTTTTGCAAAAGTGCTTTTTTTTCGCAAATTTTATGTATATTTTGAGCCTAAATATCAAAATATTTTTAAATTTGCATACTTCTTTCAGGTTATTCACTGTATTTTACAATATTGTATCATATAATGCAGATAAATAGGCATTTTTTTTTCAATTATTAAAAAAAAAGCACCTTCGAAGGTAAGTTGGCACCTTCAATAAGTACAAAATCGCTGTAAAAAATAGACTGGTGTGAAGAAAAGGGCGGGTAATAAAAGTTTTCCGTTCATTAATGAGATGGTTCGCATGTATGCATTTGTATGCTACTAAAGTCGCTGCTTTTGACAAGAGATCTGTTTTCAACTTATTTTCTAATTTTAAATCAATATGATTGTTTTAAGAAAGTTCATTCTGTTTCCATAATTTTATTTTGTGTGAACAGAAATAAAAATTGTTAAATAATTTTATACCTTTTCGTTTGAGAACGATTTATAAAGCTATTTAACACCCAGAGCTGCCAACCTAATCCGGCAAATTGTTAGTAACGCCTTTTTTTCTACACCACTTAAATTTTAGAGTAATTCTCTTCAAATATATTTACGGTGAATTAAGAAAACAAATACTCTAAAAATATATTGGTGTAGAAAAAGGGGTGGTACAAACAATTTGCCGGATTAGGTTGGCAGCTCTGAACACCTATGAGTATGGAATCGTTTAATAGTGGTGATGCAGTCGCCTTCCACGGGCAGGGATGGAACACGGGCGCAGAATTCATATCACTATCAATGTACAAAAACTTTCTACTTCAAAAATGAACTGTATTTTAGTGAAATTTCTTAAACAGACTCCGGTATGAATTCTGCGCCCATGTTCCATCCCTGCACAGGCATCATAAGGGGTTCAATATCCAAGGAGGGATAATGTTTTCTGTGCAATAAACAATTTCTTTGATTTTTTTTCAACTTTACTCAAAAATAAATTGCTTCAAATGCCTCAAATTTGAGTTGCTCAAAACAGCTCAAGTATTTGAGGGAAATTTACTCAGCATCTGAATTTGACTTTCAATATGATGAATCAGTAAAAAATAGCTAAAAATGATTATTTTTTTCTTTTCTGTTTCAAGAAAGAAGACTTGGATTTAAAAGACTAAAAATTTGATTTTTTTCATGTTCATGAGAAAAAAATATATTTTTTCACTCAAACTAAACATCTTTTTCCTGTGTATGGCTAACTGAAAATAATCGAAAGTTAACTATTAAGTATTAATTGATATAACAAAAGTTATGAAATATCTTCAATACATCAAAAGCAGATTTTTATTTTATCTTTTATTTTTGTAATTGTGTTTCAGGTAATTTATGTGGGATTTCCAAGTTAATTATTAAGTTAAATTTCTATTTGTTTTATCAGAGCTACCACATGCGGCTTTTTAACACTCTTTTCATACCACTACTTCCAAATAATAAAATTTGTAATATATATTTTCGCGGGTAAATCTGCACTTTGTCTGCATAAATTTATTATAATTTTTATGTTATAGAAATAATGGTACGAAGATAATAAAAAAAGTCGACAGTGGCAACCCTGTTTTATTTATTCTCTGAAACTTAATGGAGCATACACCAATAATCAGGTATAAGTGATTTGAGTCTAAAATGTATATTTGTAAAGTACAAAATTCTGTAAAGTTAGTGCTGAACCTGTGCGATAGGCAGATTTTCCTATTTTAAACAATAAGCCCCACGTTTTTGGCTACCTTCTAAAATATTATTTTAATTATATATAAAATTTTACGCAATTATGTTTGAATCAATTAAATTGTATTCACAGCGATCGATACAATATATGTCATTGGCGTATACATACGGCGGTGGCACATAAATTGCGTATGACAAATACCAGAATTTTCACGACCCGAATTTTTATAAACACTCTCCCACCACTGAACTTTTTAAATGTACACTGTACGTTTAAGAAGAAGTTTATTTCGAGGTAATAGTGATGGAAAAGCGATTACGAAAAGGAGATTCCGTCTGAATCCTGATTACACAATATTATTATTATTGTGGCCGATTAAGTTACGAAATTGTAGAGGAATCTTTATACCGGAATCGATTGTAAAGAGTTAAAAATTATTTTCAATATAGACAAGTTAATAGATAAATAATTATTGAATTACGAGTAAGGGTCACAATGATATAAAATTTATTTTATTTCATTTATTTATTTTAGTGCGTAAACTTGAACATTCTATTCTGAAGATTAAATTTACTATGAACTCTAGAACAGAAAATTTCAAACCTATGCTACTGCCATCTTCATCCTCATTTGAAAATACATATGCATATTTTGTTAATATTTGCCGCCACAAACATTCTTTCCACTTCTACATAGACATATAGTATACAAACATTCCTAATTTATTAAGGAGCATTTTTTGTTCCCGTCCTTTTATTTCCCACCACTATTTTGCAGAGTATTTTTTTCAAAATATAATTATGATCAAATAATTAAAAAAAGAAATAAAAAAGGGTTTTTAACAATGCTTTTGAATAAATAAAAAAAAAAGAAGTTGGTATATCGGTACAAAGTCTCTGGTAGATAGTTTTTTTAAATCAATTTTATCAAAAATGATTTTATATGTTGGTCATAAGCATAATACTTTATTAGTAAATAATTAAATAAATCGCACAGTTTAACATTAATTCTAAGCATATGAGAAAGTTAAATAATTGAAGGGCCCAGCTTTATTTAGTTATTTATTTTATTTTATTTTTGTCATGTAATTATACAAGTTTATGTAAATACATAAAAGTGTAATTAACTATTATACTTAATAGTTTACATTTTTTAAACTGAATATTTTTATCATGTTTAATTAAAGGAAAAATTTACCTTTTCTAAATTACTTAAAAATGTCTTTAAATGAAAAGTTTAATTTAACTATACTGTGGCTATCAGCAAGGGAAAATATTAAAATGAAATCAAGCAACGTTGAAATAAGATATTTAAATAATATAATCAATTATACGAAAAAAAAAAAAAAAAAAAGGTTTTTTTTTCATCTCGCTTCCGATATATTGCCTAAAATATATTTTTGTTTATAACTAACCAATTAATTTCTTCCCATTTTTAAACACTTTTATTTTATGCAATACTCGATGATAATATATTTGTCTGCAAAAAAAACCATCCCTTTTCACATTAAACGCGTTTCATGCAGCAGACAGAAAAATGTCTGTCACTGTCTATTTATTAATTTTTAATGTATATATTGCATATTTTCGGTAACACAGTTTGTTGCTCTTCATTTTACACATACCATCTAATACTCAACATGCAACAGGAAATAAACAACTGAAAAATTAAGTATAAGGAAACGGAAATCGTTTGAAATGTAAACGTTTGTTTTTAGTTTCGTAGAAATATATATTACACAGAAATGAGGCATGCAATCTTTAAAATAATTTTTAAAACGATTAAGTTAGTAATTTTCTACATTTAATATATTTGAGCATCAACTTTTGTTGAGTGTTTAATTTCCATTATATGTTTGTCCAGTAAATTTCTCGTAATTTTTTTAAAAAATAGATGAAGTCTTTAATGAAATTCATTTATAGATTTTTTAAGAAAAAAGCTACGAAATGAAGTGCATATTTATGGTATTGATATGACGGCAATTTTACATGGTATTTTTTTTTTTATAAAATATACGTGAAATATAAAAACTAATTTTAATGTCTGTCATTGCTTGTAAAAGACATTTATCTGTCCATTTTTCAATCACTGTAGTTGATAGATAAGGTAATATTATGAGACTGGAATAATTATTCGTAATAATTCGTTTTTTAAATTTAGTTCAAAATGCACTCAGTTTTTAATAATGGTTAAATAAGATAAATAAAAGGAAATTTTACTGAATGATGATGTATTTTTCATATGTTATAATTTTAAATTCATTTTTTGCCGCTTAACACAAGTTAAAGAGCATAATTATGGAAATCAACAGAACAAAAAATTATGAGAAATAATATTTTTAAAATAATACTGATCTGCATATATACTGTTGGCAAAATTTGATAATTTAATTTTAAGTGATACGTATGTTTTTTGGTGTTCTGAAACCGAAAATGAAGTCAGATTCCCTCTATCATGTATAGATTTTTGTCAATGTAGGGTGTCTACAGGCGAAATATCTTCATTTTCGGTGGTTTCTAGAATATTTCCATGGGAACGTAATATAAAAATTACCATACAGTTGTAGTAGTGGAAGAGTCACAGAACAAATTATGTTGATAGACACTCGGCAATGATAAAAATCTATCTGTGATTAAAAAAAAAAAAAAAAAAACTAAAAAAAAAAAAACTTGCTTCATTTTCGGTTCCAGTACACCAAAACACATGAAGATTAACCAAAATTATGAAATCAAAATTTTAGATGTAGATTTGTGTAATTCATACTCCTGTAAATAAATAAAAAAAATGAAAATTTAGATCTTGTGAAAAATTATATATTATCTTTTAAATTTATTAACTGAAAATGTAATACTGGAACATATTAATGTCGTTCATGTGTCAATCAGGGATGGAACACGGGCGCAGAATTCATACCGGAATGTGTTTAAGAAATTTCTCTACCTATAATATCGTCGATTTAAGAGGTAGAAAATTTTCTTACATTGATAGTGGTATGAATTCTGCGCCCGTGTTCCATCCCTGGTCAATTATTTTTTTAAATCAGTATATATATATATATATATATATATATATATATATATATATATATATATATATATATATATATATATATATATATTGTTACTTTTCCTTAATGTTTCCATCAAGTTTTTATAGTTAATTTTAAAAGAAGTGGAAATTTCTTATTTGCCAAATACTTATTTTTATACCAAATTGGGTACTTTCGCAAAATAAGACGTTTTGTTTCCGTTGACTGCTTTTTTATGCATATTAAAGCTATCGCAAGCTCTGAAAAAAGTTTACAGCTGGTCGTAGTAAAATTCACGACGAAGAAGCAGTAGACTACGAGTTTCCGGCGGAACAGTACACACATGCCAGCATTTTAAATTAGTTCGGAGCACTGTTAGTACCTGCATCTTTTTTCACACATTGTTGCTAGATTTTTCAACTTTTTTATTCAGTAGTCACCAATAATTAAAAGAAGTGAAATTTGATATACATAATAGACGATTAATCTTCGCAGTGATTGAGCAAACATTACATTTTAAATTTAATAATGAATATTGAATAAAAAAGTCGCAAAATTTTGTGACACTGTTCACACACAATTTTATTTGTAGTGAAATTTTCTTCAATTTTTAATTGCGATTAAACAGGAAGAAAAACATTGTTTAGGGGAATTGGAGTGAAAAAAAGGCGGGTACTAACAATGCTTCGGAAAAAATAAAAATGCTGGCACGTCTAATAGTCTGGAAAATTGAGGAAATCATGCGACACTGGGTGACTACAACCTGATCCCTAAGTTGAAGGACCATTTATCTGAATAGCGGTTCTGCCCGATGACGAGATAAAAGGAAGAAGTTTAACGTTTCCTGAAGTGTATGGTGGCGTGCTGGTATGACATGGGCATTGTAAAACTGCTACAGCGTATACAAAAATGCATTTACCAAAACCATTATTATGTATCAAATTAAAGCATTCGTACTTTTAGCCTCGCCTTTATTCCGCACCACTTTATTTATAGAAAAATCTTCTTCAATACATAACTTCGATAAAATAAGAAAAAATTACTTTTAAAAAATAAGTAGTACGAATTAGAGGCGGAGCTAAAGTGACTCCGGAATAAATTAAAATATTGGCAGCTAAGGATAGGAGACCTTGCTTTTCGGTATTGCCCTCGTAATTTTAATCCGAAATAATATCTTGCCTGATGTAAGATTAACAGTAACAACATAAGTTTTAGAAATTTCTCTACGATATTTGGTATATAATCCTATACTGAATGTGCGTAGGTGTAAATATATACGGGTTAAAGACGTGTATGGAATGCAATCTAAGCAGAGGTGACACAGGCGACTTTTTTATTATTAATATTTTAGTAACACTATTTCAATCACATAAAATTTGTAATAAATTTATATAGGCAAAGTGCAAACGTACCTGCAAAAGTACATTATGAATTTTATTTTTTGTAAACAGTGGTACAAAAAAAGTCGCCGGTGGCAACCCTGTCCATGAGGAGCTTATCCACGAAGTCTTAGCCCGTATTTTCGTTAGTTTCGTTGAAAACTAGGAAAAACACCGAGCAGGCCGAAGAGCGCGACCAAGGGCTTAATCCGGCACTTCCTATCTATCAGCATCGAGAACAGAATATTTCGGATTCTGGTGTGTCCCCCTCTTCCCCCCCAAACAATAAAGAATATCAAAAGTATAAAAATATTGTTTAAAGTATTGAGTTTAAAAATTATTTTCAAATAGCACAATCAAAACTGCGCACTTCTAATTTTTTCCGTAGCATTATTAGTTCTTGTCTTTTTTTTTTTTTTTTTTTACATCACTTTCTTTGTAGGGTAATTTCTTCACAATGTAATCATGATAAAATAAATAGAGAATGAAATTTTAGAAAAGATGGTGAGAAAAATTTCGGGTACTAAGTATGTTATCGCATGAACTAGAAATGTTAATACCTTTTAATAATTGCAAATTATGTAAATATTTTTAAGACCAAAACATTTTTAAAACATTTATATATATATATTAACACCAAAACATTTTAAAATCCTTCCGCGTATTTAATTTTCTTCAAAATGGGTCTGTATATTGAGAGTCGTAGAAAACTAAGGCAAATAGTGTGCATTTTTAATTTAGAAATTTTATTCATCAACCTGGAAATTCCTTTCTGATAGAATGGAGTAAAAGGCTGATTTTTGCAAACAATGTGAAAAATGTCCTGAAAAATCCTAATATGTAACTTGATATAGCTGCTCTAATGCAGACTCGGTGACCTTGCCAACGTATATTTTGTGAGAAATGCCATGCTGGTTATCAGCTATGGCAGTTCAGTGGTTAGCCCTTTGCGGCTCAAGACAATTTGAAACATTTAAATTATACTGCCACCGGGATTCATGAACTAAATTAAACTAAAAGAAATTTAAAATTTTAAGGTTTGAAAAAACGGCCTTTTCTGATATGTTATAAATGTGAATTTTGAACGTGTTGAAACATTTCCGGGATGAATTTTTGCAGCTGGATCTTAAATTTTGCGTCCCCGCAGCGAGGACAGCGCGCGTTAAGGGGTTAAAGCATCCGCACGTTATGCGGAAGGCTCGGGTTAGATTCCCGGCTCTGGTATTTTTCACATTGTTAGTAAAAATCAGCCTTCCACTACATTCTATCAGAAATAGTATACAGCCTGCTGAACTTCGATAAAATTCGAAATTTAGCATAATTTAATAATAATAATAATAATAATAATAAATTTTAGGAATAAATAAAAATTATTTTAAATAATTAATTATGTGAAACAGGATATTTTTATGGACATTCTGAAATGTAAACATCTAACAAAATCACAAAATAAACAAATTGGTGCACTTACATTGCATTTGTATATCAATACAATTTGTATGATCATATAGCTTCGAACATCCTAATAAATATTTCGTAGCACTGTTATTAACCGCTCGGTTTTCTACACCACTTTATTTTTAAAGTATTTCTCTCCAAATATAATTACGGTTAAATAAGAAGAAAAATAGTCTAAAAGAAGACTCGTGTGAAAAATAAGGTGGTATTAACAATACTACGGAATATTAATTAGCAGCTATGATCAATATCGTTCAAAATATTGTAATCAGATTTTAGGTATCATTAAGCAGTTAGAATACTTCAGGCATATATTTTGAATTATTATAATATTAACTATTATAAATACCAGTTATTACAATATTTCTAATATGTTAAAATATCTTATAGTTAATTTATTTTTTAATCAATACTATATTTTTAGTGCAATTCACATTGTGCTATTTCTTCCAAGAATGAGCAAAGTATACATGTTTAAGACATAGTGGATAAAAAACTAAAATACGAATGGTTTGTTTCTAGGAGCTTCACCCATATACGATCAACTGCATTTGGAGAAAACTGGCTATGATTTGTTGTTCCTTTAAAAAATAATATAAAGTAAGATCTCTTTTAAGGCAGTGGTTTTATTAATATCAAGCAAAAAATATTTACAATCAAGTATTCTGAATACACTCTGAAATTCTGAGAAAATTTCGTAGAAAAATGTTAAATAAATTTTGTGTCAGTAGATGTCTACGAATTTTTAAATAATTTTTATGTTGTTTGAAAAATTGCAAAAGTAGAAAAATTTAATTTGAACTTATCCGAAAATTCTAGATTATTTAAAAAAGATTTTGAAGATTTTAAGACATCACTTCAATATACAACAATTTAATCCAAAGAGTAGTCTTAACACTTTCGCGACGCATGATTTTGTCTTTTTGGCAGTAAGGTCCGTCTGTGGGCGTTGTTCTCCCAAGCTAAAATATTTCAGAACAAAATTTCTGTATTCTCATTTATATTACAAATGGATATACATTATAATTATACTGTTTCTAATCAATATATTTGTATCCAAAGTATATTTTATTGCAAAAATGTGAATACTAGGAGCATACTTAAAAAATAATTAATACACACACAAAAAAAAAAAAAGTTAGGAAAGAAACGCCCATTGGTGGAGTTACAGATTTTCAGGTGACGTGAATCTACGCCAGCGGTCGTGAGAGTTAATAACACTTTTTTTTTCTTATATAAACACCACTGTTTATTTACATATTTTGAACAATTAAAAAAAGTATTTCAAAGCAGTTAACAGATCTTAATTACTTACACAATGTATTTTCCAAAAACGTTGTTTCATAAAAAAAAGGACTATTTTCAGACATTAAAGAATTTCGTTTTTTCTGACACCAGTATTTCTAAACATAAATTTTTATCATATTATCCGCAAAAATAACTGTAAAAATATGATAAAGATTTTTGTATGGAAATACTGGGGGCGAAAGAAAGTGGAACTCTTTCATTCCAGTATTTGACGAGCAAAACGTATTGTAATATTCGAAAAGGATTAAATTCCTTAAAATTTTTCTTCTTTAATCTGAAAGATATTGGTAACCTTATTATTGAAAACGAGGAACACGCTAAATCTGCGTCAGAATGAGACCTCTAAAAAATGAAAATTTTCATGACAGCATAAATGTCAAATTGTACGCTTTTCTTTTTTTCGGTACTCCTCAATCGAACGATTCAGGAGCTCTGCGTTTTGATACGCCGTAATTCGTAACTGTCAATTTTTATGTTTTATCTACTGGAATTTTTCTTAAGATTTTGTATTTTGTTTAAGTCTATGAAAACAGTTACCGATCTACGTAAAAAATTTCTATTTCATTTTTCGGTAGCCAAAAAATGTAAATGCCTGCAGCTATGCTGTGATAGAACGTTAGAAATGTGGAGGCGTCAAGTCTAAATGAAAGACAGTGGAATCCGGCTAATTCACCAAGAAAGGCACTAACATAAGATAACAATTTATATATTTTTAAATATTACCATACTCTATACACATCCTGCATATTAAACAATTTTACCGCATCACAATCGCACGTTATATTACAAAAATATCATATACAAAGAGTTACCGCGTTTTTCAGGTGTTAGTGATATTTGATAAATATTTATTTATATTTGTATTAATATACATTATTTATAAACAGATAAACTGTTTAATATTATTTTACAAGCTATTCATGTAGCCGATGTACATAAATTTGCTAATGCTCAATGGATAAAGATGTTATTACCTAAAGTTTTTTTTTCTTTCATTTCTTTCGGATAGCAGAAGTTAAAAATATTCCCAATGCAGCACTCCTATGAATAAAGAAAAATATTACTTACGGAGGAGCAATTTTTTTAGTGTCACCTTTCACCCTTCTTCCATTTATATTAGAAAAGAAGGAAAAGTAAAATTCAATATTCTGTTGAAGCGAATTTGTTGAGATATATGAGGGTTAAAAAATAATTATTCGCATCACTGGAACAGTCTCATTTTTGAAAATTAACTACGCAATTTACTTAAATTATATAAGAAAAGTATTTTCGTCGATATTATCAATCAATCTTTCTTATAAAATGGAGAGATTATTTTATCTTTATTATTAATACTTTTATATCGATTATTCCAATGCAAAATTATTAAATCAAATTATTTAATAGGACTCTATATATAAAAGCTTTGCCCTAATTGAAATAAAGAAAAAAAATGTGAAAAGTTTAGAACTCAATAAAATGTTACGTTTTTTTTTTTTTTTTTTTTTTTTTTTTTAAGCTATTTTGTAAAATTCTTTGGTACTTCTAATCTTATATTTTGTAAAATACATTTTTATTAACGTTTTTCAAATATCTCATTTGAAACTATGCGAGAAATATTTTATATTTAACACTTTGAATGTCCGAATATTTTCCTATTTTTATTTGTAAGCCGTGTCTTTTAGTGTTTTTTTTTTTTTTAAATCTTTACATTATTTAACAAGAAAATTTTCGTATTCATGCTTAAACCCCTTAAATTTTAACTTCCGAAATGGATGCGTTAATTGTCGTTGAATAATATACACAACACATCGATAGCGCTCAATGAATTAAACACAAATGCGCAAAGTATATATATATATTAATAATACACAGCTTTAGAGGGAGGCTTGAAAATGGGGCTAGTCTTATTAAGCATAGCATACTTGGCAACATCCTAATTAATACTCCGTAGTAATTATTAGTCCCGCCCTACTTTTCACACCAGTAAATTTTTAGCGTACTATTCTTCAAATTCAATTACGATTAAATAAAAAGAAAAATACTCTAAAAAGATACTGGTGTGAAAAAGAAGACGGAGCGAACAATACTACGCAGTATTAATCAGTATGTTTCCAAGTATGTTAATAAATGACATGTGCATAGATGCCAACATTTATAATTTATTTAAGAGCATTGTTGGCACTGCCTTTTTTTCATATCACTTTTTCAATGGTAATTTTTTCTTGTTTTACCGTAGTTATACATTGGAGAAAATTATTCCATAAATAAAATCCTGTGAAATAAAGACAAGGCTAAAAATGCTTCGGAATAAATTGTAAAAGTTAACAGCTCAGAAAGTGACAACGCCCGACCGAACAGCAATGTGTTAATCTAAACCTTTGAATGTAGTTCAGTATTAAATTTTAATCACATATGAAGGGCAAACATTCAAACCGCGTTTTTTGCCTTCCAATACAATTTTTCAGACAACATAAAAACTAATAAATTAAAAAGTAACTAATCATAAAAAGTAATTATCGTTTTTTTAGATGTACTACTACATACTAGGAAAATATGTAGACATATCTAGGAAGATATATATGCATACTATTTTTAAATTAATTTCAAAGGAAAATCAGCAAATCAATTCTTTTATTTTTGGAAAAAACAAGATTTGAATGTTTACTCCTCATATATATATATATATATATATATATATATATATATACAGTAGCGACCAAAATTATATAATATTTGCGTTTTGGACTATATCTGTTTTCAAACTAATTTCTGCTGTCTGAAGTTTTTCCTACAATTAAAGTAAGGCGAATTCTACAAGAAATACAACCTGAATTAAAAAGTTATAAAATATTCAATAAAACAATAATAATAAGCACATTTTCCCCCAAATGCAGAAATGAACAATTAATTTAAAGAAACAACTACCATAAACCATAACAAGCAACAACCTATGCAAAACGTTTTGGTTAGCTCAATACTTGGTAGGGAAGCCTTTAGAATTGATGACGGTCTGGCATCTTCTAGGCATAGAGTCAATCAATGCATCGATGGTTGACATTGGGATGATTTTCCACTCTTCCTCCAGTTGGGCAATTTTTTTCTGACGCATTCTTTGCTTGTTTTCCAGTTAGACGACGCTCCAGTTCTTCCCACAAAGGTTCAATTATATTTAAGTTCGGTAATTGACTGTACCAATCCAGGACTGTCACATGGGGACGGTCGAACCATGCCAGGACATTCTTCAAGGTGTGCTTCGCATCTCGATCCTGTTGAAAGACGAATGATCTTCCAATGAAACAGAGAGCATGATGTCTCATGGTCTTTTCCAGAATGTCTTCGTATTGATAGCGATCCATAATTCCATTGATTTGACGAAGCGGACCCATACCGTGAGCAAAGAAACATCCCCAAACCATGACGCTTCCTCCTCCATATTTCATGTTGGCAGTTGGTATCGGGGATCATAGAGGGTTCCATTTGGACGTCGTACATACTTGATCCCATCAGATCCGAGCATATTATATTTGGATTCGTCACTCCACAGAACTTGGGACCACTGCTTTCGTCCCCAGTGCAGATGTGCTTTGGCCCACTTAACTCTTAGTTTTCTGTTCTTCAAATAAATTAGCGGCTTCTTGCCAGGTCGTCTTCCATGAAGTCCAGCTTGCTGTAAACGACGTCGGACAGTTCGAATCGAGGGTTTAGACTCGCTGGGATTGGATATTTGGCGAGCAATATCATCATCAGTAAGGCGAGGGTTGCTTCTTGATGCTCTTAAGATATTTCTATCGACCACTCTTGTGGTTATACGAGGTCGCCCAGCTTTGCTCTTCTTCACTACTCCTCCTTGAACCTGTCATCTCTTCAGGAATTGGGTAATAGCCGCTTGGGAAACTGAAAACTGATGAGCAAGTTCTTTTTGGGTGCGACCTTCTTGGCGTCCGAGAGCAATAGCTTTTTGCTGAAGAGCCGTACGATTTCTAGCAGCAGTTGTCTTTGACATAATCTGAAACAAAATTACGATAAATCAGACAGAGAAAACAAAAATACACATAAAATATAAGGAATAAATGAAAATGCACGCAAGGTACTTTTTCGAAAAAAACTAAAAATATGTTTAAAACATTTGGAACCCACGCCAAATCTTGTATATATACTGCGGAATATACCCTAAATATATCCAAAAAAGTTCAGCCCAATAATCTGTAATGGAGAAAAATTACTGACAAAAAACAAAAAAAAACAAAATTTAATATAATTTTGGCCGCTACTTTATATATACACACACATATATTTGACCTTTTTTCATTTTTCATTTTTGGTTTGTTTTGAGTAGTCTTTGACACTGATCATGTTAATTGTTGTAATTGCTGATAATACTTATTAATCTTTATATTACAACTGTAAGCTCTGATTATCAATGTATATATATGCACACACACACACACACATATATATATAATGTATATGATTAAAGCTTAATACTGTGAGCATTTTATGAGAGATTTCACGTATGCTATCAAAACACATTATACAGGCTGATCGAAATTACCAGTATTCGATTTTTAATAACTATGAAATTTCATAAGCTGTACTAATTGAAATTCAAAACATAAAATAAAACATAAAAAACATTCTTTCAAAACTTTGAATAAATATGAAACATAACATTTCCGTTTTCTAGTTTTTTTTTTTTTTTTTTTTTTTTTTTTTTTTTTAATATAAAATAAAATAAACAATAAAACATAGTTTAGTGTTATTATACCCATTAGAAATTAAATCCTGTATAAAATAATATAGCATAGTTGCCAACATTCTAATTTATTTTTAGCCCCGTCTTTAATCAGTACGACTTTATTTATAGAATATTTTTCTCCGATATATAACTTCGATAAAACATGAAAGAAATTACTTTTAAGAGAAAAGGGGTATGAAATAAAGGCGGGCTAAAAATGCTCCGGTATAAATTAAAATGTTGGCATCTCTGATATAGCCACTAAGTTTCAGATTTTTTGATAAAAGTACATTTTGTAGAAAATTTTATAAGCTTTTGTAGCAGTTTGTATAACTAAATACGATGAAAGAATTATATAAAATATGCCGGTATCCAAAAATAGGAAAGGTTGACAATTATGATATAGCTCCTAAGTGAGAAATTTGTTAACGAAACGATATTGTCCACATAGTTGCCAACTTTAACCTTTTTTGGCTAACGGAAAATTTTCATAAAATTATATAGAAAAATATTCTAAACAAAATGATTCGATGACAAAATTTTAATTTACTCCGGGGTGTTTTTAAAGGGTGTTTGCATTAAAGGTTTTTATTTTATTTTCCACCAGTAATTACCAATTGTAATTTTGGTTACAATTAATTACTAAACTTCACTAGAAAGCTATCAATAATGTCGCTGTTAAAATTTTCTGGTAGCAAAATTTTGGTACGAGAACACCCCTGTTTACGGTATCTAGCACGAACTAAAGTTGGTAAGTGTGATTGGATAGAAGTTCAATTTTACTCAATAGAAATACTGTATGCATAGCTGCCAACTTCCTAATAAATATACTGTAGAATTGTTAATATCCGACTTTTTATTCCACCAGTCTTTTTTTAGAATAATTTTCTTCTTATTTAATCGTAATTACCGTAAAAACCGGCGTATGAGCCGCAGTCAGTACCGTCAAACTGAGGGAATTTTTAAATCAATAGTCACCAATAATTTTTAAGAATGACATTTCATTTATGTAATAGGTGACTACTCTTCGAAGTGATTAGACAAACGCTATAATTGAATTTTAGTGTTAGCTTCTTAATAAAGCCCCAAGTGCGGCCATACGCCGGTTTTTAAGGTACATTGTAAAAAATTACTCTAAAAATTAAACGATGTAGAAAAATCGGCAGTTATTTACAGTACTACGGAATATTAATTAGGATAATAACAGGAGACTTGGCGTTGGAATATTAAAACCCGAATAAACTACTCCGTCAGAAATGCCAAAAGAAAAATATTTGCGATGCATACAGCTGTTTCGGTAGCCTTAAGCGTACCGTCTTCAGTGCAAAATAATTCTGAATCTGGATTTAACGAGCACTTCTCCAGATTCAGAATTCTTTTTGCACTGAAGACGGTACGCTTAAGGCTACCGAAACAGCTGTATGCATCGCAAATATTTTTCTTTTGGCGTTTCTGTCGTAGTAGTTCATTCGGGTATTAATTAGGATGTTGGCAGCTGTGTGTATTGCATTTGCTTCACATAGGCATTTATATTTTCAAAACATCTTATTTTTTCCTTTTGTATTAGAGTAATAAAAAAAAAATAAGTATCCATGTTATGTTTAGAAACATAGAATTTTGTGATATTTGATAAATACATTTAATTATCTGCAATTAAAGAAAAAAAAAACACGATAAAGTGAATAGCTGCCAACATTTTAATTCATTACCGAGTAATTTTAGCTTTGCCTTTATTTCGCACCACTTTATTTATAGAATAACTTACTTCAATATATAAATATGATAGAAAAAAAAAAGTGGCACGTAAAAACGACAAGGCTTAAAATTCTCCGGATCAAATTAAAATGTTCGCAGCTATGTAAAGAGTTACTTAAACATATTTCTAATTATTTTTCTATGATTTTAATGAAAAGCAAATTAAAAATAACAATAGGATGATTTTTTAATTAAAACAGATATATTTCAAAGTTGCAAAAATTACACAAGAATTTAAAATGATAAAAATACCTTATATAGTACATTAATTTTAGGGAAAAAAAATTCAAACTGATTATTGAGAAAATCTTTTCTTTTTTTTTTTTAATTCTATTTAACACTTTTATGTCTTCATTTTCCTATTTTGAATGGTAAACTCTTTGTTTACGTGTTCCTATAAAACGCTGTATTATGAATATATATATATATATATATACACATTTGTATTTAAATCAATTAAATATTATCACCAGATATTAATGGGGTAAATGCTACTTTGGTCATACACTCCGACAGCACTTAACATGTTAAAAACGAATACGCAAATTACTTTTATAAATTAATGTATAATTTCCAAGAAATACATTACGTTTTTTTTTTTTTTTTTTTTTTTTTTTTATATATATATATATATATATATATAATTATTATAAAACTAATTTTCGCTTTTCAAGGTGCTAATTCCTTAATGTAGTTGTAAAAAATAAATAAAGAAAGAAAGAAAGAATCAGCAAGTCAAACTTTTTTAATTAAAAAAAAAAAAAAAGTTCTTTTTAAAATAGATGTGTAAGAGGAAACATTTAACAGTAAAAACCAATATCAAGATTTTTAAAACACATTGTTGTACATATTTAGATAAAATGGAAAATTTAAGCATCGAAATTCGGAGAGAGAAAAAAAAATATTTTTATTATTGTTTTTATTTTGTAAGTGATACCTCTTTCCCGCTTACATTTATCCTGTACTTATAAACCAGTTGTTTCTAAAGAATGTTTCTGCGTTCTTTTAATAAAAGTTTTATTGTAAATTCTTTCTACTAAGTTATTTTCAAGTTCTAAACAACTATTTTTATCTAAAATCTTAAATATCCTTTAAATTTTGATTTTTCTTGTTTTATTACCAGTCAACACACAAATGTGTTAGCAACATTTCTTAGTTAAATGTTTTTAATATATTTTAGATACATTCTTAACATAAGAATCAAAGGAAGAAATCACAAGAGTGAAAAAGTTTTATATTATTAACTTAATTTATTTTATTAAATCGCTTACATATATATATATATATTAATCAGGTAACATAAAATCGTGAATTTATTAATTTGTGTTAACAATATACATGATTAAGTTGTATAGATTAAATGCAACACTTGGCTTTTTCATAAAATAATTACAAATTTTGAAGATGTGACACAGTTAAAAAAAGAGAAAAAAGAAAAAAAAAAAAAAAAAAAAAAAAAAAAACCTTTTCCTAAAACACTTGTTAGTAACATTAATAAAAAGACTTGCAGGGAATGTCATTTTTGAAGAGAAATTTTCTTCTGTGTTTTCTGTTAATTTGTTTCTGAAATCTAAAATTGAAAAGAAGTTCAGGAAAGACGAGCATTAAACAGCTGTTGCGATGATATTTTTTTTCTTCGACACTTTTCAGTTTATTATCTTTATTTTTTTTTAACTATTTTTTTCTTGATTTATTTTTTGTACAAAATGTTTTCTTTTAAGATGAATAAGTTTATTGATTCTACAGTTTTACCAGTTGTAAATCTATTTAAAATATGCATTTTCACATTTCAATAAGTTTTCGCCATTTAATAGATTGGTTCTTATTTTCTAAATTTTCTCTCTCTCTCACTCTTTCTTACTATATATATATATATATATCAGGGATGGAACATGGGCGCAGAATTCATACCGGAATCCGTTTAAGAAATTTCGCTACCTATAATATCGGTTGATTTAAGAAGTAGAAAATTTTCTTACATTGAGAGTGGTATGAATTTTGCGCCCGTGTTCCATCCCTGATATATATATATTAAAGATTAAAAGCACATATTAAAACTTATTTTGAGAACAGAGTTGCCCGTAACTTTCACCAGCACCATTCTTATAAACCTTTTTTTTTTTTTTTTTTTTTTTTTTTAATACAATTTGATAAGAAAAAAAAAAAAAGTATTGTAAAATGATACGGTCAACGACACTTTAGGGAGATATTTTTCAATATTTCTCTTTAACTGTATAAACTATTCCTCGTATAGTATTAAAATCATCCATCTAAGCATTTGCATGAAATGATGTTATCTGAGGTTTTATAAGATTTTAAAAACATTTAATTTTGTTTGAAACTCACCAGCTTCAGTTAAGTTTTAAGCCCTGGCACATTACGCAATATCACAACACATATTTTTTAAAGCACCATAATATTCACGGATGCAAGAGTTTCCATTTTAAGACGGTAACAAAAGAGCATAAAAGTTGGTAGCTTTGAGTACCAAAACAGTTTTTGGAAGTTTAATATAAAGATTACATTAGTCAAGTGAAGAAAAATAAAAAAAAAGAACACGTATTTTATAATTCTTTGAATACATTCGGCGTCTTGTGATCACAGCGATATTTCAAGTTTAAATATTTTACCTCAGTGTGTGTGTGTGTATATACATATATATATATATCAGGGATGGAACACGGACGCAGAATTCATACCGGAATCTGTTTAAGAAATATTACTACCTATAATATCGTTGATTTAAGAAGTAGAATTTTTTCTTACATTGATAGTGGTATGAATACTGCGCCCGTGTTCCATCCCTGATATATATATATATATATATATATATATTACAGTGTATAAACAAAGCATGTTAAAAACTAACAGATTTTGTCAATTACTTATATTTGAAACAGATTGAATAATTTTAAATATATTGTAACTTTAATATGAATTTAAAACATATATATAAGCTAATGAATAACAAAGAATCCTGCAATTTTTAACCCTTATCGCTCGTATGTCCCTTCTGAGGGGACATTAAAAAATCGAGCCAAGCCTTGAGGTGTTCCTCTGCAATTGAAATGTTATTTTTCTAAAACATGTAACTATAGGCTACCTTTCGGCTACCGAAAAATTTTAACAGAAAGATTTATTTTATTTAATGATGAAGTAAAATAAAACAAATTATTACAATTTTTCGGCAGCCAAAAGGTAGTAAATTGGAAACTATACGTGTGACGTTTTTAAGGAACGCAAAAGGCGTGTCTTACTGTTCGAAATAGGAAAATATGCCGAGCGCAAAGGGTTAAATTTCTTTTTTCCAAATGAGATTTTTTTAAAATATTTTTTGTAAGCTATTCTTTCTTACAAAACTTGTAACTTGAGAGATAAAAAAATAAACGTTCGAGTAATTAATCAATATATATATATATATATATATATATATATGTGTATATTTTTTATCTTTTCTTAATTTTATAGATCTCGTATTTTTGATGCTGGATTTGCACTCATCAAAATGTTATACATGCATATTTTTGGATAAGAGCTTCGTTAACCCTTTCAGTCGCAGTGTTCCCGCTGATGGAACACCTAATGTTAATTCTCAAGTGCAAAAATTCATCCCGGAAATTTTTTAGCAAAAATTTACATTTCGAACATAGCAGAAAAGGCCCTTATTTTAACGTGAAAATTTAAAATTACATCTGTAAATTCCGGTGGCAGTGTAATTTAAATTATCCGAATTACTTTGTGCCGCAAAGAGTTAAAATACTCCGGAATAAATTAAAATGTTGGGATCTATGCAACTTTTACGAGTTTTTGTTATCGATAATGTTTACTTATAAAGTGATTTATTTATTAAATTAAATATTATTTGAATTTAATAAGGTTTACTTAGAGATGTTTCAAACCGAAAATTTCTCGAAAAGGAACAATGCTATTTTTTTATTTTTTAAATATTTATGATAAGCTATGTGTCTGAAAGCCATTTTTAAAATTAGTTTAGTAATTTTTAAAATAAATTAAGTAGTGAACGTTAAAAGGTTAAGACTTTCATTAGCTGCATTTTGAATGCTGAGGATTTTGAGACAATTTACACACCAAATCAATTATTATTATTGTTTACTTTTCGTTAGTTCTCATAAACAACTACATAGCTTCCAAAATCCTAATTGATATTTCTTAGTATCTTTTGTATACGCTATTTTTCTCGCACTAGTCTTTTTTTTTTTTTTTTTTTTTTTAGAGTTTTTTCTTCTTTTTTCATCTTAACACTTTCGCGGCTGCATGTTTTTGTTTTTTTGACAGTAAGGTCCGCCTGTGAGCGTTATTTTCCCAAATTACAATATTTCAGAACAGAGTTTTCGATTCGTATTACAAATGGATATACATTATAATTATACTCTTTCTAATCAAAGTATTTGTATCTATAGTATATTAAATGTACAAATATGAAAATTGTGTATAATTTTAAGAAATAAATGACATACAAATTACAAAAGAAACGCCCACTGGCGGAGTTACAGATTTTCAAATGACGTGAATCTACGTCAGCGATTGCGAAAGTGTTAATTGCATTTGAAGAGAATTACTCTAAAAATAAAGTGGTGTAAAATAAGGGGCGGGAACTAGCAATACTACTGAATATTAGGGGAATGTCTCCTGTTATGGACATTCCCCGGTTATAGACATCCCACCATATCTTTTAACAAAAAGCAAATATGGTGGATTTGAGTATTGTCAAACATGTATTGTTGTAGTACGCAGTTTTTGTGGTAACACTGAAGTGAATATATGTATTTTCTTTATTTTTCACCGAAGTGAATAGATGTAAGTGCAATAATCGAAAAAAAAAAAAAAAAACTGATAAAAAGCAACACAAATGTGATTTGTGAATATTTTCAGAATGCGATAAATCGAAGTAAATTAATTCAAAAATGTAAATTCAAGGTATATTTATGCAGTATTTTCCCTATATTTTGTGATGCAATATCGAATTTAGTCAAAATGTGGACCGAAAATTGCTTTTTCTGCCATTATATAAATGGCTGTCATTCCTGGTTGTAAGCTCCTTCATGTAACCGGTTATGGGCACACTTGTTTTTTCGTTTAAAACGTGTGTTTGACTTACAAACTATCAAATATCGTCGTTTATGTCAAAACAACATATTTTATAAGTATTTTTTATGTATGTTTAGTCTTTTTTTGCAATGTTAACCCCGTAAAAGTCAACCGATTCAAAAGAAATGGGTTTTAATGCATTGGTCAAAGCCATTAAGGATTGCTTAGTGGATAAAAAAAATCCATAAAATCGACTGCCCGAGAATATGGACTTCCTTGCAGCATCTGAGTCCCTCCAGAAGAAGACTGGAGAGAGCTAAACTTGGTACTAAAACTTGGTGCTAAAACTTGGAGTCTCAATAATCTGATGATTAGTATTGCCAGACCTGGCGGATTTTTTATTCAATAATCACCAATAATTTTTTATTGCAACGTTTGCCTAACGACTTCAAAGGTTGGTAGTTTATTGTGTCAATCAGATATCACGTCTCAAAATCATTGGTGATTATTGAAAAAAAAATCCTCCAGCCCGGGCAACATCGCTGATGATGTCGACTTCTGTGTCATCTGTTTGGAGCGCCTGCCACTATGCGTAACAAGAGCCATCTCAATCAAATGCAACGAGCGTGATCGTCTGGTGCATTTGAAGTGTGCCAATATACATGCAAATTATTTTATTTGCAAGCATTACATTTCTGATTTGAAGGACGAAGAAGATGACGAATAAAATTGAAAAAAAATGCCATATTCTGTTATTATTTCGGCCACTGAATCCTTATAAAAGAATAAATTTTGTTGTTTTCTGTATTCATGTTAATTTTTCTTCTTATTTTCCCATTTTTAGCGGATTTTTTAAGTGTGCCCACAGCCGGGTACTTTTTTTTGCCAAAAATGACCACTTTACAAAATTGGTAATATTTTTTTTCTAGTTGACGGAATCAATACAGTTACTTCATCAAACGTTAGCTAAGGGTTCTAGCTCTCCAATGGTATTCATATGTTTGCATATTATATACTCTATCAAAAGTTATAAGCTAAAATCAAAACTGTGCCCACAGCAGGAGGCATTCCCCTACACATTTAAGATGTTGGCAGCCAGTGTTGCCAGACTTGGGGACTTTCTTATTCAATCGTCATCAATAATTTTGAGAAACGATATTTTCTACATGCAATAGATTGTTAACCTCCGAAAGGGTTAGGCAGCCATTACAAATAGAATTTAATTGTGAATATTAAATAAAAAAAGTCCCCAAATCTGGCAACTGGCGGCTATGCATATAACTTCTCGTTAATTAAAATAAAATGATAGCAGGAAAAGAATGTACTGTAATTTTCTGCGCCTAATCCGCAGATTAGATAAGTCAATTTTGCACCAGAAATTTTATTTAACAAATAAACTTATATTTGTACGATGTGTTATTTCAAAGAAATATAGATTTTTCTGTTAAATAAAATTTCTGGTGCAGGAAGGACGTGTCTTACCCGCGGATTATACACCGAAAATTACGGTAAATATTCTTTTAAAGGGCATAACTCTAACAATTTGAGGGGCTGTGATGTCACTACCGCATCACCTAATTTTAATTTTCAATTGCAAAAACTCATCCCAGAAATTTTTTAGCAAAATTTTACTCTTATAACATAGCAGAAAACGTCGTCAAATTCTTTTATTTTAATTTTGTTCGTGAATTCCGGTGGCAGTGTAATTTAAATGATCCTATTTACCTTGCGCCGGAAAGGGTTAAATTCAGAAGGGAAACTTTCACTTCTCGAGCATTTTCAATAAACTGTTGTATAGGATGCATGAATACACAATTACAATGTAGGAAACATTTCACTAATGGTCCTCGTAAAATTTAGAGTATGGCCAACATTCATGATACCGTTATATAGTAGAAATGTGACACCTCTAAACGCCACTTTCGATAATTTCGGGTCACTTTGTTTCAATATCTCTCTCGATGTGTATACAATGAAAGTTACTGGTTACAGTAAATTGCTTGCTACTTATAATAATAACAGGATTTCACACTAGTTGGGTCAAATTCTTGTGTTACTTGTACTTCAGAAAACAATGTCTCTTACGTAATTGCTTTAAAGCCATAGAACTTACTGATCATCGTGCATATAGACAGCATTTGAGAATCCTCTTGTCCTTTTTAGTATATATGTAATATCGGACTTCTAGTTATTTCTCTCTCACTGTATTACATTTATTTTGATATTTCTCTGTACTTTCATTTTCTTACTCATAGCACAATATACCAGTCATCATTTGTCCTTTTTACTGCTAGAAAATAACTGCTGAAACGCTCAGAAATCATTTATTTATATTTTTTCCCTATAAATGCTATTAGGCTCGTGAAACAATGTTGTGCACAGTCACGAAATACTTCACTAACCTAGGCAAATTTTGACTGTCTTCAAATTTTGCAATGGTTCGATCTCGGATAATTTCAAGCAGGTAACTTTTCCAGAGTTGTCTGTTGAATTTATCTAACGGTAGGAGCAGTTGGATATTATTTAAACCCTTCTACATCATGCAATAGCATTCAACAAATTTCTATCTACACATCCCCTTGTTTTTTATATTCTTCCGACACTCATCCAGTTATATCTTTATATGCATGTGCTTTAATGATAAGTGCAAGAGTTTCTGTCATAAGACGGAACTCTCACACTACTATTTTTTAATAAATAATTTTTATCATATCTGTATAGTAATTTTTTAGATTGAATATGATAGAAATTATTGATTAAAAATAGTGGTTTAAGAGATCCGTCTCGAGACGGAAATTCCTGCACCCTTAGCTTTATTACATTAATTCTTAATCTATTTACTCACTGGTCAGTAGAATGCTCAGATGTATTACCTCACGTATATGTTATCTGATTGTCCTCAAACTTGCACATCATTGTATTACGCTAATTTTATGGACATAAACCCCAGGTCAGATAAATCAGTTTTAAACCAAAAATTTTAATCAATAGACAGACTTATATCTATTGTAGGTAATAGAGGCCACGAAACATATTGCACTTTGAATTGTTTTTTTTATAAATACACTCACGTGTGTGAAAATTTCAACACCATGAAGAGATTATGCAAATTGAACTAAACTTACAGGAAATGTAAAGTGAGGTAAGGCATGCATATGATTAAAATTACAAAGCGATTGCATATGCGTGGAGCGAAAACTGACTCCTTATCAGTTTCTTGTTCTAGTTATATAAAGGACTGTAAACGCGCGTTGAAATCCGTTTACCGTCCTCTGCCTGCGGTAAACGTTTCACTGATGGTCAATATGCCTCGTCAAAAGCGGAGGTTGCCATACCAACAAATTACGGAATTCGTACGAGGTCGCATCGTTGGTATGCGACAGGTGGGATTTTCGTATCAAGAGTTTTGTTGTCTACAGGAGTTTTGTTGTCTAGCTCCACGGTTCGTTGCCGTTTGCTGCAGCATGAACTGCGTGAAAGGGTTACTCTACGCAGGATTCCCCTCTCGCTGAATCACAGACACCTCCGAATTCAATGGGCTCAGCAACACAGCACGTGGCGTGCCCAGTGGCAACAAATTGTTTTCGCCGATGAATCTCACTACAATCTTGAGTAGAATGATGGAAGAGTACGCGTCAGACGTTACAGGGAGGGGGGCGTCTTCTCCCACAGTGTGTTATCCAGCATGGATACAGTAACTGTACACAGTGTCCAGGTATGGTATATACTGTATACGGTGTACTGTATTATTCTATAAATAAAGTGGTACGAAAAAAAGGTGGGGCTAAAAATGCTCCGAAATAAAGTATAATGTTGGCAATTAGCTATGATTTACATAGATGCCAATATTTAGTTGCCAACTTTTAATTGCTGTTTTTAATTTATTCCGGAGTATTTTTAGCTCCATCTTTATTTCATACCACTTATTTTTAAGAGTTAAGTTTACTTATTTTATCGAAGTTATGTATTGGAGAAAATTTATCTATAAATAAAGTGGCGCGAAATAAAGGCGGAGCGAAAACTACTACGGAATAAATTAAAATATTGGCATCTATGTGATATGTGAAATCATTTTGTTAAATTTCATAGCATTTTGGAGGAACGGGTGAGGGCGGTGCTTACTGCACAAAGTAGGAATGTAATATCTCAGCTTTTCCTTAAATATTAAATAAATTTTTGTTGTTCATATTTTTGTATATGGAGGTTCGTACGCCTCAAGTTGATACATAAAGTATTAAGGAAACGTATTAAGGCGGGGCTAACAATTTAAAATAGCCATGCCGTAACAATAATACCGTAATTTTCTGTGCATAATCCGCAGGTTAAATAAGTCAATTTTGCACCAGAAATTTTATTTAACAAATAAAGTTATATTTGTACGATGTATTTCGAAGAAATATGGATTGTTCTGTTAAATAAAATTTCTGGTGCAGGAAGGACATGTCTTACCCGCGGATTATACACCGAAAATTACGGTAAATATTCTTTTAAAGGGCATAACTAACAATTTGAGGGGATGGGATGCCACGACCGCATCACCTAATTTTAATTTGCAATTGCAAAAACTCATCCCAGATATTTTTTAGCAAAATTTTACTCTTATAACAGAGCAGAAAAAGTCGTCAAATTCTTTTATTTTAATTTTGTTCGTGAATTCCGGTGGCAGTGTAATTTAAATTACGGTACGTTAACGTTTTCCTTAAATATTACTTTTCCCTCAGTGTTTTTAATTATTATTATTATTATTTTAAATTTTATTATCCATATTTTTGTATTTGAATATTGGTGGGTTCGTACCCCTCAAGTTATTTAATGTTTAACACACAAAATGATTTATTAAATGATTTCATTTTTATTTAAGAAAATAAAATAAATCGAATTTAAGAAGAAAAAAAATAAGAATGTTGTATTACGGTTTATACAATTCGTGGAATTTGTAGAATTATGGACACTTTAATAAATTAGATTTTTATTAAAGTAATGGTAATTTTTTTTTTTTCGTGAAAAATAATGATTTTTCTGTTGAATCAAAAGTAGGGTATTTAATATTTGACATTTCTTTAGCATGTAAAATGTATTATCGGATGGAAAGGTGCAATATTATTTATATCCGATAAAAGTTAAACAATTTCGGCGTAAAAAATATACCTGCCAATATCCTAATTAATATTCCATAGTATTGTTATTTCGCGTCACTTTTTCCACACCACCTAATTTTTAGAGTAACTTTCTCCAAATGTAATAACGGTTAAATAAGAAGTAAAGTACTCTAAAAAAACGACTGGTGTGAGAAAGAAAAAGGCGTGTTCTAGCAGTACTACGGAATAATAATTAGAATCACTGTTGTCAGATTTGGGGTCTTATTTAGACAACAGTCACCAATAATTTTGATAAGTGATATTTGGTATGCATAATAGACGAGTTTTCTTCGAAATGATTAGGCAACCATTACAATTAACATTTAGTAGTGATATTGAAAAAATAATTCGCAAAATCTGGAAACAATGATTATAATGTTTGCAGTTATGCGTAACAATCAAATTTATTACGAATAAATACTTAAAAGTAAAGTTAACTTAACGTATTAATTTTAAATACGTAGATAATTATTGAATATCTTTTACATTAGGAATTACAAATTATTCATTTGGTTAAAATACAAATGAAATGATTTTGTCACTTAACATTCGTTTATTATAAAGCTAAAATTTTCATGCATTTTTTTCAGTTAAAATCTTAATGAATAGTCAGCTTTATATTCGAGATCATACTTTTTTTTTTAATTATGTGGATGGACCCCTAACACATTTTCTCTTCCCACTCTACAAGAGTTAATTAAAAGTAAATAAATAGTGCATTTTTCTGAACAGCCTTAATCTCAGGAATTCGAATATGGGAGGGAAAATGGTGTTACCACTCGAAAAAATGAAGATTATGGAAGTTTTTATATTTAGACGATCCCTAAGCGAATTTTAACAATTGCATTCATAACTAGATGTTTAAATCAGTCGATCGCGAGCAGCTGCATATGTATATAAGTTTCTGCAGCAAAATTAGTCGGGGGTGGATATTTTATTTTATTTTATTTTATTTTTTTATGACTGTACATGTAGATATAGCAGAAAGTATGTTCTCCTTTCGTAAAAAATCTTAAATCTTAACCCTTTACCAGCCCTAATGCTCTAAAGCGTTCTAAACAGCGTTGCCAAATTTACGGACTCTTTTATTCAGCTGTCACCGACAATTTTGATTAGTGGTATTTGATATACACAGCAGACGAATAAACCTCGAGGTGATTAGGCAATCTTTGCAGTTAAAATCTAGTGGGAAATAATAAATAAAAGTCCCTAAATTTGACAACACTGGCCAGAGGAGTGAAATTAAATAGGACCGGCAAACGTTTAAATTAGAACAGATAGACCTATAGTTTCGTTTTCTTACATATTTTCACTTAAAAAGAATGTTCTAAAAATTTTTTGGCAGTTGTTGTTTAATAGATTTAAGGAAAATACAACACGAGCGTTTTAAAGTGTTTTGGCCGGCAGGGCATTTACATTTAAAGCGCTTTACATACCTGTGAACAATCTAATTAATATTCCGTAAAACTTTTAGTTCTCGCCTCTTTTTTCCCACCAGTCAATTTTTAGAGTATTTTTCTTCTTATTTTAATCTAGTTACATTTGGGGGAAATTACTCTAAAAATTAAGCTGTGTGGGAAAAAGGGCGGGTACTAATATTTTTTTCGGAATGCTAATTAGGTTATTGGCAGGTATGGCTTTAGAGCGTTATAAGAGACAAAGAATAAAGCATTACAGTTTAAAACTAATTTATTTAACCTGTGGATTTTTCGCAGGAAAGTACCGTACTACACTTCATTATACTATCATAATAATGTTTTTTTAAATAAAAAATAAATAAATAAACAAATATGAATTTTAAAACATACAAAATATGCAAAGTTAAAATATTTTCATGCTATTTTATTTATAAAGATGTGTAAATGAAAATAATGAACTATATCTATTATCTACTTGTACCTAAGTTATCTAATATACTATAATTATTTAAAAAATATGTAAAGACGTCCAAACGTATATTTTAGAATGCAATTTTCTATTTCAGATATACAAAAAATAAAGATGAATATTTTTATAATAGATGTCTACATAAATCCAACGTTAAATCTTTTTCTAAGAAAACTTGTCAAATCACTCTTATTCAAAGTCCATGCTTTGCATTTTAAGAGGGTGTCAGATAATCAAATGAAATACATAGACATTTACGACGTTAGTTAAAGAAGTCAAAACTTTATTTTGTAATTTCTTAAATATTTTTATAACTTAATATTTGTATGCAATTGATTTCTTACGGTAATTTTCGGCATGTCACATAGGTCGATTTTTCACCAGAAATTTTAATTGACAAATAACGTTACATTTGTACAAGCTGCTTGTTCGAAAATATATAGATTTTCTTCTTAATTAAAATTTCTGGTGGAGGAATGAAATATCTTACTTGAGGATTATACAACGAAAACTACGATAAATTAAATATATACTAGCGAGCTTCGCCCGCTAGCGGGTCAGTATTTTCAAATGAATCACTAAAACTAATGAATCACTAACAGCAAATTTAAGTGTTAAGAAAATAAATTAAAAAAAAAAAATCATTTATGATTGTGTAAAACGTCGGCCCGGGTCCCCACTGCCTTCAGCAGCGCAATAACGTGCGCGCTGCGCGTGCACAACGTAAAGGATACACGCGCTTCGCGCGCGTATTCCTTCCCTGACCCTACGTACCCCATAAAAAAAAATTATTTTTGATCGAGTAAAAACTCGCACCGGGTCCCTACTGCTTTCGGCAGCGCAGACCCATGCGCGCTGCGCACGCACGCGTGAAGGTATACGTGCGCTACGCGCACATATTCCTTCTCAAGTCAAATTTTTATTCTTAAGAAAAGAAAATTTAAAAAATCATTTCTCAGCGGGTAGAAAGTCGGACCGTGTCCCCACTGCCTTCGGCATCGCAGTACCGTGCGCGCTGCGCGCTCACAAGTTAAGGTATACACGCGCTGCGTGCGCCTATTCCTTCCCTGACCTACGTGCCCCCTAAAGAAAATCATTTCTGATCGGGTAAAAACTCATACCGGCTCCCCACTTCCTTCGGAAGCGCAGACACATGCGCGCGCACGTGTGAAGGTATACGCGAGCTGCGCGCACATATTCCTTCTCAAATAAAATTTTTATTCTTAAGAGAAGAAAATAAAAAAATCAATTCTCATTGGTTAAAAAGTCGGACCTGGTCCACGCTGCCTCCGGCAGCGCAGTCCCGTGCGCGCTGCGCGCACAAGTTAGGGGATACGCGCGTGGTGCACGCCTGTTTCTTCCCCACCCTTTCAGGCCCTCTTTATTAACCTACGTATACCAAGTTTAAACGATCTAACTGATATGCAGAGATGCAAAAGAAAACGTAATCAGGACATCTCAAAACGTGTAAATCTGGAGAAAACTTTCTATAATATAAAAGTACTTTAAAATATCTTTCGATTGATGTATTAAAAAATATTTAATCATAATTAGAAATTGAAATTTGAAATATTACAGCGCCATCTAGCGGTAGAAATTTCTGTATTCCACTGTTCGATTCCAAATCAAAAAAGCTTTCTAATGATGTATTACTTATGAAATTTTTTTAATTAGTAGCTGAGATACAAAAGGAAACTAATTCAGGACACCTCAAAACGTGTAAATCTGATGAGAACTTTCGATAATTTAAAAGAACTTGAAAATATCTTTCGAATGATGTATTAAAATTAATTTAAACTTAATTAGAAATTGAAATATTGAAATTTTAAAATATTACAGCGCCATCTGGCGGTACAAATTTCTGGTTTCCACTGTTCGATTCCAAATTAAAAAGCGTTCTAATGATGTATTACTTATGAAATTATTTTAATTAGTAGCTGAGATACAAAGGAAAACCTAATCAGGACACCTCAAAACATGTAAATGGGGTGAAATCTCGCGCGCATCGCGCGTGGTGCACACCTATTTCTTCCTTTCCCTTTTAGCCCCTCCTAATTAACCTACGTATACCAATTTTTAACGGTCTATCTCAATTAGCTGGGATGCAAAAGAAAACCTAATCAGGACACCTCAAAACGTGTAAATCAGGTGAAAACTTTAGACAATATAAAAGAACATTAAAATACCTTTCAAATGATGTATTAAAAATAATTTAATCATAATTAGAAATTGAAATATTGAAATTTTAACTTTTGACAATATAAAACAACTTTAAAATATCTTTCGAATGATGTATTAAAAATAATTTAATCATAATTAGAAATTGAAATACGCGTATTAGAATAAAATTTAATTTGCAATTAAAATGTAAATATTTTGTTTATAGACGAAAATCCATGAAATTTGAACTGCAAGTTTGTTTTGTGGTGTTTAGACTGTATAGCAATCGTCGTGTGCGAATTTAAAAAATTGAAGAAAATGGAAATTTGCAATTTTTTAGCCCACTTAAAATTCATCTGATTATCAACTGAATCAGTCGCAGTTTTTTTTTTTTTTTTTTTTTTTTTTATTTTTTCCCTTTACACTAAACATCTTTCTTCTGTGAAGTGGTTGTCGTGGTACTGACAACGAACACATTATACAATCTCATGGAATGAAGGTCGCGTATTCAATTCAATAGTTTAATGCCTAAAATTAAAAAAAATATATATAACTCATTCAGTTTTTGAAATTTTCTCTCAATCTTTTGGGAATTAAATTGTTGAAGCGAGATCTATATACAAAAAAAAAAAAAAGAAATGATTTATCTCTAAACGCTTTTGAGTTATAAAATGTTTTGTGAAAAAAATCGATGTTTCGTAAAATCTAAAAATATGGATAGCTAATCCGTATTTTGTAAAAATGTTTATATGGTTCGAAAGAAGATTAAATGACCTTTCCAAATATACCAGTTGTTAAGAAATGGAACAGTTACTCGGCCGTACAGGGCGTTTCAAAAAAGACGATCGAGAAAAAGAGAAATTTTCGAACCTTTTTAAAACTTTTTTTTTTAAATATAAAAAATCCGTATTTAAAAAAAAAAAAAAAACGTACCGTAATAATCGGTAATAAATACTTTTTCTTTTGGTAGAGGTGTATTTCGATATTTCGAACCTTTCGAGCAGGATTGCTTTACAAAAACCCACGAAATTTTCTCTCTTTGCTTTTTCTTTTCATGTACGCGGTTCTGGAAAAAAATGATGGTCGCCTCCGATTTTGAATCGTTTTTTGATTTGACATTTTAATTAATATCTCCTCTAATTAGGGTCGCATCGTTTAGCAAATTAGATAACGTACATCTGCGATAAATTCTCCGTCCGAAGGTACACCTGTTCGAAGTCCTTGCGACCATTAGCGGCCGAGCCTTAGCTGCTTCAAGCCGTTTCTCACAGACAGACACACACACAAACGCGTACAGATTTTAATAATATAAGAAATATTATTTCTTTCGACGTATAATTCACAGGTCACATAAATTAATTTCACACCAGAAAATTTTATTTACAAATAAGTCTATATAAGTAAGAGACAAAAGCTTGTTTAAATATAGCTTTGAAAATAGCCTCCTAAACTAGATGCTAAACTAGAATTCTATAAAGATTTTTTTTTTTTTTTTTTTTTTTTTTAATTTGTTTTAGTCTGTATTGGGAATAATTTTCGAACAAATAACACATTTTTATGTCATTATATTGCGCATATTTATCTTTGATTTGATTAAAAAATCTGACAAGATAATGAAATTTTAATTTAAAGCCAAATCATAGCCTCCTAAACTAGATGCTTTCCGCGTGATTCGGAGACTAGGCAACAGTTGAAGCGGTAGATAACGCCACCTGCTACAGATTGCGCAATTTTTTAATACGACTCTCACCAATAATTTTAATAAGTGGTTTTTAATATACAATATATATAATTGACGTTTCTTCGATTCTATTCGCCTTTTATGCAGGGCCTGATTAAGGGGGAAGCTCGCTCATACCGGAATATTTTTACAATTATTTTTTACTTCATGTCATAGAAATTCCACGCTTTGACGAGGAAATATTTTTTATAAAAAATGAACGGTGTAAAACAATGCAATTTACTCACCATTATTAGACACCAGAATTCTTTTAAAATAATTTTTAATGAAAATTTTCTAATTATTACAGGAGGAAAGTATTTGTTAAAAATTAACGGTGTAAGTATAAATAATGTGTGAAGAGCGAGCTTCCCCCTTAATCAGGCCCTGCTTTTATGTATATCAAATCCCACTTTTAAAAATTTTTGGTGGCTGTTTAATAGAAAAGTCAAGCAATCTGTACCAGATGGCGCTGTCTACCGCTTGAACTGTTGCCAAGTTTCCGAGCCACGCGGAATGCATCTAGTTTAGGAGGCTATGATTTGGTTGTAAATTAAAATTTCATTATTTCGTCAGATATTTTAATCAAATCAAAGATAAATATGCGCATAATAATGACATACAAATGTGTTATTTGTTCGAAAGCTATTCCCAATACAGACTAAAACGAATTTTAAAAGAAAATTTCTTTATAGAATTTCATTTTATACTTTTTCTTATTAAAAAACGTGGCACTCGGGTCTTGCTAACAACAGGACATATTTGTCAAATTTTACGCGTTTTTATCTAATAATTTATGAATTTAAAATTCTCTTGAAAAATATCCGGATGATTTCTTGCAATTGGGGATTACAATTAGGCAGAAATAGCATATTCCAGTGCCCTTGAAATTGTTAAAGACTAATTTTTTTCAATAAGGTAAGATATAGGAAACTTTTTTTTTTTTTTTTTTTTTTTATAGTGGTACTCAAAATACGTAGGGGAGACCGGGGTTCAATAGACCAATTTTGGAAATTTGAAGTGTTTACTCACAAAGTAAAGATTTCTCGCTATTAAAAATATGCGTGCATATTACTTATATATTGGGTCTTATGCTGCGTTCAGTTAAAAGCAATAATTGTGTTTACTTTATTTATTTATTTATTTATTTTTTTATAGAAACTGACAAAATCAACCATTGTACCCCCAGGGATGGAACACGGGCGCAGAATTCATACCGGAATCCGTTTAAGAAATTTCTCTATCTATAATATCGTTGATTTAAGAAGTAGAGAATTTTCTTACATTGATAGTGGTATGAATTCTGCGCCCGTGTTCCATCCCTGTACCCCGGTCCCGGGGTACAAGGGTCCAAGACCAGGAGTACTATGGACCACAGGTCAAATTAAAAAAAAAGTATACTCATGTAGTCTGTTATTTAACCCTTTGTATCCCACCGGGACTGATATTAAATGGGACTGGCAAAGGGTTAAATATTAAATGAGACCGAGAATCCTTCTATTTGAATAAGTAAAATTGCACGAAAATATTTTTAAAAAATATTTATATCATCATACTTTAACAAATACGTTTTTAAAAGTTGCATAAATGTTTTGCAGGGAATATTTCCTGTGCCAGTTTTTTAAATCTAAACGACAGAACTTTCCAGCACACTTAACACTTTCGCTACCGCTGACGTATATTCACGTTATTTGAAAATCTGAAACTCCGCCAAAGGACGTTTCTTTTGCAATTTGCATGTTATTTGTTTCTCAAAAATATACACAATATTCATACTTGTACAATCAATATACTATCGATACAAATATTATGATTAGAGAGAGTATGATTATAATGCATATCTATTTGTAATATAAATGTGAATACAGAAAATTTTGTTCGGAAAAATTGGAACTTATGAGAATAAAGCCCACTGGCGGACCTTACTGTCAAAAGGACAAAAATATGCGGTCGCGAAAGTGTTAACATTATGCAGGAAAGTTTGAAACTTCGTGCAAATAGTTTTTGAAAGATTGAATTTAATTTTACTAATTGAAAATTTTGTATACAGTGTGAACCTAAAAAGTTATTTTTCTATTTTTTTTAAATATGATTAAAAAAAAAATACATAGAAATTATATTATTATACTACATTTTTGTAATAGGAAATATTAGGATAATGCATACTTCCCAACATACTAACTAATATTCCGTAGTTATGTTAGCCCCGCCTTTTTTTCACACCAGTGTCTTTCTAGAACATTTTCCTTCTTATTTGATCGTAATTGCATTTGGAGAATATTACTTTAAAAATTTACTGGTGTGAAAAAAAGGACGGGACTAACAACACTACGGAATGTTAATTAAGATGTTTGCAAACATGGGCTAATGTCAAGAAATACGCATAAATATATACAATTAAATCACTCAACATAACAATACAGGTTGTATTTTGCTAAAAAATGCAAGTTTCAAAAGTTAAAAAGTTAAAAGGTCAACATATGTTTCGATACCACACGGTATCTTTATCGAAACTGATTTTATTTCAATCATTAAGTCAGTCTTGGAAAACAAACTATGTGGTATAAAAACATATGTTGACATTTTATCTTTCAACATTTGAAAGAAGCACTTGTAGAAGAATAAAACCTGTAGTAAAAAAATATTAGATGATCACAAATATAATCAAATAACGCTTAAAATATATTTATTTTTTCATTAATTTCTGAAAACATTGCAGAAATACCTGTTTAAAACCGAATACTACACTGTGACTCCTATTTTTTAAACGGAATGTGACTTATAATGAGCAAAATTTAAGCATTCTTGTAAAATGAGAGTGGCGAGCGTGCATATTTTTTACCTGACTCTTCTACCAAATATTATATAGTAATTATTTGTAGTGTATTATAGACGCCATGCGTTTAGATAATAGGGTACACGCAAATTTATAGATATATATATGTATATATATATTACTTTATTTAGTCACATAAAACTGGTGTCAAAGCTTATAAAATGCACTAGTACCCAAAAATTTGAAATGAGGGCAACACGGTCAAAAATTTGTCCTATTTGTTGCCAGAATTTCTCTGTAATTTCAGAAAATACGTTCTGACAACGTAATTTTTTCGTAAAGTACGCGTATTTTCCCAAATTACACAGAATTTCTGGCAGCAAATAGGACATATTTTTTACAGTGCACATGATACATTGGTTCAAGTAAAAAGTATTGTCGTTTTCATAATGCGAATAATATTAAACTATCGCAGACCAGAAAAAGTTTCAAGTATAGTAAACGCATTTCACAGAGCAGGCGTAGCATTTGTTTCTGTAAATATTTAATATTCAATCAAAGCGAAATGCATAAGTGCCAAGTCTCCCGTTCTTCAAGGGAGACTTCAAACCAGAAAATTTTTAAAGCTGCTTTCGGTAGTATTAATCGTCGAAAATATATATAACATATTCCATTTAAAATAATTGGTGTAAATTCTGATTTAAAAGTTAAAAAGGTTGGCAGCTCTGGAAATGGTAGATGGAGAGCATCTTAGGCATTGCAGGCTTTATGAATTCCAGCTAGAAAGGAACGCGAAAGCTGCTAAAGAATACATTTGTGGTACCCTCAGTGAAGATGTTCTTAACGATAGCAAGTGTCAAAGTCGGTTTGAAAAATTTCGCAAAGGAAACGTGTCACTGAAAAATGAAGCTCGTCCTGTTTGTGTATCTCATTTTGATCAGGATGCGTTACAAGCTCTTTTGGTCCAAAATAATCAAGCAACTCAGAAAGAACTTGCAGAAGCATTAAACTGTTCCCAGAAAACAATTTGGAACCAATTGCGATCGATTGGTAAGGTTCAAAAATTTCAAAAATGGGTTCCACATGAACTAAACCCGGCAAACAGAGTTCAGAGAGTAGCCATTTGCAAATCTCTCTTGTCACGTCATAACCGTTCATCTTTTCTGGAATATATTGTAACAATGGTCAAAAAGTGGGTACTCTATGCGAATTTAAAAAGACGACCACAATGGGTACAGAAGGATCAGGCCAACAAATCTTCACCAAAAGCAGATTTACATTTAAAAAAAGTCATGCTATGCTCGTGGCGAAGTTTTTGAGCTGTTACCAATTGATCAGACAATCACAGGCGAAGTTTATTGTCACCAATTGGATAAACCTCATCAAGTTTTAATTCAAAAGGAGTTCAACAAGTAGGGCGTGATTCTGTAACATGACAATGCCCGTACACACGTCACACGAATTACTGTAGAAAAACTAAAACTGTTAGGGTGGGAAGTTCTTCCGCACACACCTTATTCCCCAGACGTATTTCCGTCAGATTATAATTTATTCCGTTCGTTACAACATTTTCTCTACGGAAAAAGATTTCATAATAAAGAAGCTCTGAAAAATGCTATCTCTAGCTTTTTACAATGAAAACCAGAATAGCTCTATAAACGAGGAATAAATGGCCTACTAATGCGTTGGACAGAAATTATGGAAAAGAACGTATTGTACAGTCAGCCAAAAAAAAAAAAAAAAAAGTCAAAACTTTATTTTGTAATTTCTTAAATATTTTTATAACTTAATATTTGTATGCAATTGATTTCTTACGGTAATTTTCTGCATGTCACATAGGTCGATTTTTCACCAGAAATTTTAATTGACAAATAACGTTACGTTTGTACAAGCTGCTTGTTCAAAAATATGTACATTTTTCTTCTTAATTAAAATTTCTGGTGGAGGAATAAAATATCTTACTTGAGGATTATACAACGAAAACTACGATAAATTAAATATATACTAGCGAGCTTCGCCCGCTAGCGGGTCAGTATTTTCAAATGAATCACTAAAATTAATCAATCACTAAAAGCAACTTCAAGTGTTAAGAAAATAAATTAAAAAAAAAAAAAATCATTTATGAATGGATAAAACGTCGGCCCGGGTCCCCACTGCCTTCAGCAGCACAATAACGTGCGCGCTGCGCGTGCACAACTTAAAGGATACACGCGCTGCGCGCGCATATTTCTTCCCTGACCCTACGTACCCCCTAAAATAAAATCATTTTTGATCGAGTAAAAACTCGCACCGGGTCCCTACTGCCTTCGGCAGCGCAGACCCATGCGCGCTCCGCACGCACGCGTGATGGTATACGTGCGCTTACGCGCACATATTCCTTCTCAAGTCAAATTTTTATTCTTAAGAAAAGAAAATTTCAAAAATCATTTCTCAGCGGGTAGATAGTCGGACCATGTCCCCACTGACTTCGGCATCGCAGTCCCGTGCGCGCTGCGCCCTCACAAGTTAAGGTATACACGCGCTGCGCGCGCCTATTCCTTCTCTGACCTTCGTGCCCCCTAAAAAAAAATCATTTCTGATCGGGTAAAAACTCATACCGGCTCCCCACTTCCTTCGGAAGCGCAGACACATGCGCGCGCACGTGTGAATGTATACGCGAGCTGCGCGCACATATTCCTCCTCAAATAAAATTTTTATTCTTAAGAGAAGAAAATAAAAAGATCAATTCTCATTGGTTAAAAAGTCGGGCCTGGTCCCCACTGCCTCCGGCAGCGCAGTCCCGTGAGCGCTGCTCGCACAAGTAAGGGGATATGCGCGCGGTGCACGCCTATTTCTTCCCCACCCTTTCAGGCCCTCTTAATTAACCTACGTATACCAATTTTAAACGATCTAACTGATATGCAGAGATGCAAAAGAAAACGTAATCAGGACATCTCAAAACGTGTAAATCTGGTGAAAACTTTCTATAATATAAAAGTACTTTAATATATCTTTCGATTGATGTATTAAAAAATATTTAATCATAATTAGAAATTGAAATTTGAAATATTACAGCGCCATCTGGCGGTACAAATTTCTGTATTCCACTGTTCGATTCCAAATCAAAAAAGCTTTCTAATGATGTATTACTTATGAAATTATTTTAATTAGTAGCTGAGATACAAAAGAAAACTGATTCAGGACACCTCAAAACGTGTAAATCTGATGAGAACTTTCGATAATTTAAAAGAACTTGAAAATATTTTTCGAATGATGTATTAAAATTAATTTAATCATAATGAGAAATTGAAATATTGAAATTTTAATATATTATAGCGCCATCTGGCGGTACAAATTTCTGGTTTCCACTGTTCGATTCCAAATCAAAAAGCGTTTTAACGATGTATTACTTATGAAATTATTTTAATTAGTAGCTGAGATACAAAAGAAAACCTAATCAGGAGACCTCAAAATATGTAAATCGATTGAAATCTCGCACGCATCGCGCCCGTTGCACACCTATTTCTTCCTTTCCTATTTAGCCCCTCCTAATTAACCTACGTATACCAATTTTTAACGGTCTAACTCAATTAGCTGGAATGCAAAAGAAAACCTAATCAGGACACCTCAAAACGTGTAAATAAGGTGAAAACGTTAGACAATATAAAAGAACATTAAAATATCTTTCAAATGATGTATTAAAAATAATTTAATCATAATTAGAAATTGAAATATTGAAATTTTAACTTTTGATAATATAAAACAACTTTAAAATATCTTTCGAATGATGTATTAAAAATAATTTAATCATAATTAGAAATTGAAGTACGCGTATTAGAATAAAATTTAATTTGCAATTAAAATGTAAATCTTTTGTTTATAGACGAAAATCCATGAAATTTGAACTGCAAGTTTGTTTTGTGGTGTTTAGACAGTATAGCAATCGTCGTGTGCGAATTTAAAAAATTGAAGAAAATGGAAATTTGCAATTTTTTATCCCACTTAAAATTCATCTGATTATCAACTGAATCAGTCGCAGTTTTTTTTTTTTTAATTATTTTTTCCCTTTACACTAAACATCTTTCTTCTGTGAAGTGGTTGCGGTGGTAACGACTACGAACACATTATACAATCTCATGGAATGAAGGTCGCGTATTCAATTCAATAGTTTAATATTTAAAATTAAAAAAAAAATTATAACTCATTCAGTTTTTGAAATTTTCTCTCATTCTTTTGGGAATTGAATTGTTGAAGCGAGATCTATATACAAAAAAAAAAAAAAAAAAAAAAAAAAGAAATGATTTATCTCTAAACGCTTTTGAGTTATAAAATGTTTTGTGAAAAAAATCGATGTTTCGTAAAATCTAAAAATATGGATAGCTAATCCGTATTTTGTAAAAATGTTTATATGGTTCGAAAGAAGATTAAATAACCTTTCCAAATATACCAGTTGTTAAGAAATGGAACAGTTACTCGGCCGTACAGGGCGTTTCAAAAAAGACGATCGAGAAAAAGAGAAATTTTCGAATCTTTTTAAAACTTTTTTTTTTTTTAACCGTATTTAAAAGAAAAAAATGTACCGTAATAATCGGTAATAAATGCTTTTTCTTTTGGTAGAGGTGTATTTCGATATCTTGAACCTTTCGAGCAGGATTGCTTTACAAAAACCCACGAAATTTTCTCTCTTTGCTTTTTCTTTTCATGTACGCGGTTCTGGAAGAAAATGACGGTCGCCTCCGATTTTGAATCGTTTTTTGATTTGACATTTTAATTAATATCTCCTCTAATTAGGGTCGCATCGTTTAACAAATTAGATAACGTACATCTGCGATAAATTCTCCGTCCGAAGGTACACCTGTTCGAAGTCCTTGCGACCATTAGAGGCCGAGCCTTAGCTGCTTCAAGCCGTTTCTCGCAGACAGACACACACACAGACACACACACAAACGCGTACAGATTTTAATAATATAAGAAATATTATTTCTTTCGACGTATAATTCACAGGTCACATAAATTAATTTCACACCAGAAAATTTTATTTACAAATAAGTCTATATTAGTAAGAGACAAAAGCTTGTTTAAATATAGCTTTGAAAATAGCCTCCTAAACTAGATGCCAAAGTAGAATTCTATAAAGAAATTTTTTTTTTTAAATTTGTTTTAGTCTGTATTGGGAATAATTTTCGAACAAATAACACATTTTTATGCCATTATATTGCGCATATTTATCTTTGATTTGATTAAAAAATCTGACAAGATAATGAAATTTTAATTTAAAGCCAAATCATAGCCTCCTAAACTAGATGCTTTCCGCGTGATTCGGAGACTTGGCAACAGTTCAAGCGGTAGATAACGCCACCTGCTACAGATTGCGCAATTTTTTAATGCGACTCTCACCAATAATTTTAATAAGTGGTTTTTAATATACAATATATATAATTGACGTTTCTTCGATTCTATTCGCCTTTTATGCAGGGCCTGATTAAAGGGGAAGCTCGCTCATACCGGAATATTTTTACAATTATTTTTTACTTCATGTCATAGAAATTCCACGCTTTGACGAGGAAATATTTTTTATAAAAAATGAACGGTGTAAAACAATCCAATTTACTCACCAGTATTAGACACCAGAATTCTTTTAGAATAATTTTTAATGAAAATTTTCTAATTATTACAGGAGGAAAGTATTTGTTAAAAATTAACGGTGTAAGTATAAATAATGTGTGAAGAGCGAGCTTCCCCCTTAATCAGGCCCTGCTTTTATGTATATCAAATCCCACTTTTAAAAATTTTTGGTGGCTGTTTAATAGAAAAGTCAAGCAATCTGTACCAGATGGCGCTGTCTACCGCTTGAACTGTTGCCAAGTTTCCGAGCCACGCGGAATGCATCTAGTTTAGGAGGCTATGATTTGGTTGTAAATTAAAATTTCATTATTTCGTCAGATATTTTAATCAAATCAAAGATAAATATGCGCATAATAATGACCTACAAATGTGTTATTTGTTCGAAAGCTATTCCCAATACAGACTAAAACGAATTTTAAAAGAAAATTTCTTTATAGAATTTCATTTTATACTTTTTCTTATTAAAAAAACGTGGCACTCGGGTCTTGCTAACAACAGGACATATTTGTCAAATTATACGCGTTTTTATCTAATAATTTATGAATTTAAAATTCTCTTGAAAAATATCCGGATGATTTCTTGCAATTGGGGATTACAATTAGGCAGAAATAGCATATTCCAGTGCCCTTGAAATTGTTAAAGACTAATTTTTTTCAAAAAGGTAAGATATAGGAAACTTTTTTTTTTTTTTTTTTTTTTTTAATAGTGGTACTCAAAATACGTAGGAGAGACCGGGGTTCAATAGACCAATTTTGGAAATTTGAAGTGTTTACTCACAAAGTAAAGATTTCTCGCTATTAAAAATATGCGTGCATATTACTTATATATTGGGTCTTATGCTGCGTTCAGTTAAAAGCAATAATTGTGTTTTCTTTATTTATTTCTTTATAGAAACTGACAAAATCAACCATTGTACCCCGGTCCCGGGGTACAAGGGTCCAAGACCAGGAGTACTATGGACCACAGGTCAAATTAAAAAAAAAGTATACTAATGTAGTCTGTTATTTAACCCTTTGTAGACTGATATTAAATGGGACTGGCAAAGGGTTAAATATTAAATGAGACCGAGAATCCTTCTATTTGAATAAGTAAAATTGCACGAAAAATTTTTTTAAACAATATTTATATCATCATACTTTAACAAATGCGTTTTTAAAAGTTGCATAAATGTTTTGCAGGGAATATTTCCTGTGCCAGTTTTTTAAATCTAAACGACAGAAATTTCCAGCACACTTAACACTTTCGCTACCGCTGACGTATATTCACGTCATTTGAAAATCTGAAACTCCGCCAAAGGACGTTTCTTTTGCAATTTGCATGTTATTTGTTTCTCAAAAATATACACAATATTCATACTTGTACAATCAATATGCTATCGATACAAATACTATGATTAGAGAGAGTATGATTATAATGCATATCTATTTGTAATATAAATGTGAATACAGAAAATTTTGTTCGGAAAAATTGGAACTTATGAGAATAAAGCCCACTGGCGGACCTTACTGTCAAAAGGACAAAAATATGCGGTCGCGAAAGTGTTAACATTATGCAGGAAAGTTTGAAACTTCGTGCAAATATTTTTTTAAAGATTGAATTTAATTTTACTAATTGAAAATTTTGTATACAGTGTGAACCTAAAAAGTTATTTTTCTATTTTTTTTAAATATGATTAAAAAAAAATACATAGAAATTACATTATTAGACTACTTTTCTGTAATAGGAAATATTAGGATAATGCATAGTTCCCAACATACTAATTAATATTCCGTAGTAATGTTAGCCCCGCCTTTTTTTCACACCAGTGTCTTTCTAGAACATTTTCCTTCTTATATGATCGTAATTGCATTTGGAGAATATTACTTTAAAAATTTACTGGTGTGAAAATAAGGACGGGACTAACAACACTACCGAATGTTAATTAAGATGTTGGCAAACATGGGCTAATGTCAAGAAATACGCCTAAATATATACAATTAAATCACTCAACATAACAATACAGGTTGTATTTTGCTAAAAAATGCAGGTTTCAAAAGTTAAAAAGTTAAAAGGTCAACATATGTTTCGATACCACACGGTATCTTTATCGAAACTGATTTTATTTCAATCATTAAGTCAGTCTTGGAAAACAAACTATGTGGTATAAAAACATATGTTGACATTTTATCTTTCAACATTTGAAAGAAGCACTTGTAGAAGAATAAAACCTGTAGTAAAAAAATATTAGATGATCAGAAATTTAATCAAATAACGCTTAAAATATATTTATTTTTTTTATTAATTTCTGAAAACATTGCAGAAATACCTGTTTAAAACCGAATACTACACTGTGACTCCTATTTTTTAAACGGAATGTGACTTATATTGAGCAAAATTTAAGCATTCTTGTAAAATGAGAGTGGCGAGCGTGCATATTTTTTACCTGACTCTTCTACCAAAATATTATATAGTAATTATTTGTAGTGTATTATAGACGCCATGCGTTTAGATAATAGGGTACAAGTAAATTTATAGATATATATATATATATTACTTTATTTAGTCACATAAAACTGGTGTCAAAGCTTATAAAATGCACTAGTACCCAAAAATTTGAAATGAAGGCAACACGGTCAAAAATTTGTCCTATTTGTTGCCAAAATTTATCTGTAATTTCAGAAAATACGTTCTGACAACGTAATTTTTTCGTAAATTACGCGTATTTTCCCAAATTACACAGAATTTCTGGCAGCAAATAGGACATATTTTTTACAGTGCACATGATACATTGGTTCAAGTAATAAGTAATGCCGTTTTCATAATGCGAATAATATTAAACTATCGCAGACCAGAAAAAGTTTCAAGTATAGTAAACGCATTTCACAGAGCAGGGGTAGCATTTGTTTCTGTAAATATTTAATATTCAATCAAAGCGAAATGCATAAGTGCCAAGTCTCCCGTTCTTCAAGGGAGACTTCAAACCAGAAAATTTTTAAAGCTGCTTTTGGTAGTATTAATCGTCGAAAATATATATAACATATTCCATTTAAAAGTATTGGTGTAAATTCTGATTTAAAAGTTAAAAAGGTTGGCAGCTCTGGAAATGGTAGAGGGAGAGCATCTTAGGCATTGCAGGCTTTATGAATTCCAGCTAGAAAGGAATGCGAAAGCTGCTAAAGAATACATTCGTGGTACCCTCAGTGAAGATGTTTTTAACGATCGAGAGTGTCAAAGGCGGTTTGAAAAATTTCGCAAAGGAAACGTGTCACTGAAAAATGAAGCTCGTCCTGGTCGTGTATCTCATTTTGATCAGGATGCGTTACAAGCTCTTTTGGTCTAAAATAATCAAGCAACTCAGAAAGAACTTGCAGAAGCATTAAACTGTTCCCAGAAAACAATTTGGAACCAATTGCGATCGATTGGTAACGTTCAAAAATTTCAAAAATGGGTTCCACATGAACTAAACCAGGCAAACCGAGTTCAGAGAGTAGCCATTTGCAAATCTCTCTTGTCACGTCATAACCGTTCATCTTTTCTGGAATATATTGTAACAATGGTCGAAAAGTGGGTACTCTATGCGAATTTAAAAAGACGACCACAATGGTTACAGAAGGATCAGGCCAACCAATCTTCACCAAAAGCAGATTTACATTTTAAAAAAGTGATGCTATGCTCGTGGTGAAGTTTTTGAGCTGTTACCAATTGATCAGACAATCACAGGCGAAGTTTATTGTGACCAATTGGATAAACCTCATCAAGTTTTAATTCAAAAGGAGTTCAACAAGAAGGGCGTCATTCTGCAACATGACAATGCCCGCCCACACGTCACAGGAATTACTGTAGAAAAACTAAAACTGTTAGGGTGGGAAGTTCTTCCGCACACACCTTATTCCCCAGACGTATTTCCGTCAGATTATAATTTATTCCGTTGTTACAACATTTTCTCTACGGAAAAAGATTTCATAATAAAGAAGCTCTGAAAAATGCTATCTCTACCTTTTTACAATCAAAACCAGAATAGTTCTATAAACGAGGAATAAATGGCCTACTAATGCGTTGGACAGAAATTATGGAAAAGAACGTATTGTACAGTCAGCCAAAAAAAAAAAAAAAAAAACGCCCCCCCCCCACCTAATTTCGCCGTAAATTATCGTAGAAACATGCGGCTGGTACCTATCGATCTGCAACAACGTCTAGTTTTTAATGGTGTAGTTAGATTGTACTTAAGGAGACAATTACACATTAAAACAGGCATAAACTTCATTTTTTTCCCAATGACGACCCCTATTTTTGACCTCATATTCAGATTTCTGAGATCAAGGCAGTTCGGAAAACGTACCTATTTATATACATTAAATCAATTTTAAACAGAGTTACACATGAAAATGTGTTAGGGGACCGTCTATACATTTAGAAAAAAAATTTTTTGAGCTACCACGCAGTATACATTATTTATTAAATTTCACACCGGAAACAAAGTTCATAAATGTTTATTATAAAATAAAAAACCGATTCTAGTTCGCAAAACTTTCTGTGTTAGTTTATGAATTAAAAGATTTTTATTAGTGTCTATTTATTAAACATTGAATAGTAAAATACATCACTTCATACGAAGAAAATTAAATAGCTTGAATCATATGAACCCTACAATACAATGTTGAATTACAAAAATCTAGGTACAAAGGTAAAAGAATAATAGTTAAAATGATAATAATATTAATAGCGGTTAAAAAAAAAAAAAAAAGTGTTTAATATTTAAGTAAAAGAATTATCTACTTCTTGTTGGGTATATTTTTATTTTATACAGTAAGCCCTGCATGAAAGTGTTACTATAAAGTTTTAAATTTAATTTTAGGCGTACAAACCGACAATAGTTAATATACAAAAATATAGAAAACAAGATTTAAACTAAAATCTGAGAAAGGATATTTAATATTTTCGCGACTGCTGATGTAGTTTCACGTCACTGGGAAATCTGTAACTCCTCAGTGGGCGTTTCTTTCACAATTTGTGTGTTACGATATTTCTTTAGAATATTCCTTATATTCATATTTATGTAAACAAAATAGTATGAAACAAATACTTTCACTAGAAAGAGTATAATTATTGTGTATATTCATATGAAAATAAATATGGATATAGAAAAAACGGTTTCCTATTGCCTAGAACGAATATTCCCCGTTCTGCAGTCGTCTACTGTACTTTAATTCTTAATTTTAAATGCGTAAAATCTATATATTTTTAATTTATAAGACATGTTACTTAGTTTTAAATTCTTTTTCCGTGATAAATGTGTCGCCAGTTTTACGCCGTGATTAGAATAATTGAAAATAAATAATATTGCGCTTTGTTTCAATAATAGATTTTAAAAACTTAAAAAAATAAATAAATAAATAAAAAATATTCCACTATATTATTCGGTATAAAAAAAAAAAAATGATAAAAAGTTTATATTTTATTATGTTACGTCATGCGATAAAATTTAAATAGCATAAACGGTAGAGTAAACGAATACGAAAATGTCACAAAAATATTAAGACAGAAAATATGTTTTAAAAAATCTGATAAAAATTAATTATAAATATTTAAAAGAAAGCAAAAACAAAAGTATTTTTCACTGCATATTGCTCTTTCAAATAATAATCCTCGTCCTACCACATTTTCTAAATCATGATATATAACTTGAGATGCACGAATCCTAGAATATTCAAGTTAAAAACAAAAGACAAATGGCATAAAATAGAATTTTAACAGTGAGAAACTAGAAAAAGTTATGCAGTATTTAAGAACAAAGACTTACCATTTCAGAATCGAGTAAACTCCTTTTTTGCAAAGAAAGCCACGTCTTTGCAGAATTTTTCTAAAACTTTACATTATAAAACAAAATTATTTTACATACTTCCAATTAAATCATTTAAATTTTGTCTTCAGCATTGAATGTAGTAAATGCTATAGACATTTATGCACACCAGCGTCACATATAGAGTCATATACGAGTATGCAAACTAGTTTTTTTAATACAGTTTCCGCAATATAGAGGCGGGGCTACATTTCTTTTGAAATTCTTTCCTAATCTCTTGCCTGCATTGCGATAATTTTATAAAAAATAAGCCAATTTGTATATAAACATCGAAACGTTCCTTAGAAAATAATTATAATAACATAAAGGTAAATTAAAATAGTTTTTCGTCAAAATGTATAGAAATATTGACTCACAGAGGATACAAATTATAACAAGTGACGCCCCCCCTAACAGCAGTAAAAAATGAAATGTCACTGTAACTCAAAAAATAATGTTAGGAATGAGCTGTAAATTTGGAAACCCATGTTTTTGATGATGTCTGTTCTATTCGTGCAAAAATTAACATAGGTCATAATTCATAATTTTTTCAAATATGAATTTATTAATAATTTTCATAATTCAAAAAAATGTTTTTTTAGCAAAAAATTGCATGGAATATGTTTGGGTCACTTCATTCTAACGAATAAAAAAAAACAGAATTTAAATATCATAATTATTTCGGAAGATATGAATTAATGTTTGTCACATTCATTTAACATTAGCATCCCCAGACTTTGACAGCTTGTAACTCTTTAAAAAATTGAGCGAAATGTATAAACTATACCATTTTCCGTGATATTTTTATCCAAAGAATTAAAATAAATTATAAAAAAGGGGGGGGTTACCTTTGAAAAAAATGAAGTTGATGTCAGTTTTAATATGTAGACGACCCCCTAAGTAAAATCTAACTATAGCACTATAAACTAGACGTTATTACAAACTGATCGGTACCAGTCGCATGTTTCTACGATAATTTACGGCGAAATTAGGTGGGGGGGGGCTTTTTTGGGGGGTTGACTGTACATTACTGATTAATTGTAATTTTAAGTTTTTATATTATATTGTACTCTTTCGTATTACATTGGAAAAAAGAAAAATGGTCCACACATAGATACAGCGCAAAACAAAACAAAGTTATTTATAACACTGCTTAACTATACGTCAATTCATATCATTATCATAATGCTAACTGCTCTTGCGAGCAGTTTTACTCGAACAGTACAACCGTTGAAATATGTGCATAACTGAGAATAATTTTCTTAGTGACGTTTCATTATTGTATATATTTTTTCCGGTACCGCAATTCTAAAAAAAAAATAAAATAATCCAGTTCAATAATTCAAACAATTACAGAGGCGGCAAGTTCAAATTTGCCAAAATTTTAATTTATTTTCCGTATCTTTAGCCCCGCCTTTATTTCCATACCTTTTTTTTATTTTGTTAACAGTATCCGATATATACTCCATAAAAAAAAAAAAAAAAAAAAAAAAAAAAAAAACGACGCACCAAGAAAGAGTAATGCAAACTGGACACAAATTGACACACATACAGGTTTTGGTGAAATCAAGCTCCAATTCATCATTATCGTTGATCCTACGTGCAACTGGTACTTCAGTGACTTCAAAGACCCTTAATAGCCGGCTCAGTGAAATAGGGTTGAGCTTAGTCCCCCGGATCTCTCTTCCACTGAGAACGTTTGGAGTATAATAAAAAGGGTTCTACAACCAGCTCGGGATTTCGCCAATCTAAGGCACCAATTGGACAGAATGTTGCATGATACTTCACAGGAGCACATCTGTCAACACTATCGATTAATACCAAGACGAATAACTGCGTACATAAGGTCCAGAAGTGGACCAACGCGTTATTGACTTGTTTACTTTGTGAGGAACTTTTCTCTTGATTAAAACACTCAAATTTTCTGAAAAAGTAATCAATTGTTTTTCTACACATGTACATCACATCTACATGCTTGCACACCATCTCATTATGAAGCGTAGTACTTTTAGTCACCGCCTTTTTTTGTACACCAGTAATTTTTTAGAGTAATTTCATTCTTATTTAATCGTAACACTATTTGGTGAGAATTGCTCTAAATATAAAGTGGTGTGGGAAAAGGGGCGTATTTTCAAGGGGCGTTAACAAGTCTACGCTTATTAATGAGATGGTTGGCAGTCCTGCATCTACCAATTTCTGTCCCATTCGAACCACCCATTACACCCCATCAACCAATTTTTGTCCCCAATTCTTCTGGGTGCGTCTTTTTTTTTTTTTTTTTTTTTTTGTTATAGAGTGTATATATATTTCTTTTATTATTTTATCGTAGTTATATATTGGAGAATATTATTCTAGAAATAAAATGGTACGAAATAACGCCAGGGCTATAAATGCTCCGGAATAAATTAAAATGTTGCCAACTCTGCAACTTAAATTGTCAGTAAATTTTATACCAAAATTATTTAAGCGTATTAACACTTTTGCGACCGCATGCTTTTGTCTTTCTGACTGTAAGGCCCGCCTGTTGCTGTTATTCTCCCAAGTTACAACATTTAAGTACAAAATTTTCTGTATTCACATTTATATTAAAAATGGAAATACATTATAATTATACTATTTCTAATCAAAGTACAGTCAGACCTCTATTTAACGAAGTCGCTAAATCCAGCAAAAAAGTTCCTTAAATAGAGATCCATGCTTTATAACATACAAAAGCAAATTTTAAATTTATAAATGCTAAACATCAAGTTATACACATAGGTGCTAAGTCAATTGTTTTTGGCGGGAGACTTCAAACCGGAAAACTTTTATAGCTGTTTTCGGCAGTATTAATCGTCTAAAATATATATTAAATATTCCATTTAAAAATACTGGTGTCAATTCTAATTTAAAAGTTAAAAAACTTGGCAGCTCTGAATAAAGCATCGGGTCAAGTAATAAGAAATGTCGTATTTATAATGTACGTAATATAAAATGTTGGACACCAGAAAAATTTTCAGGTACAGTAAACATAGTATTTCACAGAGTGGGCGTGTCTTTTAAATGGACAAAGTAATATTAACTCTTTCGTGACCGCATGTTTTTGCCTTTTTGACAGTAAGATCCACCTGTGGGCGTTATTCTTTTACATTATTTTTAAAACAATGTTTGCAGTATTCATATTTATAATATAAATAAATATACGTTAAAATTTTACTCTTTCTAATCAAAGTATTTGTATCCATAGTGCATTGATTGTACAAATGTGTATTGCGGGTATATTGTTAAGAAATAAATTAACTATGTAACCTAAAGAAACACCCACTGTCGGAGTTACAGATTTTCAAATGACTTGAATTCACGTCAGCATTCGTGAAAGTGTTAAAGGATTTTTTCTTTTTTTTTCTTTTAATCTTCTAGTACATATATATATAGATAATGAAAATAAATATTAATAGATGTTTTTCCATAATTACGAAACATGATAAATGCGTAAAAAGAATTAATCATAAAATATACGATAACTTTTAGTTATTTCCAATGCCATTTTTTTTTAATTTCCAGTGTAATACGAAAAAGCACAATATAATACAAAAACATAAAATTTGAATTCATCAGTAATGTACAGTCAGCCAAAAAAAAAAAAAAAAAAAAAAAAACGCCCCCCCCCACCTAATTTCGCCGTAAATTATCGTAGAAACATGCGACTGGTACCGATCAGTTTGTAATAACGTCTAGTTTATAATGTTATAGTTAGATTTTACTTAGGGGGTCGTCTACATATTAAAACTGACATCAACTTCATTTTTTTCAATGGTAACCCCCATTTTTTATAATTTATTTGAATTCTTTGGATCAAATCATCACGGAAAATGGTATAGTTTATATATTTCGCTCAATTTTTCATAGAGTTATAAGCTGTCAAAGTTTGGGGATGCTAATGTTAAATGAATGTGACAAACATTAAATCATATCTTCCGAAATAATTATGATATTTAAATTCTGTTTTTTTTTATTCGTTAGAATGAAGTAACCCAAGCATATTCCATGCAAAATTTTGCTAAAAAAACATTTTTTGAATTATGAAAATTATTAATAAATTCATATTTGAAAAAATTATGAATTATGACCTATATTAATTTTTGCACGAATAGAACGGGCATCATCAATAACATGGCTTTCCAAATTTACAGCTCGTTGCTAACATTATTTTTTGAGTTACAGTGATATTTCACTTTTCATTCCTGTTAGGGGGCCGTCACTTGTTATAATTTGTATCCTCTATAAGTAAATGTTTGTATATAATTTGACGGAAAACTATTTTAATTTACCTTTATGTTATTTTTATTGTTTCCTAAGCAATATTTCGATGTTTATTATACAAATTGGCATATTTTTGTAAAGTTATCACAATGTAGGCGAGGGATTGTGAAAGAATTTCAAAAGAAAAGAAGCCCTGCCTCTGATTCGCTGAAACACTATTTTTAAAAAAAAGACTAATTTGCATATTCCTATTTGACTCTATATGTGACGCTGGTATGCATAAATCACAATGGTATTTGCTACATCGATTATTGAAGACAAAACTTAATTGATTTAATTACAAATATGCAAAATTATTTTGTTTTATATTATAAAGTTTTAGAAAATTTGTGAAAAGGCGTGGCTTACGGTACAAGAGAGGAATATATCCGATCCTAATATGTTAAGTCTTTCCTCATAAGTATTAAATATCTTTTTCTAGATTTCGCTGCTAAAATTCCACTTTAACCCTGTTACACTTTTTTTCGCATTTCAATATTCAAGAGTACGTACACCTCTAGTTAAATATCATGTTTTAGAAAACACGGTACAGCGAAACTGATTGCATGAAACAGCAATTATGCATTCGACAATCGTTTTATTATTAATATTATGAATATTTAATAATTTTAAAATTATTTTTTACCATGAATTTTCTGTTTAAATTTTGTTGTGACATATTTGTATTTGGTTACTGTACCGTTTGTAAGCTTTGTGTTATTTAAAATTTATCCCATAATATAACATAAGAAAATATCAAATTTCTATTAAAAGATTTTTAATACAGAATCAAATAGTGAAAAATCCCTTCTTTTTTTTTAAATTTATAAGATGTATTATTGGAACATAGCTCAATAGTATTTATTTTCAATTTCCTAATCACGAAATCAAAGTCACAGTTATTATGGAATAAAAATTTAAAACAAAGGAATAGTCTTATTAGTTTCAAATATATAGATATTGATCTTACAGAATCCTGAAATTTCATTTAAAAAACTTTAATCGTCTAAATTTAAAAATTCGAAATAAAATAAATTAATCTAAATGCTTTTAAAATTGAAGGGAAAATTTCAAAATATATGAAAATTGGTATTTGTGTTTTGAACATTTTGGTGCGGCAGATATTAAAAACAATATTTTAATGATGAGCTGAACCTGAGCTTGAGAGAGGGCGGATCCAGCTATTTAGCACAAGTGATATCACCTGACTAAAACCAGAATAAACAACATTTTAATTTATTCCGGGGTATTTTTAGCCCACCGTTATACTTTTTTTTTTTTTTTTTTTTTAAGAGAAATTTATCTTACTTTACATAGATTTTTACTTTTTACCGCTATCCACATGTGACCTTCAACATTAGCATTTAAATGAGGAGTCATCATCTTCTTCCAAAGCAAATTTTAAATAAACTTAAAATCATATATATTTGTGAAAATCCAAACAGATTTTTCCTACTAAGAAAGCCATTCCACACTGAAATACATGCGTAATCGGTCACTTATACGCCAGTTCACACCACAATATATTGGTAGGTAGGTAGGTTGGGTTTAACCCTTAACTGCTGTCATCCGTCTGACAGACCGCTCGCCATTTTCTAGCCCTCATTAACACTCCTCAAAACAGGTAATGATCCAGGCCCTCTTTTCTACCTTCTTAAAACCATCGGCCAAGGTCACATTCCACTTGTCGTTCAGCGAACGGGGTTTAGTTATTTTTTTTTTTCTACTTTTCTTTTTTCTAGCGGTATGTGAGACCGCTGACAGCAGTTACGAGTCTGTTTTTGTCCGATGAGTAGTATTGTTTCTCTAGATATATTAATGATATTTTTTGTAATTTTATGAAAAAAAATGGCTTCGACTTGTTCAAGAAAACGTCTGGTGTATCTCACACAGAATGAAATTCTGGAACTTGTAAATTTATATAAAAAAAATAATAAAAGTGTGTATGCAAGTTTCATTATATTTACTGTTTTATTTAAATACCGATGCCAACTACTCCGAATGTTGACTACCACTATTTTTATTTTTATTTTTTATTTCAACATATATACATTATATTTGTTTGTGTATTTTGAAAAAGTTTCAACTGAGAAGTTGTGTTAGCTATAATCCGGAGTAGTTTGCAACTATGTATTTTAAATGGAACTAATAATATTTTTTTATAGTGCAATATTTTGCACATATAATAATACTTTTTTACTATATCTATAATTTTTTGTTACACTAGTGAGAACACTAGCGAGTTACACTAGCGAGTTTAAAATTATATAATTCATGCTCATCGATGCAATGTTGCCCTATCGGTATTCTCTTGCACGTTCATATGTCGGGATACCCGTTTAAGTTCTCCAAAATTGCCTTTAAAATAATAATAATAATAAAAAAACGATAAATTAAACAATTTAGTAGATAAATAATAGCATACAATCAATAGCTTACCATTTATTCGACGTTTTAAATAAGTTTTAATCAAGCGGTCTATGAGACCGCTCACAGTAGTTGTGAGAGAATTTTAGTCACAGTAGTTAAGGGTTAATGTCGCACTAGTACTGCGCTATGTGTAATTGGCGACGGTCTGGGACGCACACCTACGATGGTCCGGAAACACGCCATCGTAATTTTTATCGTTCACGGAGACGAGGGCTTCCCTGCTTCTGTTCCCATAGTTTATTGTTCAGATTTTTTATTTATTTATTTTTATTTTATCTATTTTATTTTATTATTATTAATTTCTTTCATTCCCCCCCCCCTTTTTTTAATAGAGTAATGTAACATTTTGACCTTTTCAACTGAAGATTTAGATCAAGGGTAGTCAGCCTTTCTACACCCACCGTCCACTTCGGTATGTGATTTAAGAGTAGAATTTTAGAATTTTAGAACATCCCAATTTTAGAACATATAAGTAGTAGGATTTATTATTTTGCATATTAATTTGTTACACATTATAAAATATAAAAGCAAAAGAATATCGTGGCGATTTATGTAAAAGATTTTAATAATGTCATGAAAAAAAAAATTAATTAAAAAGATAAATAAATAAAAAAAAATCTTTTTTAATATTTTTAAAAAGTCAATTAAATTAAAGAAAATGAAAGTACTGCAGTATCAGAACAAACTCCCATTGTCACTGTGAAATGGCCGTGGGAACCAGGTTGAGTGCCACCGTTTCAGACAATTATACGGCAGCTTGAGTTAAAATAATTTTAAATTTTCAAACAAATTTAAAACTATTCACCATTTTTTTTTCTTTCTTTTGATAGATATTTTAATATCTATTCAAGCTATTTAATTTTCATCGTATAAAGTGAACTATATGATGTTTAATCAATAGAAACCAATAAAAATCTTTTAATTCATAAACTAACATAGAGAGTTCCGTGAATTAGTCATTTTTTATTTTATAATTAACATTTCTGAAATTTTTTTCCGGTGTGAAACTTAATAAATAATGTGTACTAGGTGGTAGATCATGATTTATATTTTCTAAATGTATAGACGGACCCCTAATACACTTTCACGTGTAACTCTATTTAGAATTGATTTAAAGTCTATAAATAGGTATGTTTTCCGAAACGCCTTTATCTCAGAAATCTGAATATGAAGTCCAAAATAGGGGTTGCCATAAAAGAAAATGAAGTTAATGCCAGTTTTAATATGTAGACGAACCCCTAGGCAAAATGTAACTATACCGTTATAAACTAGACGTTATTACAAATCAATCGGTACCAGTAAAATGTTTCTACGATAATTTACGGCGAAATTAGGTTGGGAGGGTGGCGTTTTTTTTTTTTTTTTTTTTTTTTTTTGCCTGACTGTAGAGTAGGGAAAAAAAAAAAAAAAAAAAAAAAAAAACGCAACACACAACCTAACTTCGTTGCTAATCGATGTAGAAAAATGTAATAGATATCATCCGACGGGAAATTGTAAGTAGTTTCATAAAATAAACTGAAATTTTGAATTGGGGGTCGTCTACATATTAAAACGCGCACCAACTTTGATTTTTTCAATGGTAATGCCCCGTTTTTCCTTTATATTTGAATTCCTGGGAGCGCGACAACGCGAAAAGGTATATTGGTTGTATATTTTACTTTTTTTTTTTTTTTTTTTTTTTTTTTTTTCACAGAGTTATAAGCATTCAAAGTTTAAAGGTGCTAATGTTAAATTCATATTTCAAACTTTTATTAATATCTTCACAAAAAATAACTTGATCGATATATATATTTATTTTTTACGAGATATAGTGAAGAAACCCAAACATAATCCTTCATTACTTTTGATTCTAAAAAATATTTTTAATTCTGAAAAATATTAATAAATTCCTATTCATAAAAAATATGAAATATGACCTACATTAATTTTTGCATAAAATGAATCCTAATGCTGAAAGATATGGGTGTGCAAATTTGCAGCTCATTCCAGCAAATAGTTTTCGAGATATAAATAAATCTTTCTTTTGGAGTGGTTTAGGGGGCCGTCTCTTATAAAGTTTTGCATGAGATAACGAATCAAATCTTTAAAAAAAAAAAAAAAAAAAAATTACACAAAATATTTTTATTTTTTATTTACGGGTCAAATTATATAACAACGTCAAAGCAAAGAAATGGAACAAAAATTATGATTTTTAGACATTAGTGTTAGCATCAATAATTCCTGTTTTCTAAAAAAGACAAGCCCCGCCTTCATCGTTCTTCAAAACAAAACAATACAGAAAAGTAAAGTAAATGTGACATTGAGTGGTGAATTCGTGTTAAACCCCTTACTTTAATTTGACAAAAATATGCACAAGTGGTATTTTTACTTCAATGATTACTGGTGATAAATTTTGAATCTTTTAAACAAACACTAGAAGAAAAAATTAACTAAATAGGCGGGGTTTACCATTTTAAATAGAATTATAGGTTTAAAGTAAAAATTGTCTATTAGAAAAAAAAAAAAAAAAAAAAAAAAAAAACGAATGGAATTGGAATGTAAGACAGACATGTAAAATCGTTTCTTATCTGCCGTCATATTCATATATTGTTTATTTTTATTTATTTATTTTGTAGGTGGGAGGATTATTATTTTTAAGATACTTTAGTCTTTAAAATTTTATTAATATATTTAAAATTTATATATTTTTAAAAATATACTTTAAATTTGTAAATATATTTTAACACTTTTTGCGACCGCAGGATTTTGTCTTTTTGACTGTAAGATCCACCTACAGGCGTTATCCTCTCAAAATAAAATACTTCAGAACAACTTTTCTGTATTCACAATTATATTACAAATGGATATACATTATAATTATATTCTTTCTAACCAATATATTTCTATCCATAGTATATTTTTTAAAAAAATATGAACACTGAGTACACATCTAAGAAATACGTAACACACAAATTACGAAAGAAACGCCCGCTGACAGAGTTACAGATCTTCAAATGACGGTAATCTACGTCAACAGTCGCGAAAGGGTTAATTAATAAATTATATTTTCATAGAAATTATAAAACGAATCGTACAGTTCCAAAGAGTTCAATTGACCCAAAACTGGTAAGTGCGATTAAAATTGTTTAATATTTACTTCATGAACCTTTACAATAATTTATCCGAAAAGATTTAGCTTATGAGTTGTACCTATATTATTTCATTTCGTATATTATGTTACACCTACGAAAGAAAATTTAAGCTTTATTGGTGATCAGTACAGCCACAATAGGCACTTTTACTTGAAAAATATTGCATGTTTTTCAGAGAGTACTCTCTGGACTATTCACAAGTGTAATGTATTTAAATAGACCTAAAATTATCTAAAAAAGTACTGAAGTATATACAAATCTGAAAAACTGAATTCTGGATTATTAAAAAACTGTAAAATGGAAATGTTTTTATTAATTTTTATAATTCTTTCTTTCCTGAAAGATTTCCTGTGTGAAACATTAAAATTTTGTCTTTTTCTTATAGGATCTTAATTTTATTTTTCTACATTTACGGATAACCCCCTAATACTTTTTAATTATTACTCCATAAATACTAAAGTAAATGCATAACCCAGTATACTTTTTCGCACTGCCAGACTCTCAAAAATTCGAATATGAAGTCAAAATTGGGTGTTGCTATTGAAAACAAATGAAACTTCGTGCTCATTTCAATATGTAGATGACCCCTAATTCAAAGTTTGACAACATTTTCAAAAAGTGCATTTAATTTCCTTTTGTATTATGTCTCTTATATGTTCCTGCGTTAATTAATAATGAAATTACAGCGGGTGTTGCGTTTTTTTTTCCCCCGAGTCTACAATCCGTTCATTTCCACAACTTCTGTCCAACGTTTTGGTAGGCTATTTATCCCTCGTTTATTCAGCACTTTGGGTTTCGATTGAAAAAAGCTAGAGATAGCACTGTTCAGAGTTTCTTCATTATGAAATCTTTTTCCGTTGAGAAAATATTGTAACGAACGGAATAAATGATAATCTGACGGAACTACATCTGGGGAATAAGGTGGGTGCGGAAGTACTTCCCACCCTAACTGTTTTTCTACAGTAATTCGTGTGAAGTGTGGGCGGGCATTGTCATGTTGAAAAATGACGCCCTTCTGGTTGAACAGTGTGGGTTTCTTTTGAATTAAAACTTGATGAAATTTGTCTAGTTGATGACAGTAAACTTCGCCTGTGATTGGCTGATTAATTGGTAGCAGCTCTGAATGAATCACACCTTTAAAGTTTCACCACGCGCACACCACCACTTTTTTGGATTTAAATCTGCTTTCGGTGAAGATTGGTTAGCCTGATCTTTGTCTATCCATTGTGGTCGTATTTTTAAATCAGCATAGAGTACCCACCTTTCATCCACTGTTGCAATTTATTACAGAAAAGGTGAACGGTTATGACGTGACAAGAGAGATTTGCAAATGGCTGCTCTCTGAACTCGGTTTGCCTGGTTTAGTTCATGTGGAACCCATTTTTTAAATTTTTGAACCTTGCCAAGTGATCGTGATTGGTTCCAAATTGTTTTCTGAGAACAGTTTAATGCTTCTGCAAAATCTTTCTGAGTGGCTTGATTATTTTGGATCAAAAGAGCTTGCAACGCATCCTGATCAAAATGAGATACACGACCTGGACGAGCTTCATTTTTCAGTGACAAGTTTCCTTTGCGAAATTTTTCAAACACCTTTGACACTTCCAATCGTTAAGGACATCTTCACCGAGGGTATCATGAATGTTTTCGGCAGCATCTTTTGTGTTTCTGCCAGCTGGAATTCATAAAGCCTGCAATGCCTAAGATACTCTCTATGTATCATTTCGCTTTCATTGAATTTTAAATATTTACAGAAAGAATTGACACGACTACTCTGTGAAATACGTTTACTATACTTGAAATTTTTTCCGGCCTGCGATAGTTTAATATTATGATCATTATGAAAACGACATTACTTATTACTTGACCCAATATTTTTGTCATTAATTAAGGAACAAATTACCGTATCAATAAATTTGTGGAAGGCTGAGCGTAAAAAGTCCTGTCGATTGTCAACTTAAAAATAGTGGTATCTATTTGACAGTGTTTAAATTTTACCATATATGATTATTTTTATTAAACTATTTAATTATTAAATTACATAATCTATCATAAATAAGTTTAAAATCATTGTAGGAAAATAATGAAAAATGTGTAATCCATTCATATTCAGGCTCAGCATTAACACCGTGACTTTGACTAATAAACATTGGCCATGGTTGCAAAAGTTTCTGTGTAAAGATGGAATCAAGATAAAACAGTTCAGATTTTTCTGCCACCAGTATTTTTATACTGATATTTCATACCAGAATTTTTATACTGGTGGCAGAAAAAGCGGATTTATTTTTGTAATTTTATAGGTTAGATATATTTGTAGGTAAGTACTGGTGAAAAAAAGTATTTCATCCCTGGGCGGAACTCTGACACCACTATTTTTAATTAATAATAATTATTATTTTTGCACAGTATTTTTTTTTTTTTTTTAGTTCGATTATGATAAATATTATTGATAGAAAGTAGTGGATTAAGATTCTTGAGACGGAAAAACGCTTGCACCCTTGCAGTAAACCCCCTCCTTGGAGCGTTTCTCTAGAACTTTGTGTAATGTAAGCAGGTCTTGCAGCATTTCTGAAATTTTAATTTAATTTTTTATTTTATCACCAGCAGTGTTGCCAGATCTGGCGTTTTTTTTACTCAATAATCACCAATATTTTTTTATTGTAACGTTTATCTAATCACTTCGAAGGCCGACGGTCTATTATGTATATCAGATATCCCTTTTCAAAGTTATTGGTGACTATTGAATAAACACATCTAGCAATACTTATCTCCAATCGTCAATAAGAAATCTCTGTTTGATCTAATTTTTTCATGATAAAATATTATGTTTAATGTATTTTTTAAATACTGTGGTGACAATATAATAAAATCAGCGTAAAATGTTAGGAACGCTGCAAGGTCTGTGTAGGAAAAGGATTTTTCATATTCCTTTAAGAGCCATTTAAATTTTTCCCTAAGCATTCAGTTCGGTAATGGCCATTTTTTATAAGTAATCGGACAACATATAAATGGTTAAACATGAATACGCGAAATTCTTTTATACAGCAATGTAAATTTTTAAAGGAACTCTTAAAGGGGGTGGTGCACATAAAATTTTTAGTACAAAAAATAGCCTTTTAACATTTTCGCGAGCGCATGTTTTTGCCTTTTTGACTCTAAGTTCCACCTGTGGGCGTTATTCTCTCCAGTTACAATATTTCAGAACAAAACTTTCTACATTCAGATTCATATTACAAATGAATAAACATCATAATTATACTCTTTCTAATCAAAATATTTGTATCCATAGCATATTGATTGTAAAAATATGAATATCGTGTGTATTCTTAAGAAATAAATGACATACAAAGTGAAAAAAAAACGCCCACTGGCGGAGTTACATATTTTCAAATGACGTGAATCTACGTCAGCGGTCGCGAGAGTTTTAATATAACGTAAGAATATCTTTACCTTGTAAGCGAAATAGTGGAATATTCATAATTTCATATATTCAAAAAATATAAAAATGAAACGTAATACATTAGACTCATTTCTGCTCTTTGCTAAATATTTCTAACAGTACAATTACAGATATAAAAAAATTTCCTTATGAAAACACGTTTGAAATGCTAAAATAACGCGTTAAAAATTCATTTTTTAACTGTATATATATATATATATATATATATAATTAAGTTCTTTGCATTTTAACTTAACTAAAAAATATCTTTAGCTTAACTAAGCTTGAGTTTTACAAAAATTATCTTTAATTTAAAAAGTAATCAACAAAATTTTTAAAATGTGGAACATATTTTAGCATTCAGTCATTGACAACCGTCATGATTTTTAAATTTAAAATTTCATATAAATTATAATATGGCGCTAACTCCCTCAGCTTAGGCAAATTTGTTTTTCTTTTTGTCTTAAAGAATTTGTTTTTTCAAGATTCAATTAATTTGAATACATTCCTTCACAAATGCTTTTTCGTCATTTAAAACAGTCAACCGGGGAAAAGAAATCGAATTATGTAACAAAATTTATTTTCCGGAGGGATTAAAATTCTAATTATATTTTTAAGAATATTTGAAAGATTTGCAATATTCAAGTGATTATGAATTTATTTCAGAATGATTCACAAAGATTTTCGTAAGAATAAAAGTTCTGTAAGATAAATTGTTAGTTCACAATTTTAAATTTGAAAATTAATTAAAGTATGTTATACTTACGATAAAATTTGATTAGGATTCCTTCTTATATTTGAAGGCAAATTCAGCATGCAAAAATGATTTAACTCTATTCGTATTTACAATTTATAGATATGAATATATATTTTCTTTTATAAACTATATACAATTTAAGCAATCTCAGTCTAATAATTTACAAAGAAAAAATTAATTGGAATCAAATATGTTTGATTTAAATTATATTTTTAGAACTGTTTATAGAAGAATATAACAACGAGGGCCATCCAAAATTAATTAATTTTTGATATATACCTACTATAATTTCCGTTATAACTTTTTGAATATTAAAGATAAAATTAAAAAACAGTATACATTTTTTGGCCTTCCAGCAATTCAAATATTAAACCAAAACATGTGTCATCACTGAAAAAATATCGAAGCACATTAACCGTTTGCTCTCGAAGGCTCTATCGCACGGGTAAACCAAACACTCGAACCTATTTTCGAGATACTTGGTGATCCGCATATAAACCTTCCTCATTTTTCCGGTACTGATGGAATAATTTTTCATACTAAAAAATGCTTCCTAAAAGGACGTGGCTTGAGAACAGAATTAGAATTGTATAAGAGATCTATTCAAAAGTATAGAAGTACAGCAGGGGTCGTAGTTTCCGCCTTTTGACTAGTCTACCTAAATCTAATCTAGCTAATCTAGCTTAATATAAGATTTGGCTGTCCTTATCTTACGCGTAAAGAAACGCTAGCATAATGCAAGTTTATACCCCTTTTACGAAGGTTGTGCCTTTTTTTTTTTTTTTTTTTCTTGTCATTGACTTCTTTTATGACGACCACTTTGTATTTTCCAAATGTGCGGGCCTGAAGTGTGATGGAAAATTAACCTTTTGCATTCGAACCTTCTTTTAGTAAGCGTAATGAGCTACCCCACAATAGTTTTAATTTAAAAAATGCAAAATATAAAACATAAGAATTTTAAATATAAACATTTTATTTCTATATTTTATGTATATTTACATGTTATAAACTTTATATATGAATATTAGGATTTATAATTTTCCATTGTGTGATATTTTGCAAAGCATTCTTGGCCACTTATCAATGGCCAAGGCAAGCAACGCCCAAAGAGACTTAATAAAAATGTATGTGGTGTCTCTTTCTTAACGAAGTATTACACCTGTTATAGTACTTTTAGTTTTAGAACATTATTGGTGGATGTAAGATATATAGTAACTTATTGGTCATGGCACCTCTCGAGCGACGTTCGTGTTGAAGTAATGAATAGAATGTCGCCTGAGAGGCGACATTCGAGAGCAAACGCTTAATATTTAGATTACTTAAAATCTAAAATTTTTCTGTTTTCTAAAGAAAACATTTTAATTCCACATTGAAAGGTACTTTTTCCATTTGTATGCGTCATTTATAACGTTTTGGTTATAATTTCTCTGGCTGTGCATAAAGTGCATACATATATAGGAATAGCTTTAGCTGCAAGATTCATACCACTAGTATAGTAACTTTTTGCAGCAAAATAACACAGGTCTACATCTAAAGTACTCATTTGATAATTTTCGATGATCTTTATGTCTTTTTAATATGCTGGAACAGAAAATGCAGCTAGTTATTCTCTATCATGCATATGATAGATTTTTGTCAATAAAGAGTGTCTAGTGACGCAATTTCTTCATTGACTCTTCCACCGATATATTATAAAAGAAAATGGAAGAAATTGTGTTAGTAGACACACCATATTATCAAAAATCTTTGCATGATAGAGAAAACATAGCTTCATTTTCTGTGGATTCGTCAGAAGGAACCACTTTTTGCCAATCTGGAAGCAAGTCTCTATGTCAAGGAGCCCATTGCAGGTGCAGGCGTCCAAGTTTTTGCATGAGAGAAGTCCTGTATAAAGGGGTTATTGCATTCAGCCCACAGTGCAGCAGACGTTCGGCGAATTGATGAAGCAGACATTGATACACCCGTAGTAGTGAACCAATGTGCTGCCTATTGTCTGTCTATATGGTGCTGTATGGTTCGTCAGCGCCATGCGAACCAAGTGCTTATCATGGCACACTGACGTCATCTTCCGGAGTCCACCCTCGGATTTACAAGTTGTCTGATTCTCGTCGGTTGCTGTTATGCTCAACACGAGCTGTTATTGCACATTGGGAAAATCCTCCTTCATGAAGACCAATGATTTCTTGTCCGTTTAAACTCCTTAAGCTGTTGAAATGTCATCCTCTTTCATTGAAAAGGCATTATTAGTTCTCACCTAATGTTGACCACTAGCAGATAACCATAGACTATTTTCAACGTTTTGCTACAGCTCTTTATTTATACAATTCAGCTGCAGTTCAGAGGACGGTGTTCAGTCATTGCTTGTGTAGTGACTCTGAAGGTTTAATCATTTGTCTAACTCATTATGATATGCATTCGCTAAAAATTTCAGTTTAATCATATCATTCCTTTATGGTGTTGCAATTTTTACAAACATGTTATGTATACAACCCAGACTCAGACGAATAGAATAATAGAACTTCCTAAACAAAACTTGGCAATACTTCATGCAAAATGAACGTATATAAGTTATAAGTGTAATGCATGCCATTCAGGAATTGGCAAAACAATTTTCAACAACTATAGAGACATTATTTTAACAATTAAAGGGTCGTTAACACATTTAAAAATTATGTTAACATTTTATATGGGTCAAAAAATTAGGATAATGAATTCATTAAATATGAATTTGAAAATCAGATAAAATATATGCATGACTGTTAACCGATAGGGTGCGACAGGTGTAAAGCTTGGCGCTCGGAAAATCTTACTTTAGTCTTTTGCTGAAAAAGGATCTTCGTGATTTTTCTGAAACAACGAAATCGCGTACTGTAACGTTGTATCAAGCTGAAAAGTATTGTGCTGGAAAGTAAACAACAAATTATCTCGGATCAAATGAATGTGTCACAATTTATGGTTTCGATGATTTTAAAGCAGGGTTGAATGAGTTCCGCATTTCTGCCACCAGTATTTATGTACAGAAATTTTCATCATAGTTTTACAGTTGTTTTTGTGATTTTACAGGGTAGAAATTTTGCAGAAAAATACTGGTGGCAAAAAAAGGGGAACTCTTTCATCCCTGTTAAAAGAATATAGAAGAACCGGTCAACTAAAAAGTAACCGAAGTGAATGTAGTAGAAATCTTGTAACAACACAAGCGATAAAATCACTTAGCAGTAGCAGCAATAAGCAAATTAAAACAAATCGTTCAAAATAATCGCTTTAAAACTATTTCTTGCATCAATAAGTGTTGGAAAGAATCTAGGGCTGTCCTGTCAAAGTCAACTACACATAGGAGATTGTATAAATTGGAGTTTCATACGCGGGTCCCTAAAGTAAAACCAAGGATGAACTTGAAGTAGAGACATGCATGACTCTTCTTGTGCAAAGAGAAGCTCATCTGGGGACAACAATACTGGGAAAGTGTATTATTCCTGATTAATTATTATTTCAACTATCTGTTGAGAAGGGAGGTGTTCGGGTTTAGCGTTTAAAACAGGAAGCTTTTGAGAAATCTTGTATGACACGCTCTGTCAAATTTGCACATCCGTTATAGAATGTGGATGCATGAGTGCTGTCTGAACAAGGCAATTCGGTATCTTAAAACAACATTTAAATTCCGTGGTGTATCAAGATATGCTGGAATACTACATGGAACCCTCTTCTGGTAATTTATGCAAAGACACATTTATCTTTAAGCAAGATTCCGCATCGTGTCACACTTCGAAATCGATTCGTAAATTTCTAACAGAAAGAGGGATTTAGGTTTAAACTGGTAAAGTAACCCTCCCTTCCGATTTGAATCTGATTGCGAATTATTACTTTTGTGTAAAAAAAAAAAAAAAGTTCAGGACCTAGTTTCCACCAAAACTGAACTCATCGCTGCATTGAAAAGTGCTTAGAACAGTATTCGTGGCTATAAATGGAAACTGCTAGTAGAATCAATATCTGATAGGATGAGAGCTGCGATTCTAATAAAAGGTGACATGACAAAATAATTAATATTGTTTTGTTTGAAAAAAATATATATGTATACTTTTATTCTAATTTTTTGACTCTATGTAAACTATCATCACTATAAACTTTTTGATTATTCAGTATAAGATTAATTTGAATTGAAAGTATATCAAATGCCATGCAACTATATTTTAAAGTCTAAGAAGGGTTACACGTTCATTTAAATGCCTATTTTGTACTTCGTTTTTGTTAGAATCAACTTTTTCGAAAAAAGGGAAATGTATATTATTTTGATTTTGGTTTCTACATACAAATACACAATATGTAATTTTGATAAAAATTTTCACATATTAAGTATCATTTTCTGTATATTTTTTACACTTTTTTAATTTATACATCAAAATATTACGTTTATTTACATTATTATAAAAATTATCACTCAAGTATTACCTAATTGTTCTTTAAAAATATATTTCTAAAAAAAAATATGTTTTTCGTATCTATGCGTACTGTTAAATATTATTATGTCATTTACAGAAACTAAAAAATGCATTTTCATAAACCATAAAATCATTACCGGATTACAACAAAACAAGAAAGATGTTAAAAATAATTAAACACAAAGCGAAACATTTTTTTTTTTTTTTTTGTTTTCTTTTGAAAGGCATTGATAAACGTGAGTTTTACATGTATTAATATTTTTTTATTATTATTATTATTATTTTCAGTGACAAAGTTTTCTAAAAGAAAACTAGAAGCTTTTGAGAAAGGTTGTTATTTTTCATTTTGAAGAAAATGTACTTTTTTACTTCCATTCTGGGATTCTTCCAAAGACATTTGTAAATCCCTCAGTGAACAAGAGTAATTAACACCAAGTCTATAAACAAAAGAAAAAAAAATGTTAACTAAATTATTTTTGTAAGTAGAATGTTACTTTTTTTTTTTGTTATTTTGGCCAAACATCAAATGTCATATTTTATTTTTATGTGTTAGGAACATAAATGCGAATAATTTCTTAAATTTCATTGTTTTAACACCATCAAAATTAATAAAAATGTTATATTAGCAAAATGGAAAAATATGGAAGAACATATAAAATAGGATGGATTTTTTATTCAATGAATTTATTTTATAAAAAAAAATTTAAAAACATTTTTTAATTCAGAGCCAGCAATAAAATGTTTCACGGAAATTATCTAAAACTTTGTTAAAAATGTAATTTAAAAAATCAGTTTAATATCCGAAAAAAAAGGGGAATAAATTTTACGTGTTATAAAAATTTTAGCAATTATAAACAATATTATTACTCTATTTACAAGTACATTTAGAAAATATTATTGAATTTGTTGAATACAGCATATGTTAACAACAAAATTGAAATATTAAGTTTTACTCAATTAATTACTAAGTTAACACATTCAGAAATGGAGACCAATTAGATCGTAACTGCAAATTTTTATGGTTTTGAGTTACTGGGAAATATTAATAGAACTTTTTTTATACAGTTCAGTAACAGGTTTCGCAAAGCAAATAAAATAAATGTTTATTTAACAAATTCCCGGTAGCTAAAAAGCATGAAAGTTGGCAACTATGATTAGATCGCTATTTTTCACACACACACACAAAAAAAAAAAAAGTTCCTCTTTTAAGCGTTCAAGTAAAATTTTACTTGGCTTTACAAAAATAGTTTGGGTAATCGCGTTTTTTTTTTTCTTAAACTATAAGGCTTTCATTTGTTCACTAATCTGTCTAGTAAAGCGGTTTTCTTTTGAAAAAGCTGCTGTGTACATGAAATTGAGATATTTCATTTCACCATCATATAATTTTTACAATTGTCACCATAAGAAGTTCATCTACTAAGCCTGATTCATATCAGACGCTATTTTAAACACCGCTATTTATAAAAAGCAATTTTCGTATTGGTTAAACAAAGAAAAATACTGCAAACTATTACTAAACATTTATATTAAAGAAAGTGGTATTTAAATTATTGAATACGCTGGTTCCTGACTTTCTCTTGAGATGTAAAGCAAAAAATTAAAAATGTTTATGTTTATTTATGTTTATATATATATATATATATATATATAATATATATATATATCAAAAAGCACTTCTCAAAATTATTGGTGATTATTGAAAAAAAAGTTGCAAATCTGGCAAAAGTGCTGAGCAGTCACCACTTTTTTTTTTTTTTTTTTTTTTCATTAATCGTTTTTAGTACAGCACTTCGAAAGAATAATACAAAGATTACTTTACATGAAAAGTGATATTCGATGCAGTGGCTGCCGATAACTGTGTAATAAGTTTATTAATCATGGAGATTTCACTATAACAAAAAATATTAACACTTTCGCGACCACATGTTTTTGTCTTTTTGACAGCAATGTGGGCGTTATTCTTCTAAGTTACAATATTTTCAATCAATTTCTAAGAACAAAATTTTCAATATTCAGATTCATATTACAAATGAATGTACATTATAACTGTACTCTTTCTAATCAAAATATTCACATCCATAGTATATTGGTTGTACAAATATGAATATTGTGTATATTTTTAAGAAATAAATGACATACAAATTGCAAAAGAAACGCCCACTGTTGGAGCTACAGCAGAGCTGCCAACCTAATCCGGCAAATTGTTTGTACCGCCCCTTTTTCTACACCACTTAATTTTTAGAGAATTTGTATTCTTAATTCATCGTAAATTTATTTGAAGAGAATTACTCTAAAAATTAAGTGGTGTAGAATAAGGGGCAATACTAACAATTTCCCGGATTAGGTTGGCAGCTCTGCTACAGATTTTCAAATGACGTGAATCTACGTCAGCGGTCGCGAAAGTGTAAAAAACAAATAAAAGAGTATCCGTAAACTTGATAAAAATATTCATAAATAATAATCAGCAGACATAGATAATTTTTCTGGTGTTTCTCATGTATTTAAATCGTACTTACATTGTATTTTTATAGCGATACATTCAGCAATAATCTTTTTCAATTATCCATCCAATATATAAATCATAATTCTATTAAAACTGTTTTTTACTCACAAAAACTAAAATTTAAAATAATTACATAAATACAGGATATACATTAAAAACTAATTAACAGAAATCAAAATTACTTTTGTGTTTTCGTAAACTGCTAACGATATATATATATATATATATTTATAATTATAACTAAAAATGACAGATTTAAATGTATTAATATGTCTGATATACACCTTTTGTTTCAATTTTTTTTCTTTTAAGAGAGAGTGTCGTTTTGTAGAAAGTATTTTGTTTATATTTTCTGAGGTGAGTATATTTTTTTCTTTCATTTTAGAAATCTACTAAAGACAATAATCCCTCCGTAAACAAGTGTAATTCACCCTAAGGCAGTAAACATTGAACTAAAAAAAAAGAAGAGACTATGATTTTTTGTTTAGATTCGTTTTGCTAAACCTCAAGTGTTTCTTTTTGTTTTATGTATTATATACAAAAATGTAAATAAATTTTCAAGGATTTTTATTTTGAAAAACGAAAAAAAAAATATATATATATAAATATAAATAAATAAATAAATAAATAAATAAATAAAATAAATAAAAACAGATATAGTACCGATGCCAAATGTTCTTGTGGTAGCTATTCAATGCGACTATTTTTTAATAATAATTTTCCCACAGTACAATAATACGAACTGTTTTTTTTTTAATAACGTTCTTCTTAGACATACAAGATTAATTTATGCCAAAAGTTTCTATTTAAAAATAGCAACATTTTCACGTTGTCGAATATCTATCTCCAATATGTAATCAAGATTAAATAAGAAGGAAATTACTTTTATAATAATAATAATAATAATAAAATAATATAAAGTGATGTGAGAGAAGGCGGGTAGAAACAATGTTACAAAATATGTTAGAAATTTTAGAAGCCCTGATTTCTTTTTATATCTTATGAATGAAGCATATTTTCTAGACAACACTGAGCAGCGTATGGTGCCCTGAGATTATATTTACAATTGTGATCTATCATTTTAGAATAGTGAATTTTGAAACAGTTTATGAACTAGCTTTTATAATTAAAACAAAGAACACTATCTTTAAAAATTTAGTTGCAAACTTTTTAAACTTACTCTGGAATGTTGTTAAATCTCGTCCTTTTTTCACACCGTGTTCATTGTAGAATATTTTTCCTCACAGTTACTCGTATTTGTACCATAACCTCCGGTGTATAATCCGCAGGTATGATACGTCATTTCTCCACTAGAAATTTTATTTAACAGAAAAATCTATACTTTTTCAAAGAAACAGCTCGAACAAATATAACTTTATCAAATAACACTTCTGTAAAACTCACTTATATGATTTGCAGAATATACGCAGTAAAATACGGTATATTAAAGAAAATCACTGTAAAAAGAATACTGTGGGAATTAAAGCCGTATATTTACAACATTCAGGAATAAATTTTAAAAGCTGGCAGCTATGCCTAAATAAAAAAAAAATCTAGAAATATGGGAAAATACGAAGCTTACGTTATGCAACTTGAATCATGATTAAATAAAGTTTAAAAGTGCTACAAATCAGTATAATTGAAATTTAATTTTTCCGACAGAGTGAAAATAATGCCTGGACCGGGACTCGAACCCCGTATCTTTGACTTACAAGGTCAAAGCTCTACCAATTGAGCTATCCAGGCCGACATCCCGGTCAGCATTATTCACTCAGACAACCTTTTTGGCAGGAACAATCTGGTCTATCATTTAGATAGCTCAACAGAAATAAGCCGCAGGAAATGGAAAACACCATTAAACAATGGGAGAATGAAATACAATTTTAATAAAATCACACAATCAACTGTGGAAGAAAATCATATTTATTGAAATTTAATTTTTCCGACAGAGTGAAAATAATGCCTGGACCGGGACTCGAACCCCGTATCTTTGACTTACAAGGTCAAAGCTCTACCAATTGAGCTATCCAGGCCGACATCCCGGTCAGCATTATTCACTCAGACAACCTTTTTGGCAGGAACAATCTGGTCTATCATTTAGATAGCTCAACAGAAATAAGCCGCAGGAAATGGAAAACACCATTAAACAATGGGAGAATGAAATACAATTTTAATAAAATCACACAATCAACTGTGGAAGAAAATCATATTTATTGAAATTTAATTTTTCCGACAGAGTGAAAATAATGCCTGGACCGGGACTCGAACCCCGTATCTTTGACTTACAAGGTCAAAGCTCTACCAATTGAGCTATCCAGGCCGACATCCCGGTCAGCATTATTCACTCAGACAACCTTTTTGGCAGGAACAATCTGGTCTATCATTTAGATAGCTCAACAGAAATAAGCCGCAGGAAATGGAAAACACCATTAAACAATGGGAGAATGAAATACAATTTTAATAAAATCACACAATCAACTGTGGAAGAAAATCATATTTATTGAAAATTAATTTTTCCGACAGAGTGAAAATAATGCCTGGACCGGGACTCGAACCCCGTATCTTTGACTTACAAGGTCAAAGCTCTACCAATTGAGCTATCCAGGCCGACATCCCGGTCAGCATTATTCACTCAGACAACCTTTTTGGCAGGAACAATCTGGTCTATCATTTAGATAGCTCAACAGAAATAAGCCGCAGGAAATGGAAAACACCATTAAACAATGGGAGAATGAAATACAATTTTAATAAAATCACACAATCAACTGTGGAAGAAAATCATATTTATTGAAATTTAATTTTTCCGACAGAGTGAAAATAATGCCTGGACCGGGACTCGAACCCCGTATCTTTGACTTACAAGGTCAAAGCTCTACCAATTGAGCTATCCAGGCCGACATCCCGGTCAGCATTATTCACTCAGACAACCTTTTTGGCAGGAACAATCTGGTCTATCATTTAGATAGCTCAACAGAAATAAGCCGCAGGAAATGGAAAACACCATTAAACAATGGGAGAATGAAATACAATTTTAATAAAATCACACAATCAACTGTGGAAGAAAATCATATTTATTGAAATTTAATTTTTCCGACAGAGTGAAAATAATGCCTGGACCGGGACTCGAACCCCGTATCTTTGACTTACAAGGTCAAAGCTCTACCAATTGAGCTATCCAGGCCGACATCCCGGTCAGCATTATTCACTCAGACAACCTTTTTGGCAGGAACAATCTGGTCTATCATTTAGATAGCTCAACAGAAATAAGCCGCAGGAAATGGAAAACACCATTAAACAATGGGAGAATGAAATACAATTTTAATAAAATCACACAATCAACTGTGGAAGAAAATCATATTTATTGAAATTTAATTTTTCCGACAGAGTGAAAATACTGCCTGGACCGGGACTCGAACCCCGTATCTTTGACTTACAAGGTCAAAGCTCTACCAATTGAGCTATCCAGGCCGACATCCCGGTCAGCATTATTCACTCAGACAACCTTTTTGGCAGGAACAATCTGGTCTATCATTTAGATAGCTCAACAGAAATAAGCCGCAGGAAATGGAAAACACCATTAAACAATGGGAGAATGAAATACAATTTTAATAAAATCACACAATCAACTGTGGAAGAAAATCATATTTATTGAAATTTAATTTTTCCGACAGAGTGAAAATAATGCCTGGACCGGGACTCGAACCCCGTATCTTTGACTTACAAGGTCAAAGCTCTACCAATTGAGCTATCCAGGCCGACATCCCGGTCAGCATTATTCACTCAGACAACCTTTTTGGCAGGAACAATCTGGTCTATCATTTAGATAGCTCAACAGAAATAAGCCGCAGGAAATGGAAAACACCATTAAACAATGGGAGAATGAAATACAATTTTAATAAAATCACACAATCAACTGTGGAAGAAAATCATATTTATTCGCACGGCCTCACTTTTTAATAACTACATTTCCACCAGTAGTAATTTGAAATTAGTTTTTTTCTTAAACGTACACTGTACATCTAAACAGAAATCTATTTTTAACACTCGCTGGCAACTTAGCACTTTTTGACTACAGGGGAAATTTAATATATTTTTTAATTTTATATAACCCTTAACTGCCGTGTGTTGCCTTTCGGCAATATATCCAATTTCGTCTTCTAAAACACTATTAGAATAATATTGAAACTCTAGTGCCTAATATTGCCAATAAATAACATACTGATAGAATTATTAAATCAATTTTCCTCATGTAAAGGCAACACTAGTGTTAAAAATTATTACATGGTAAAGTATGTAGTCCATATTTAGATTTTTATGAAGGAAAAATTATTATTTTAATTAAAGATTAATATTGCCGAATGGCAACAAATTTCTTTTTTAGCTGTAAATCACGCTTAATGTATGAATTTTAAAGTAATTTTCCCATGATTTATTGAAGAAATGAAAGCCAAAAAACATTTTTTAATTGATTTTTTTTTTTTCTTTAATCAGGCATTTAAGGGTTAATAAATGAAAACTGTTACAGTTCGCTCATTAAATAAAAGCAAATATTTTTTTTTTCTGGTAGCCAAAAATTGCTAAGTTGGCAACTATACCCTCGCAGTTCTATCATCAAGACGTTACTGGAGAAAATTTGCTTAAAGTACCACTTGGCGCGTATTACAAAAATCGCCAACATGAAGGTCTTATTGTATTGTTTAGAAATTGCAACATTCTACCGGTTACGTAATGAGGGCTGCCACAGGTGACTTTATTTTTATTCTTTCTGTACCACTATTTCCAAAAAAATAAAATTTATAACATGTTTATGCAGATAAATCAGCAGTTTGCTTGGATAAATTGTTATAAATTTTACGTTATGGAAATAATGGTAAATAAATAAATAAATAAATAAATAAATGCTTTGGGCAGCCCTGCGTAGTAGAGCGAGTTTTCCGGAGAATAAAACGAAATTCTAAATATGTACGAAAACAAATAGTTTAAACGGAAAAAAAAAAATGTAGTAAAACATAGTTTTTATAATATTGTTTTTCAAAATACACTAAGCGAAATGAAATTTAATTAAAGAAAATCACTCAGAACACAATTTCAATTAAGAACAATTGCAAATTTTTATGAAAATATACAACACACCTATCAGGGTTCACATTTCGTGAGCTTCGCTCTTAAGAATCCTATAACAATGTCACAGAATACCCAACCTCAGAGCTGCCAACCTAATCCGGCAATTTGTTAATACCGCCCATTTTTCTACACCACTTAATTTTTAAAGTAATTTTCTTCAAATATATTTGCGATGCATTAAGAAGAAAAAAACTCTAAGAAATGACTGGTGTAGAAAAAAGGGCGGCACTAACAATTTGTCGGATTAGGTTGGCAGCTCTGTAACCTTATTGTGCATGATTCGGAGAATAATGTAAAAATCGACAATACAACAACGGGTTCTTTTATATTAATCCTTTACCGTCGGCATATTTTCTTATTTTCAACAATTTCCCCGCCTTTGGCCTTCCTTATAAACGATAGCATAGTTGCCAACATTTTAATTTATTCCGGATCATTCTTAGCCTCGCCTTTAAACCGCACCACTTTATTTATTGAATAATTTCCTCCATTACAAAACTACGATTTTAAAAAAAAAAAAAAAAAAAAAAAAAAAAAAAAGTTACTCTTAATAAAACTGTAAATAATTACTCTTAATATTTTATGCTTAGATTTTGAGCTAATTTAAATATTTATAACATTTTAGAAATTACAATTTGCACTTTGTAATAAATGTTGAATGTTAATAATATATTAGTATTTTATGTTTCGATCAGTTTTCTGGCCTAATCATTATAAATACTTATGGGGTGGAGGTCAAAATGACCACCCACTTTGAGGCATTTAAGTAGTATTATAATCTTAGTAATGCGATGGTTAAATCTGATACAAAACAAATCTATATATACAATTTTTTTTTCTAAAATATTTTAAAAAGGACTTTCATTATCACTTTGCTGGTTTCGTAAAATGACTAAAAAATTTAATCTTTATAAAACAACTGAAAAGTCCAAACATTAAAATGCATTTTACAATATTTTCAATATTTATTTAAACATTTATTTTTAGTTACTGAAGTACCATTAAATTCATTCACGAAGGAATTAATTTAACCTATTTGTCCTTATCTGTATTGGCAGCTTTGCTATAAATGATAACTAACCAGAAAACCGTTCTTTACTGTAATAATAAAAAAATCCAAACAAGCATCATTAGGAAGAGCATATATAAACATGTTTTTTGAAACATAAAATAATTTCCCTCGCCAGCTCATCTTCGAGTTATAAGCTCTGAAATTTCTCTTTTAATTGGTCTGAATCGATAAAACCACGCCTTACTGAAATAATGAATGCAATCTAAAACAAGCAGAAATTGAAAGGGCATAGACTAAACCTGTTGTTTGTCGCATAAATTAGTTGCCCATTTAAGCTTTGACATATATTCTATCAAGTTATAATGTTTAAAAATTAGCTAATGTCGAATCTAAAAATTGATAAAAATTATAGTTATGACAGGTTTTATCAAGACTCCTCCCACTTCTTTCTGGTTACTACATTTTTACTCGAAGATACATGTAAATTTATCGAGAACGGGCTCATGAGTGCAAACAGTTTTTGCATCAAAAATCACGTCAGATTATGCCCTCTGGAATGAACATCGTTTAATTGATTTCTATTTTTACACAATTGCGATGGTTTCCTGGTAAGAAATATAAATACAAGGAAAAATTTATTATTAAATTATCACGTCAGATATAATACTGTCCGTTTTCGTAAACCATGTCTACCTCTCGCGGAACGATCCTACTCGGAAAAGGGGTGATGCGTTGAATGAGATGGGCACTTAGCCAAATGCGCTTTTCGTTCTACACGTGTTCGTTTTCTTTTTATGAGTCTTCAATATTTATTTTACCTTTTCACGCGAATTTAAAGTTTAATTTTTAATTTTAATTAACAATATTTTATTTAATGTAATTTATATGACAATATGCGCGAAAAATAAAAGGTGTAAAATAATCATGATAAAAAAATCTAATGATTTGATTTAAATACGATTTTCTGTAAATTTCTGTAAAATAGAGATCCAAAAATATGGTATTTTTATTTTAGCAGTATAATTTAAAAGAAAAAAATATATTACTTTTACTACAGGTAAAGTCTACTGTAAACGTTGTTCTTTTTCTCTTCTTTTATTAATGAATTATGTAAATTTTACCTAATTTAAGTCATTTTTAATTAATTTACTACTATAATCAGTGCATGAAACAAGTGTTCAGGTATGACAGATATAGTACGAATTTAGAGATCAAGTAAGCAAATAAAAATAATTTTAACTGAAAAAAAAAAAGAAGAAGAAGAAAGAAAACAGGCATTTACTTTTAAGTTTACGGATTTTATTTTGCATCGAAGAATAAAACTGATCTTCTACACTTATTTAAAAATTACAAGGGGGAAAAATCAGCATTTTGCCTTTATACGAATATAACGAAGAAGTATCGCCTCAAAATTCAATAATGTCCTGAAAAGAAAAAAAAAGAAAAAAGAAACCGCACACTCGTAAAATGTAAACATTCTCTCATCTTCTACGCTTCTACCCTATTTTAACAAAATCAATGCAGACCTCACGCATGCGCATAGGTGAGCAGGGTCACAGCTAACGAAAACAAACAATATATTCAAAGTGTATCACCAGGAAAGTGTATATTTTGTAATGTAAAGGAACAGGGTATTCTTATTTTTCTATTTTTCATGTTTCAGTTATAACTGCAGTGCTTTTTTATATACTTGTCTTACAATGAGACAATTCAAATAACTTGTGCATTTGATGAAAAATAATATCAAAACATATTTACATGTAAATTGCAGATTCAGCATGACGAGGGAAAAAAAAAAAAAACTTTTAGGTATTCTATAAATTGAAAAGTACTTCTGAACAAGAATTGACTGATATTTTTGTATTTGTCTACACTGAAATATTCCATATTTTGATTAAAGTAAATACGCATTCATGAAAAAATTGAATATATATTATTTAGAAATTTATGAATTATTTAGAAGCAGTTTTATTTTCTACGTTTAGAAAAGAAAAGTATGAATTCGTCAAAGGAATGAAGTTTAAAACTTTCTATTTCGATATAAAGCTTAAATATTTATCTTAAATATTTATTTTTCAAGAAACTAGACTGAGGTGAAAAACAAAACGATTTTGATATTGATTTTTAGATTTAGAATTCCATTTATAATATATTTTATAACATTTTTTATTACTTATGGAAGAATATACACTTTCATGAAGTGCAATATTACAGAGAAATTCAAATAATTTATATGAGCTTAAATAATAATGTTTTAAATTTACATTAAAAATGTATGTATCTAGTTTTTTTAATTTTATTTTCCGTTATGTTATTTTTAACAATAGTATAAGATTTGAGATTGGTTTCACCATAAAATTAGTAGCTGTTAAGTACTAAAAACCATGAGTTTTATCAGGATACCTTGCATCAGAAAACTGGAAAGTTTAGACTATCCCTGTTTCAAAATACTTATCCTTTGCTAATTGAGCGATGTAAAATTATAAAAAATAAATTTTCTTTTCAAAATTTCGATATTTAAAATATTACAAAGGGAAACACAGAATTTACAAAGGCAAGAGAAAATAATATAACTACGTATAAAAGAAAATATGTTCAATGACATGAAATAGAACTAAGATCTTCCACAAATAGTAAAATGTCCTCTCTGACATTTAGGTTCATTAAACAAAAAAATGAAAAGAGCTATTTATTTAGAGAAACCATAAATAATTAGCAAAAACTTTTAAAAGGAAGATATATATACAGAGCCTGATTAAGGGGGAAGCACACATTATTTATACTTACACCGTTATTTTTTAACAAATACTTTCCTCCTATAATAAACAGAAAATTCTCATTAAAAATTATTCTAAAAGAAATCTGGTGTCTAATAACGGTGAGTAAATTGGATTGTTTTACACCGTTCATTTTTAATAAAAAATATTTCCTGGTCAAAGCGTGGAATTTCTATGACATGAAGTAAAAAATAATTGTAAAAATATTCCGGTGAGAGCGGAGATAATGTGTGCTTCCCCCTTAATCAGGCTCTGTATATATATACAATAATTTACGGCTCTGTAGCTTCTTTATAGATATGAGACATGCCAAGAATATTCCAAAACTTATGAAAGTGAAAGTGGCACCGTTGTGAAGTTTGTGTAATTCATTCTGGTAGGAATTTTGAACACTTTCTGTAATAGCGAACTTTTTCTAATGCAAAACTCATCATAGAAATTATTTCTGTTACACTATAATGTACAGTCACCCAAAAAAAAAACGCCACCCCCCCACCTAATTTCGCCGTAAGTTATCGTAGAAACATTTGACTGGTACCGATCGATTTCTAATAACGTCTAGTTTATAACGGTATAGTTAAATTTTGCCTAAGGGGTCATCTACATATTAAAACTGGCATTAACTTCATTTTCTTCAATGGCAACCCCTATTTTTGACTTCATATTCAGATTTCTGAGATCAAGGCGGTTCGAAAAACATACCTATTTATATACCTTAAATCAATTTTAAGTAGAGTTACACGTGAAAATGTATTAGGGGTCCGTCTATACATTTAGAAAATATAAATCACGATCTACCACCCAGTATACATTATTTATTAAGTTTCACACCGGAAAAAAGTTTCAGAAATGTTAGTTATAAAACAAAAAAAATGACTAATTCACAGAACTTTCTGAATTAGTTTATGAATTAAAAGATTTTTATTGGTTTCTATTGATTAAACATCAGATAGCATAAACATCATACGAAGAAAATTAAATAGCTTGAATAGATATTAAAATATCTATCAAAAGAAAAAAAAAAAAAAAAAAAGGTGAATGGTTTTAAATTTGTTTGAAAATTCAAAATTATTTTAACTCAAGCTGCCGTATAATTGTCTGAAACGGCGGCACTCAACCTGGTTCCCACGGCCGTTTCACAGTGACAATGGGAGTTTGTTCTGATACTGCAGTACTTTCATTTTCTTTAATTGACTTTTTTAAAATATTAAAACAGATTTTTTTTATTTTTATTTATTTATTTTTTTAATTAATTATTATTATTATTTTTTTTCATGACATTATTAAAAACTTTTACATAAATCTCCACGGTATTCTTTTGCTTTTATATTTTATAATGTGTAACAAATTAATATGCAAAATAATAAATCCTACTACTTAATGGGATGTTCTAAAATTCTACACTTTAACACAGATACCGAAGTGGACGGTGGGTGTAGAAAGGCTGAATACCCTTAATCTAAATCTTCACTTGAAAAGGTCAAAATGTTACACAACTCATTTTTTTTAAGGAAAAAAGATGAAGATAAGGAGGAGAAGGAAAGATCAAAACGAATATAAAGCATATTAAACGTTAATACCCTTTAAACACTGGAAAAAGGCGGGGTTTCGTATTGTGTGTCATTTGGGAGCTGTAGAGTGCCAGAAAATTACTTTATGTAATAAAACTTTTCATTTAAAGGGTATTTAAAGCAGCATTATATTTAATACATAGACTATTCAGAAAAAAAGTTCCATTCATCTGGTTCATGAAAAATAAAGAACATTTTCTGGCATTGCTCTATGTATATACATTCTTGTCAACCTATCCCGGAAGATTACTGGTCCCTCCCCTTTCTGTACATTTTTTTCACTTCAGTCTTTTTAGAGCCGTGTCAGCCATCGGTGGCTGACACTGATCTTTCCATTTAGGCTAAGTCAGCCGGCAGTGTAAAATATGATATAAAACTACAGAACTTACATAGTTTTAAGTAATTACTGACAATTTATTTAAAATTTACTTCATGGTTTTTTTTTTTTTTTTAATAGGATTTTTATAGGATTATATCGTTGAGGCCTAATGGGGTTTATTGAAACTCGATAAACATAACACGCTTCTAAGCAGCACGTGTGGCCTGAATGGGATTTCCATAAGAATTCGCGTGGCGCTCAATGAGTTAATCGTAAATGTATTTGAAGTTAATTACTCTAAAAATTAAATTGTGTACACACAGGGGCGGGAACTAACAATGTTACGGGTTAGGTTGGCAAGTATGCATATATATTTTGCTTGATTTATAAAAATTTATAACACATTTTCTTCTTTTTTTTTTAGTATTTTGTGTTTATATCTTTCATTAAAAATAAATACAATATTCATATATAAACATTTCCATACAGTAATGTATATAAACATATTGATTAAAGAAGATTTGTTGATATTATATAATTATTCTTCTATCTGTATAATATATTAACACAAATATATTTTGTAAATTTCGCAGCATCGAAAAACAGCAACATAGCTTCCATATCAAGGCTTAATGTAAATAGGACGTAAGCGTACTGTAGCTAGTGTTGAAATTAGAAAAAAAAAAAAAAAAAAAGAATAACAGTGGGCTAAAAGTACGCCGGAATAAATTAAAATGTTGTTTATTCTGGTTATTCAGGTGATATCACTCGTGCTAAATAGCTGGATCCGCCCTCTCTTAAGCTCAGGTTCAGCTCATCATAAAAATATTGTTTTTAATATCTGCCGCACCAAAATGTTCAAAACACAAATGCCAATTTTCATATATTTTGAAATCTTCCCGTTTCAACTTTAAAAGCATTTAGCTTAATTTATTTTATTTTGAATTTTTAAATTTAGACGTTTAAAGTCTTTTAAATGAAATTTCAGGATTCTGTAAGATCAATATCTATATATTTGAAAGTAATAAGACAATTCCTTTGTTTTAAATTTTTATTCCATAATAACTGTGACTTTAAATTCGTGATCTGAAATTGAAAATAAATACTATTGAGCTATGTTCCAATAATAGATCTTATAAACTTAAAAAAAAAAAAAATAATAATAAAGCAATTTTTCACTATTTGATTCTGTATTAAAAAACTTTTAATAGAAATTTGATATTTTATTATGTTACATTATGGGATAAATTTTAAATAACACAAAGCTTACAAACGGTACAGTAACCAAATGCAAATATGTCACAACAAAATTTAAACAGAAAATTTATGGTAAAAAATCTGTTTAAAATTATTAAATATTCATAATAATAATAATAAAACGATTGTCGAATGCATAATTGCTGTTTCATGCAATCAGTTTCGCTGTACCGTGTTTTCTAAAACAAGATATTTAACTAGAGGTGTACGTACTCTTGAATATTGATATGCGAAAAAAAGTGAAACAGGGTTAAAATAGAATTTTAGCAGCGAAAAACTAGAAAAAGATATTTAATACTTATGAAGAAAGACTTAACATATTAGGATGGGATTTATTCTTCTCTTGTACCGTAAGCCACGCCTTTTCACAAATTTTCTAAAACTTTATAATATAAAGCAAAATAATTTTGCATATTTGTAATTAAATCATTTAAGTTTTGTCTTCAATAATCGATGTAGTAAATACCATTGTGATTTATGCATACCAGCGTCACATACAGAGTCAAATAGGAATATGCAAATTTGTCTTTTTTTTTAAATAGTGTTTCAGCGAATCAGAGGCGGGGCTTCTTTTCTTTTGAAATTCTTTCACAATCACTCGCCTACATTGTGATAACTTTACAAAAATATGCCAATTTGTATAATAAACATCGAAATATTGCTTAGGAAACAATAAAAATAACATAAAGGTAAATTAAAATAGCTTTCCGTCAAATTATATACAAACATTTCCTTATAGAGGATACAGATTATAACAAGTGACGGCCCCCTAACAGGAATAAAAAGTGAAATATCACTGTAACTCAAAAAATAATGTTAGGAACGAGCTGTAAATTTGGAAACCCATGTTTTTGATGATGCCCGTTCTATTCGTGCGAAAATTAACATAGGTCATAATTCATAATTTTTTCAAATATGAATTTATTAATAATTTTCATAATTCAAAAAATGTTTTTTTAGCAAAAATTTGCATGGAATATGTTTGGGTCACTTCATTCTAACGAATAAAAAAAAACAGAATTTAAATATCATAATTATTTCGGAAGATATGATTTAATGTTTGTCACATTCATTTAACATTAGCATCCCCAAACTTTGACAGCTTATAACTCTATGAAAAATTGAGCGAAATATATAAACTATACCATTTTCCGTGATGATTTGATCCAAAGAATTCAAATAAATTATAAAAAATGGGGGTTACCATTGAAAAAAATGAAGTTGATGTCAGTTTTAATATGTAGACGACCCCCTAAGTAAAATCTAACTATAACATTATAAACTAGACGTTATTACAAACTGATTGGTACCAGTCGCATGTTTCTACGATAATTTATGGCAAAATTAGGTGGGGGGGTGGCGTTTTTTTTTTGGGTGACTGTACCGTACTTACCTTACATACCGTAGTACCGTGCGTACGTATGATCCGCATGTCAGCAAAATCGGATTCCTGCCCGAAATTTTGCTTAACAGACAAGCCTGTTTCTTACAAGGAAGGTCTCCAAAGACGCATACTCATTTTTTTTTTTTTTTAATTACAGAATACTCTTATTATAAGGTTATGTATGTTTATAAAAAAAATTCCGGCAGAGTCATTGTATATCATCTGTAAAAAAATATTAAAAATTTCCGATTATTGGCTATTTATTGCTCGTTTTCAACACAATGAAAACTGATGCAAAAAGGTTTTTGATAAATACTCATTAAAGAAAAAAAAAATTCCATACTCTTCATTCTGAACTACTTTATGAAAGTTTATTTTAAATAAATACACTTTTATAACTACAATTTTGCCATATACATTTATAAGTAAACCTAACGATCAAATTATACAACCTTTAGTTTAACGTGAAATAACTAAGCTTAAGTTTTACTTGAATGTTAAATATCATGGCTTAAACTAAAATAGTGCGTACATTTATTTATATTGCATAATAAATTAAAAAGAACGTACATAACAGTTTAAAAATGAAACATCTGTAAGCGACAATCACTTATCAGTGCGCTATTTTGTGCTTTCGAAAAATACCAATTTCACAACCAGTAATTTAGATCGAAATTTAAAATGATAAAAAATATTTCAAACTTAAATTTAAGCCTCAAATTTCAGTATAGATTACACACAAATATTGAAAATTTACATTTTCTTTATAATAATTTACATTTTATTACACTGGTTAGATAAAATTTACCAACTAACTTTATTTAACTCTACATACCAAATTAATTTAAATAAGTTTAACTTAAAAAAATACATTTGTATAATTGCAAGTTTTTAACCACGTATCTTTTATTAATTTATTCAAACATTAAACCAAATTTTAATGGAAAATTATTATAAATAAATAAATAAATAAATTCTTACTGAGTTTAAATAATAATTATAATTTAGGAGGGGGAGTAAAACAAGTCTTTGGTTTAGCAAAAATTCACAAAAACAAATTTATTTTTATGACCATAAACATTGATATTAAAAAACACTTCATTAAAAGATGTAATTCTAACCCCCCCCCCCTTTCACAAAAAAAAAAATACATCTTTTTTTTTTTTTTTTTTTACTCTACGATTAGTTACATTTTCTATTTGTGTCTCTCAATGGTACAATTAACGTATTTTTTTTTTACATATTTAAACTTCGTTTGAACACTTTTTAAACTACGACATAAATTTCCAGAATTCACGTTATGCCAGCAATTTGCAGCCTTTTTATATTCTCATGATATATATAAATTTATTTTGATGTTTCAGTAGTATACTCGTTCAGAATTTTACGATATTTTGTTAGACGAAGGATATAAATAATTAGGAATACCTTCAAATTTTTCATAACTCACTGAGTAATATTATTATTTTTTTTAATATTTCAGCAATGTGGACTTAAATATCATGGTTTAATTTCTTTTTCTGTAGCATTTGTGAGTTCCATATTTTTCTATGTATTATTTATGCAGCATCCAAACAGCATTGTACGCGTTAATTTTAAAAGATATGGTTTTCAATAAAAAACTAAAATAAATTTAATTTTTCAAACTGTAAAATTTGTTTTAAACGTTAACTAAAAGAAAAAATAAATGTTTGCAACATTCAAAATACAGAATATTTCTCATTTAAAAATTAAAAAATTAAAAATATGTATAACTTAACCGTCTATTTAATTTCAATTTAAATATTTGCATCTCGAAAGATTTAAAACAAAGGAAAAAAAAAAGGAAGATTTTTCAAAGCTGAAATGAAATACTTTTAACACATGCCTATAATATACGAGCTTGTATAATAAACAGGCCACTATTTCATTGATTAATTTCAAACTATATTTTCTATAAAGCTATTCAGAAAAATTTGTTTTGTAAGAAATTCATAAACGCTTTAAAATCACTTGTATTTTGAGGGAAAGGAGTTGCTCGCCAAACCGCATGCACTTTTTGTCTTTTTGCGCCAAAATTTGAAAGTTTTTTTTTTTTTTTTTTTTTTTTGTTAAGAATTTTTAGTGGTATTCCGCAGATAAATTTGACTGATCTTGTATTACCTACACAAGTAGCATCTCTGTAATGTTTCTCACAATATTCAGAGAGGAGGATTAATCCTTTGCGGCGCAAGGTAATTGGGTTAAATTTTAAATTCTTACTGAGTTTAAATAATAATCATAATTTAGGAAGGGGAATAAAACAAGTCTTACACTGCCACCGGAATTCATGGATAAAATTAAACGAAATTTTAACTTTAAAAATAATGGCTTTTTCTGTTACGTTATATAGGTAAATTTTGTCGAGAGATATCCGGGATGAGTTTTTGAAGCTGGAGCTTAATAGTTGCTTCCTCGCTGCAAAGACAGCGCGTCACACATTGTTAAGGAGACCTTCCCTGCTAGTAAAGCTTTGTCTAGATCAAATACACGATGCCTGTAAATTGAATTTTCTGGTGTGACGAAATAAATGTAATGCATACCCTCCAACATCCTAATTAATATTCCGTAGTATTGTTAGTCCCGCCCTTTTTCTCCCACCAATACATTTTTAGAGTAATATTCTCCAAATGCAATTGCGATTAAATTAGAAGAAAAATACTCTAAAAATATTGCTAGCAATACTACGGAATAGTAATTAGTATGTTGGAGGGTATGGTAACGTAATATAAATGTAAGACAAGTCATGCAAAGAAATATTTTCGCTTCCACCAGTATTTTCCAATAACAATCATTATTCTTTCTAATTGCAAAATTTTCTGTCAGTTTATGATATAGATTTTTGTATTGTAATGGTGAAAATCATACTTGAATATGACTGATACTACATTTTAATGTAGAATTATGGTAAAGCGTTGTTGTTTCAGTCTTTTTCCTATGTTTCTTTAACCCTTTGCCGTCCTTAATGCTCTAAACAGTGTTGCCAAATTTCGGGACTCTTTTACTCAACTTCCGCCAATAATTTTGAGAAGTGATATTTGTTATACATAATGGACGAATATCCTTCAAAATAATTTGGCAACCGTTGCAGTTAAAATTTAGCGGTGGATATTGACACTTAGTTGTATTTATTGCCAACCTAACCTGGAAGATTGTTAGTCCCGTCCCTTTTTGTACACCACTTATTTTCTAGAGTAATTCTCTTCAAATATTTTTACGATTAAATGAGAAGAAAAGTCCTCTAAAAAAGACTGGTGTGAAAAAATAGGCGGAAAGGGGCGGGACTAACAATCTTCATACTTGCCAACATCCTAATTAATATTCCGTAGTGTTGTTAGTCCCGCCCTTTTTCTCACACCATTAAATTTTTAGAGCAATATTCTGCAAATGCATTTACGGTCAAATAAGAAGAAAAATACTCTAAAAAGATACCGGTGTAAAAAAGAAGGCGGGGCTAATAATACTACGGAATACTAATTATTGGCAAGTATGAATTTTCCGTGTTCGGTTGGCAAGTATGCAGCAGTAACTAGATTTGTTATTATATTTCAAACAAATTACGTTTGTATTCCATTTCTTTTCATTTGGATTCTTTATTAAATATTTTTAATAAACTTTCCTCATACTTTTATCTAATATAAGTAAAATAATAAAGTTATGTATTAAAACATAACAAATATGCTTGAAAACATTCTTAGACATTTAAAACAGGGTTTCCGTGGTCTATAGTTTTATATACCACTAATTATGGATAGCAACATTTTCGTATAATCCTACAGTAGAAGTAGACAATTTGAAAAAAGTTTATTTATGTAGAATCATGATAAAATAGTCCTTAGAAAAAATAAGGTCGTTGGAAAACATTTTATTTTAATTACTTCTTCTAAACAATTTTATAGATCAAATTCTGATAATGACATACTTTATTTTATTTTAATTATTTTAGTCAAAATATTTCTTCTAAACAATTTTATTGATCAAATTCTTATAATGACATAGGTAACGGCAGCACTCCTTTAAGGCAGTGTTGCAAGAATTAAACGATCTTTTTAATTTTTTCAATACTTATTTACGCGCCTACTGTATTTATTTGATAATAATACATTTTACGTAAAATATCAAAACATTATAAAGTATGTAAAATGAAATGTTCGTAAAAATAGTCACAAATATCCCAATTGCCAAATTTTACGCAATTTCAATACCAGTATTTATTTTAAAAAAAAATGTATTTTATTTAAAGTCTAAAATTTTTGAATTCAATAAGACACTTAAAAGTATTTTTTAAGAGTTATATTTTAAATTCGTAATAGTTCCAACTATGACAAAAAAAAAAAAAAAAAATGTAACGTATTTACCCAAGAAATGTAATGTAACTCAAGGGTTCTTAGTAATCACTGTTCGGAATACCGCATTTTGTATAGTAATCTTCATTAATCGTTCGTAGCACATATTTTGAAAGAATAATACAAAGATTGCTTTATTTAAAAAAATGGTATTCCAAATAGTAACAGTTGAGAATCTTACAATCATTAAAGAGTCATGACATACATAAAGAAAGAAAGAAAAGCAAAAGAAAACTAAAAGAAAAATTCAAATTTATAACTGTGCATTTTTGTAATGATTAAAATTGAAAAAAAAATGTATTTAAAAAAATATTTTATATTATTCTATTTAAAAATTTAATAAATTAATCCATATTTGACCACCGTCCTAAAAATAGGACACCATCCATAAGTGGTATTTGTATAAATTACTTTGAATATTTTAATTCAAATTAAAGGCGATATATTATTTTAAAGTCCAATAAATACATGTGTATCTTTATCGTTAGATTCAAGTAAAGTTTAATATACATATATATATATATATATATATATATATATTTAAATTACGATTTTTGAAGATTTATTCATTACATTTTCAACACATTATTACTTAAAAAGGTTTTTCGTTCAAGAATAATGGGCATATAAATTTATTGATTTAATATTCTACACTTTTGTACTGGTAAAACAATCATATAAATGTATATATGTATATATAGATGTTCTATTTTCCTTATATTTCCGACTGTCCTATTTTTAAGACAGCCTGTACTGATTAAGCTAATGAAACGTTGGTAAGTTTTTGGATTTTGTGTGCATACATAGGCTTAAAGAAACGTATAGTTAAAATTTTACGAAGAAAAAAAAACATTTTTCCAATCCTTTGTACAATATGGGTTAAGATTCAATAAGTGCAAAATATTTCTTATTTTTTCCTAGTACATATTGAGCAATTTCACATCAGACAATAGAGCCATTTTCTCTGAAAAAAGACATTTCTTTGAATAAAGAGTAGTTAAAGCATTTTTTTTTTTTTTGTAATTAAATAGAATAGTAATTGTTCTTAAAAAGTACTCATGGAAAAGGAAATTTTACTTTATGTGACTGACATTACATTCACATGGATCTGCCTTAGTTTTTGGCGTATAATCCGCAGGTAAGGTATTTCATTCCACCGTCAGAAATTCTGTTTAACAGACAAATCTATATTATCTCGATGAAACAGCTCGTGCGGGTGTAAGTTTCTTTGTCAATTAAAATTTCTTGTACAAAACTGACTTATTTGATCTGTGGATTATACACCGAAAACTACGCTACGCATATGCTACTGCTAATAATTTACTAAAAGACAATTCACTGCAAAAAATTACTTTTCATATTAAGAGACACCAACTTCGATAGAGAAAATTAATATTTTGCTATGATACAACATATTTCTGATTTATACAATTTATTCGTACTGCAGTTATTATTAAAAAAGTTGATTAAATGCGCTTCTTAAACAATAATATTTTTAGAATTTAAAGTTTTTTTAATTAAACATTGTATGTTTAACAAACCTTTATATATATATATATATATATATATATATATATTATATAGGGGAGACCCGTGTATTATGGACCCCCTAAGCAAGAATGCTCATAAAACTTAAATTATTAAAATAAAAAGATTTAATTTGGTGGCTGCTCATTACAATTGCATAGTTACATAGTTTAAACTTGGTAAAGTTCTCTGGGAACTATTTATAATTGCAGAAAAAAATTATTTTATTTACGTATATTACACGTCCATATTACACGAACATATGTGTAATATGAACCAAGTGGTCCATAGTGGTCCTTCCCGTTCCCCAACAGTTGACACACTTGGAATTGTGAAACGAACTGTCCAGCATGTTCCCTCACACACTTGTACGTACATCTCTTGGGAATAGTAGAAATGGACGAAAAAGAAGGGGAGGTCTAAAGATTATATCCAATGGGTAGTGTGCGAAAGAAGTGATAATTTGATTACATCTGCTTCCCTGGCCTATTCTATAGCCTCAAGATTTTGAGTATGCGACATATGTACGCCGAGCATTAACAAAATCTCTCTGTTTTTATTATGGACCGCTGGTCCATATTACACAACACAGCATGGTTCATATTACACGCGTAAACAGAGCAACGTGGTTTCCAATCAAAAATCGCTATGCAAAATTGATGCCCATGAAACGCATGTCTAAATTGTTCATAAAATAAGTACATTTGCTACTATAAACGCGAAAATTATATTACAATTACCTAACAGTAGAAAGTAATACTTTCATTTTAACATACTTGTAACGTCAGTGATCATATAAAGCGAAAACTCAATTTCATAATCGTCCAAATACAGGTATGCACGTACAAGTCACTTCCTGCTTTAGATAACAATAATATTCACTTAACGCATTGAGATGTTTTCACCATCTAGTGTTGAACGTACAAATTTCCTCATGGTCCGTATTACACGACGGTCCATAACACACGGTTCTTCCCTATAACGTTTCACTGTAAACTGAAATATATATATATATATATATACTTACAAACAATCAACATAAAATTTCCAGAAATGCAATTTTTAAGGAATAAAGATACCATAATTTCTTGCGTATTTATTTCGAGTAAGATAATTCAGATTTATACCAGAAATTTTAACTAAAGCAATATTTCAACTAACGTGGCCAGCAGCCTAATATGTTTTCTTTGGGAAAATTATTTTTGAAAAGTAATTATTATCGTAAATATTGTTCTGAAATTCCGATTTCACATTTAGAAAATTCACAACAATTAAATTGTCTTCGTTTTCCAAAAATTATGTTTTTTAAATTTTAATGTTTCGTTTTAAAGCTCTAAAATGAAAAAGAAAAAAAAAAGATTTGTTTTTGCAATTTATAACTTAAAATAAAATATTAAAAATTAAAAAAATATATAATTTTTGGAAATAAAGAAAAAAAAGTTTAAACGTCTAGTTTTTCCTGAATATGAAAACAGAATTGAAAAAAAAAATACATTAGTTAATGGGTAATTTTTGAAAAAAAAGAAAAAAAAAAGAAGAAGAATAGAATAAAAGAAAGAAATCCGCCATAGAATAAAATGATGGATTACTGTTGGACACGTATTGGAAAGCATCTCCTAAACAGAAACAGCGATATTTTTACAAATAATTTCCTCTTAAACATATAATTTCATTTATCTTTTTTTTTTTTTTTTTTTTTTTTTTTTAATTTGATTAGTCGGAGCAGCGGATTATACGCAGAAATTTACAGTATATTAATTAATTTTAATAGATAAAATTTGCATTACATTCTGACATTTTGTGGCTTCTAATTGTGAATTACGAACAATCAACGAATATTACATATGCAAATATTAATATTATTATTTTTTTCATTATTCCTTCGCTTAAAATTATTATCTATTATAATCGTTACGAAAGACACAAAGTCACGAAACGTGTATCTACTAGAAAGTGTCATTCTATTTCAGACTAAGCCTATAAATAAAAAGAAAAATCCTAAAAGTAAATGTTTAAATCGAGTCACACTTAAATCTTTTTCTAAGACTTCCACTTGTCACATCGCTCTTATTCAACTTCCGTGCTTTGCATTTCAAATGGGAGTCAGAAAGTCAAATGAAGTACACAGAGATGAATTTAAGACATTAGTTAAAGGAATCAAACTTTCTTTCTAATAGATTTCCTTGTAAAATGCGGCAAAATTTTAGCATTTTTATGGGTTGTAAAGAGTTATACGACTAAAAAATACATGTTTAATCTATATATAAAAGGTATTTCCTTTTATTATTATTATTAAAATAAAAAATTAAAAAGAGAAAGATATTTTAATATAAAGAACTAAAAAAATATTCTACTTGTGTTTGTAATATTATTAAATTTATTTGTTTATCTGTTCATTTTGATAAATTTAAATTACTGCACATGAAGTATTTTTGACTTTCATTTTAAATGAGGTCTGCCACTTTAAAATCGAAAATTAAGAGAAATTTGTACATACGCACATACAAAAAAGCAAAGTTTGCATAAATGTTAAATATATTGTGATTTTCAAAAAACATATTTTGGATTATAGTCAAATTAATTTGCCAAAACTGAATTTTTACAAAACTTTTAATATATTTATGAACAGTTACGCATAAGGTATCTTGTTTGTGATAGAATCTTGTGAAAATCAGGTTCTATGGATTTCAAGGAAAATCCATAATCCTTGGAGTAAACTTTACATAATATTAAGCTTTAAATGACACAACGAGATGCAAAATGATACGAACAATTATTATTATTATTTTTTATTTTATTTTTTTGTCTAAAAAATTCTAAGAATTTTGTTAATTCATATATCGAACTGCGGACGCAGAACTCATACCACTATCAATGTAAGAAAATTTTCTACTTCTTATATCAACGATATTATAGGTAGAGAAATTTCTTAAACGAATACCGGTATGAATTCTGCGCCGGTGTTCCATCCCTGTGATAGGAGTAAGGTAATATTTTACTAAAAAATGTATATAGTATTATTAATTTACATTTAAATAAATATTAGTAATATTATATGAAAATAAATAGACATTATAAACGCGCAAAAAAGATTGAAAAATAATTTATATTGTTGCAATATAACGAATTTCAGAATCACTTCTTATACCATGGATACGAAAAGATACGAACGGAACAAACGATTTTAAATTTTAGTAGAAAATTTTAAATTATTGTGCTTCCTTTGTAGTCAATAATTTCATAAGAGCAGGGATGGAACACGGGCGCAGAATTCATACCACTATGGATGTAAGAAAATTTTCTACCTCTTAAATCAACGATATTATAGGTATAGAAATTTCTTAAACAGATTCCAGTATGAATTCTGCGCCCGTGTTCCATCCCTGTAAGAGACATGACTCAGAGTCGTACTCTCCGCCCATTTTTTAACAAAAGTCCTAGATATAAAACAATTTCGCTTTTTCTGTCACCACTAATTCCATGCAAGATACTTCTGGTATATTTATAGTTGTGTGCCATGATTACATAGGGTAGAGATTATTATATAAAAGTAGTTGTAGCAATAAATTCGAAAAATTCTTCTTCATGAGAGTGTCATGAATAAATAGTGGAGAGTACGACGCCTGATAGCTGCCAATTTTTGCGAGTTTTAACTACCGGAAATTTTCAAATATTTTTTTAAATAGATTTCTGTAGCAAATTTCATTGGTTACATAAAAAAAAAAAAAAAAAAATCTGTAGTTAAAATTGTAAACGTCGACAATTATGCAGAAGTCTGTGGAGAAGAATAGGTAATGGTTAGAATTTCTCGAGATGTGAAATCACTACAATTAATTCCAATGTTATTTTCAACATGTTGTCCAATTTTTTCGGTATACTTGCTTCGTATTATATCTTAATCGCTCTCCATCAAAATTAAGTCCGAAATATTAGCCGACCAATCGAGTGTGGCAATCTTATTATCTTCAAACAATATTTTTTTGGTCTTTTATAGTGTTAATTTATGCTTAATTTTACCGAAATTTATAATTAAAACCCACATTTTTGCTCAGAAATTAATTTATAACAAACTAATATACATATGTCTATTTTTGGATATTCTAAAAAGAACAATATTCATCTAAACATCAGAAGAAAAATCGGTTCAAATCATAACAAATCTCTCTTATTGTTCATTTTTGGAAAACACATTCTTTTATTCTTGAATTTCATGCCAACATTCGTAACAAATCTCTCTTACTGTTTCCGTTTGGAAAAAACTTCCTTTTATTTTTTAAATTTCATGCCAATATGAATGCATAGCTGCCAATATTTTAATTTATTCCGAGGCACTTTTAGCTCCGCCTTTATTCATACCACTTTTTTTTGAGAATAATTTTTTCTTATTTTTTTATAGTTATATATTAGAGAAAAGTATTCTAAAGATAAAGTGGTTTGAAGTAAAGGCGGAGCTATGCTCCGGAATAAATTAAAATATTGGCAGCTATGTGAATGTATGCCTTCAGAATTATAAAAATTAATAATAAGCTAAAGAACTAGTGTACAATAAATATTCATAATTTAAAAATTGTCCACACAAAATAAAATCAATACAAGCACAACCGATTTCTAAATGACATGTCCCTTCTTCGTCAGACGCAAAAGACACGAGCTACGACCATGGAGGGAAAGCAAGACTAAAAGCAAGGAAAAACTCAAGGGGGAAGAGCAACACAGGTAGCCAGTAGCATACAACCATACATATAGTAATAAGACATAGATTGATCAGCAAGGGCGAAAAAGTGATGCCTTTTTTACTTGGGGAAAGACGGCCATTTTGCTCTCTTATGGATGTCTTTTCCCGAGTAAATATACACGGGAATACACACAGATAATTTAGCAAATAAAATTTATGAATAATTTATGTACTAAAGATGAAGGAAAAACTCCAGATACTCATTTTTCTTTCTCTCTTTTCTTCTTCTTCTTCTTCATTTCTTCTTCTTCTTTTTGTATGAAATAACGACATTTAAACAAATTTATTGTTTCCATCTACTATTTCTGTCTTGTTAGAAGTTTTTTTGGTCAAAAAAAACTATTGGACTTATCCACATATTTTGAGATATTCGAGTTAATCCTTTAACTGCCAATCGCAACATGTAGTAGAAATTGAGTTTACTGAGAAATGGATATAACGATTTTGAATAAAGTTCGGAATTAAGTGTTCTCTTTTTTTTTTTTTTTTTTACAGAACTAAAATGTTTGGACGTATCCTCATCTTCAGGAAAATTTGCGTTAACCCTTTAGCTGACTATCGCAACATATAATAGAAATTGGTTTTACTCGAAAATGGTGTAACGATTTTTATAAAAGTTTGGGATTAAGTGTTCTTCAGAGAGCTAAAACGATTGGGCATATCCTCATCTTCAGGAAAATTCGCGTTAACCCTTTAACCCTTTAACGTTCACTACTTAATTTAGTTTAAAAATTGCTAAACTAATTTTAAAAATAGCTTTTAGACACATAGCTGGCCATAAATATTTTAAAAATAAAAAATTAGCATTGTTCCTTTTCGAGAAACTTTCGGTTTGAAACATCTGTAAGTAAACCTTATTAAATTCAAATAATATTTAATTTAATAAATAAATCACTTTATAAGTAACATTATCGACAACAAAAACTGGTAAAAGTTGCATGGATCCCAACATTTCAATTTATTTCGGAGTATTTTAACCCTTTGCGGCGCAAGGTAATTCGGATTATTTGAATTACACTGCCACCGAAATTTATGAACATAATTAAAATAGAAGAAATTTTAAATTTTCACGTTAAAAAAGGGGCCTTTTCTGCTATGTTATAAATGTAAATTTTTGCTAAAAAATTTCCGGGATGAGTTTTTGCACTTGAGAATTAAAATTAGGTGTTCCATCAGCGGGAACACTGCAACTGAAAGGGTTAACGGCCAGTCGCAACATATAATAGATATTAGGTTTACTTGGACAGGTGGGCAAGCAGGCAGGCAGAAAAACTAATTAATGTCATAATATTTTCTTAAACCTTGTTCGAAACTGCAAGAAATGCTTAACACAGCTAAAAAGGCATTTCTAGCAATTTCGAATTATAGCCCCTAATATGAACGAAATTCGACCAAACTTGTATTCAGTTGGACCTTGACCTAAACTGGTGCTGATTAGATTTGGTAATCAATCGTTCAACAGGTGGTGCTGCCCAGAGCCTGATTAAGGGGGAATCACACATTACTTATACTTACACCGTTATTTTTTAACAAATACTTTCCTCCTATAATAAACAGAAAATTCACATTATAAATTATTTTAAAAGTATTCTGGTGTCTAATAACGGTGAGTAAATTACATTGTTTTACACATTTCATTTTTTACAAAAAATATTTCCTCGTCAAAGCGTGGAATTTCTATGACAGGAAGTAAAAAATAATTGTAAAAATATTCCGGTGAGAGCGGAGATAATGTGTGCTTACCTCTTAATCAGGCTCTGGTGCTGCCATCCTATTTTCTTTTAAGTACTTAACATGGCAGCATAGTAAAAATTCATATAAATGTACATAATGTGAGTTATTTTTAACGCATGAATGTCAAATTTATATGAATTATTGATAATAGTAGTAATAAACTTGAAAAAAAAAATGTGTGCAGGTAGGAGCATTGCTTTCCTCCTGGGAGGGAAGTGCCATTCTCCCGGGGCCTGTGTAAATTTTCAATGAGGATATTTTAGAAAGAACTCGTCAATATTTCTAAAAAGAATGGTTGAACCATAGATCTGTATTAATTTAAAACGAAGTTACCGATTTCTTTTATTTTTAATGTTAAATATATATAGATATATATAGACATATATATATATATATATATATATATATATACAGTCGAACCTCGTTAAGGTGAACACTGTTAACGTGAATTACTTTTAACATGAACTGTTACCACAATTCCCGTCAAAATGAAGATTACTTTAGTTATATGACGATCAGTTACTGATAGTATGACCTACTGATAACATGAACAGATTCTTGATCCCCCTTGAGATTCACGTTAACGAGGTCCGACTGTATATCTTTTTATGTCTGCACAAAAATGATTTTTTTCAGCATTTATTATTGTACTACTTTAAGAAAAAAATCGTCTGCATTCATCATGGAAAATATATTTAATAAATTATAACTTAATAAATAATTTGTATTGCGTACATTTGTATAGGATTATATATAGAAGAAAGTCTTGTGGTAATACTTGTTATAATATATTAAAACAAGCAGGCTTTACCTCTGCGGCTGCTAACTACATTTAAAAGAATTTTGAAAATTCGGTATTACTTACTAATATAAAAACTTAAAAAATAATAAAATTTTAAAAAAGTATTTCATTAAAAATCAAAACAGTATTTAAACCATAATAATAACAAAGCAACTGATTATAAAAAATCATATTTTTCATAAATTAGTTAAATTTAGCTGACTTAAGAAAACTTATTCCATTTCCTTTCATAAATGTATTTGTACAGTCACCCAAAAAAAAAACGCCACCCCCCCACCTAATTTCGCCGTAAATTATCGTAGAAACATTTGACTGGTACCGATCGATTTGTAATAACGTCTAGTTTATAACGGTATAGTTAAATTTTGCCTAAGGGGTCGTCTACATATTAAAACTGGCATTAACTTCATTTTCTTCAATGGCAACCCCTATTTTTAACTTCATATTCAGATTTCTGATATCAAGGCGGTTCGAAAAACATACCTATTTATATACCTTAAATTAATTTTAAATAGAGTTACACGTGAAAATGTATTAGGGGTCCGTCTATACATTTAGAAAATATAAATCACGATCTACCACCCAGTATACATTATTTATTAAGTTTCACACCGGAAAAAAATTTCAGAAATATTAATTATAAAATAAAAAAAATGACTAATTCACAGAACATTCTGGGTTAGTTTATGAATTAAAAGATTTTTATTGGTTTCTATTGATTAAACATCAGGTAGTTCACTTCATACGAAGAAAATTAAATAGCTTGAATAGATATTAAAATATCTATCAAAAGAAAAAAAAAAAAAAAAAAGATGAATGGTTTTAAATTTGTTTGAAAATTCAAAATTATTTTAACTCAAGCTGCCGTATAATTGTCTGAAACGGCGACACTCAACCTGGTTCCCACGGCCGTTTCACAGTGACAATGGGAGTTTGTTCTCATACAACAGTACTTTCATTTTCTTTAATTGACTTTTTTAAAATATTAAAACAGATTATTTTTATTTTTATTTATTTATTTTTTTAATTAATTATAATTATTTTTTTTTCATGACATTATTAAAAACTTTTACATAAATCTCCACGATATTCTTTTGCTTTTATATTTTATAATGTGTAACAAATTAATATGTAAAATAATAAATCCTACTACTTAATGGGGTGTTCTAAAATTCTACACTTTAACACAGATGCCGAAGTGGACGGTGGGTGTAGAAAGGCTGACTACCCTTAATCTAAATCTTCACTTGAAAAGGTCAAAATGTTACATAACTCTTTTTTTTTAAGGAAAAAAGAAGAAGATAAGGAGGAGAAGGAAAGATCAAAACGAATATAAAGCATATTAAACGTTAATACCCTTTAAACACTGGAAAAAGGCGGGGTTTTGTATTGTGTGTCATTTGGGGGCTGTAGAGTGCCAGAAAATTACTTTATGTAATAAAACTTTTCATTTAAAGGGTATTTAAAGCAGCATTATATTTAATACATAGACTATTCAGAAAAAAAATACCATTCATCTGGTTCATGAAAAATAAAGAACATTTTCTGGCATTGCTCTATGTATATACATTCTTGTCAACCTATCCCGGAAGATTACTGGTCCCGCTCCTTTCCGTACATTTTTTTCACATCAGTCTTTTTAGAGCTGTGTCAGCCATCGGTGGCTGACACTGATCTTTCCATTTAGGCTAAGTCAGCCGGCAGTGTAAAATATGATATAAAACTACAGAACTTACATAGTTTTAAGTAATTACTGACAATTTATTTAAAATTTACTTCATGTTTTTTTTTCTTTTTTTAATAGGATTTTTATAGGATTATATCGTTAAGGCCTAATGGGGTTTATTGAAACTCGATAAACATAACACGCTTCTAAGCAGCACGTGTGGCCTGAATGGGATTTTCATAAGAATTCGCGTGGCGCTCAATGAGTTAATCGTAAATGTATTTGAAGTTAATTACTCTAAAAATTAAATTGTGTACACACAGGGGCGGGAACTAACAATGTTACGGGTTAGGTTGGCAAGTATGCATATATATTTTGCTTGATTTATAAAAATTTATAACACATTTTCTTCTTTTTTTCAGTATTTTGTGTTTATATCTCTCATTAAAAATAAATATAATATTCATATATAAACATTTCCATACAGTAATGTATATAAACATATTGATTAAAGAAGATTTGTTGATATTATATAATTCTTCTTCTATCTGTATAGTATATTAACACAAATATATTTTGTAAATTTCGCAGCATCGAAAAACAGCAACATAGTTTCCATATCAAGGCTTAATGTAAATAGCCACGCCTTTTAACAAATTTTCTAAAACTTTATAATATAAAGCAAAATAATTTTGCATATTTGTAATTAAATCATTTAAGTTTTGTCTTAAATAATCGATGTAGTAAATACCATTGTGATTTATGCATACCAGCGTCACATATAGAGTCAAATAGGAACATGCAAATTAGTCTTTTTTTAAAATAGTGTTTCAGCGAATCAGAGGCGGGGCTTCTTTTCTTTTGAAATTCTTTCACAATCCCTCGCCTACATTGTGATAACTTTACAAAAATATGCCAATTTGTATAATAAACATCGAAATATTGCTTAGGAAACAATAAAAATAACATAAAGGTAAATTAAAATAGTTTTCCGTCAAATTATATACAAGCATTTACTTATAGAGGATACAGATTATAACAAGTGACGGCCCCCTAAGAGAAATAAAAAGTGAAATATCACTGTAACTTAAAAAATAATGTTAGGAACGAGCTGTAAATTTGGAAACCCATGTTTTTCATGATGCCCGTTCTATTCGTGCAAAAATTAACATTGGTCATAATTCATAATTTTTTCAAATATGAATTTATTAATAATTTTCATAATTCAAAAATTGTATTTTTAGCAAAAATTTGCATGGAATATGTTTGGGTTACTTCATTCTAACAAATAAAAAAAACAGAATTTAAATATCATAATTATTTCGGAAGATATGATTTAATGTTTGTCACATTCATTTAACATTAGCACCCCCAAACTTTGACAGCTTATAACTCTATGAAAAATTGAGCGAAATATATAAACTATACCATTTTCCGTGATGATTTGATCCAAAGAATTCAAATAAATTATAAAAAATGGGGGTTACCATTGAAAAAAATGAAGTTGATGTCAGTTTTAATATGTAGACGACCCCCTAAGTAAAATCTAACTATAACATTATAAACTAGACGTTATTACAAACTGATTGGTACCAGTCGCATGTTTCTACGATAATTTATGGCAAAATTAGGTGGGGGGTGGCGTTTTTTTTTGGGTGACTGTACAATTAAAAGCCGCGCAGTATTTCGGCATTTTAAATATATATCAACATTCTATTCCATTATTGTTTTCCAGTTTTATACTCTCTCATGGCTGATGCCAAAAAAATTTTTCGCCATTAAAAATCTTTGCTCTTTAACACGTGGGTGATAGATTTATATATATATTACTATATCTATGCATACAACAAGCAATCAGCAGTATTGCCAGATTTGGCGGATGTTTTATTCAATAAGCACCAATAACTTTAAGAAGTGATATTTGACATAGATAATAGATTATCAAACTTCGAAGTGATTAGACAAACAATACAATTAAAAATTATTGGTGAATATTGAATAAAGAATCCGCCAGATCTAGCAACACTGTCAATCAGAAGGGGACACAATCAAAAACAGGAGACAAGAGAAACAAACACAAAAAAGGAAAATAAATTATTTTTGTTTTAATTTTATTTTATTTCTAAATACTTTTTTTTTTCTTTACGAAAATAATAATAATAATGATAATAATAATAATAATAATAATAATAATGGAATTAAAGAAAATTTTTCTAGTTGTAGATAGCAAAATAGAGTTAAAATTTTCATTGACAATTTTATCACTGTTAAGATAGCTAAATTCTCCAGAAACCTGAAAAAAGCATTTGGCTTTAAAGATAATTTTAAAATGGCATTTGATGCCAAAAGCGTTTATTCTATTAGATCAAATTAAAAATGACACATATTTTCTTAAATTATAGTAAAATGCTTGAAAATATTAAGTTTTATTTTTCTATAAAGATTTCAATATAGAACCGTAGCATAAAGTTCACAAAGTTTCAAAATGCCGAGTTGATAAAACAATATTTGTCTTACAAATGGCAACTTTCAATTGTGTCTTCGAGTTATACTGAATTAATTTATTAATTTTTCGGTAGATACTCCTCATTATACCATCCTTAACGTTCTCCATGAGATTTAGGGGAAAATATTAGTAATCGAGAATGAGAATCTTGTCATTTTAAACAACCCTTTTTATGTCCTTTTTAGAGGTAATTGGTTAATTTTCGCATACTTGCCAACCTAACCTGGAATATTGTTAGTTTGTTAGTTCACGCCCCTTCTTGTACACCACCTCATATTTAGAGTAATTCTCTTCAAATATATTTATGATTAAATAAGAAGAAAAGTACTCTAAAAAAGACTTGTGTGGAAAAAAAAGGCGGAAAGGGGCGGGACTAACAATCTTCCGGGTTAATTTGGCAAGTACGTTATCGTGCTAAAAACCATAGATGCCAACATTTTAATTTATTCCGTAGTATATTCTGCCCAGCCTTTATTTCATACCACTTACATTTTATGAGTAATTTTCTCTTATTTTACCGAAGTTATATATTGGAGAATTTTTTTCTATAAATAAAGTGGTGTTAAATAAAGACGGAGCTAAAAATACTCTGGAATAAATTAACCCTTTGCGGTCGTCATATTTTCCGTAAGACACGCCTTTTGGCGTTCCTTTAAAACGTCACAAGTATAGTTTCCAACTTACTACCTTATGGTTACCGAAAAATTGTAATAATTTGTTTTATTTTACTTCATCATTAAATAAAATAAATCTTTCTGTTAAAATTTTCCGGTAGCCGAAAGGTAACCTATAGCGTACTTGCCAACATACTCATTAATATTCCGTAGTATTCTTAGCCCCGCCTTCTTTTTCACACCGGTATCTTTTTAAAGTATTTTCCTTCTTATTTAATCGCAATTGAATTTGGAAAATATTACTCTAAAAATTTACTGGTGTCAAAAAAAGGGCGGGACTAACAACACTACGGAATATTAATTAGGATGTTGGCAAGTATGCCTATAGTTACACGTTTTACAAAAATAGCATTTCATTTGCAGAAGAACACCTTAAGGCGTGGCTCGATTTTTTAATATCCCCTCAGAGCGATAAGGGTTAAAATGTTGGCATCTATGTAAAAACTCTAGTTTAAATCCAGACAGCTTTAACATTTGTTTCACAAATACCTTTCAAACAACTTAATATACGTGTATCTACCTTGACATACTTTTATAAAACACTGTTACGGTTTCCTCTATAACAAAATGCGACTCTTGAAAAATAAGACCATTTTCTTTAAAAAGTTATGCCAATATAAATGTATGCAGTTGGTGCCGTCCGAATTATACTTCTTTTCATGACTTGAAATAATTTTAGACTAATTTGTTTAGACTATTTTCAGCATGTGTTAATCTCGGACAACAACTTGTCCTTTAGATATCTGTAGGCTTTCGTGGCCTTTTAATTGTTTTTTTCTTTTATTGCCCGCAGCAAGTGAAAAATTAATAGCATTTTTATCTAGATTCCAATTTTATTTGCTGTCTATCTTTCTCTTTCATTTGTTATCATGCAAACAATCAAACGCTTGAATGTTATGAAATAATTATCTGTCTTCGTGATGATTTTACAGTATCATATACATAGTGGTAAAATTTACTTTTTAAATAGCATTATTTAAAGTTAGACGTATTTGTCTTAAGTAATTGAAGAATTATAGTCTTCAAATAAAAGTAAAAAAATTCTACAAAATTAGTGGTTTTCAAAATACGAAAATACTGGCGTATATATTCGGAGTTTGTAAGAAATTATTATGGCAGACTAAACTTTGTCTTCATTCGTCGTTAAGTTTCATATCACAGTTTATTTATTTATGTATTTTTTCGTCTTTTTATTTACTCTATCATGCTGTACTTACCTGCACATTGTATGGTATCCTGAAATAAAAATTTGCACGAAGAAAAAATTGTAACAGAATAATGTAAAACATTAATAAGTTAATGCTTGTTGTAAAGAAAAAATAACTGGGAAGGATATAATTTCATGACTGCCAACTTAGTAATTAATATTCTAGAAGATTATTAGAACCCGCCACTTTTTTCACTCCATTATTGTTTTAGAGAAATTTTCTTCAAACTTGATTACGATTAAATAAGAAGAAAAATACTCTAAAAAAAGACTGATGGGGAAAAATGGCTGGTACTGTCAATCTTCCGGAATATTAATTAATAATTTGGTAGGTATGTAATTTATATATTTCTATAACACTCAATGGATATCCCTAAATATTGTACTAAATATTTAATCATATATTTAATTTCCTCTACACAAATTCGTAAAAAAGAAGTCGATCATTTTTCATATGGCAAAGTCTTAAAAAAGAAATATTTTTTTACATGTAAAAAGGTTATTTTAAAATTACTTTTTCATTTATCTTTTCAATTCTAAAAAGAGCATTTCATTCTACTGTTACAAATGCTATTTTTTTCCGCATTTGAACATTTTTTCTTCCATCTTAAAAGAGTTTTTTCAGTATTTGAAACTATTTCATAATATTCTAATATAACATACATTTTAAGCGGATTTGTGTATGCATCATGCTTTTTAATCAAAGTATGTTTTTCTAAGAAATTTTTATTCCATGTTTAAAAAGAAAAAAAATATATTTTATTTCCATTGGAATAATGAGAGTATTTTAATCTTATAAAAGTTAAGGAAATTATTTTATTCAGTGTATCATTTTATATATATTCAATAATGGAATTTTTTTTATAGTCTTGTATTAATTTATTTTAATTACTCATACATTAAATTTCAGAATTCCTTGTGTATACATAAATGCATTCGGAAAAATCAGTGGCGAAGCGTTTAGCGAAGCGATGGAAGCGGCGCTTCCCTTATTTAAGACTTAAAACAATAATATCATCCTTTTAAATAAAAAAAAAATGAAATAGTATTTTCAATTTCTCGTCTATTAGATTCAACCTCGTGTTGCTAAAAAGCTAAGTTCGTTCTCTCTCTGCTCTTCGAAGCGTGTTTCTTCAGCGCTTCAACAGTTTTCTGAACCACGCTTCGTCCCTGGTAAAAATGTACTTATCATCTGATATTATACAATATTAATTTGCGGAAATTATGAATATGTAATTAAAAATCTTTAGCCTATTTCAGATAGATTATTTAATCAATAATTAATTTAGGATAATTTCATTTCAAGGCAGTACTTTCTTTTTTCTTTTTTAACCATTTTTCTGTTAGCCAAGATGATTTGTTGTAACCCTATTGTGTAATATATGTATATACGATTACAAAAATTAGTAATAGAAAAATATTTTCAGTAGAAAATTCTTTGAAATATATAAATTTAATTATCATACATGGGATACGAATTCTATGTATTCCACTTCCTTAAAATACAGAGTGTGATCGAAATTTTAGATTGCGCATTAACGATATATATATATATATATATTGATATATTACACTGAGAAAAAAAAATATATATATATACCACTTTCATCTAGAACGATTAAATAGACATTTTCTAAATCCCTAAACTAGAAATATAGATTTCCGAATTATGCATATAAGGTAAACAAATAACCTGGATAGACGAAATGATCGAGAATTTCTAGCCTACACTTTTCTAGATTGTGAAACAGCGTTATGAATATTATGAATCCTTCGTATTGTCAAAAATTCTCGTTAATTTACTAGAATTGGATTATAAAACAAAATTATAGTTACTAACACTTGTCTTTTGTGTTCACATTTGTAAACAAAGATTGACCGCCATAATATAGAAAAACGGTCTAGAATTCTAATAGGGCTTTTTAGAACTTGCTAGCAAATAGAGTATGAGTTTATAAGGATGACATGTAACTATTTTTACTAGAGCCACAATTTATATTCTAGACGTAAACCACATAATTTTTTTTTTCGGTTTATATATGTACAATATGACGTAAGAGATTAAAAAAATGTGAAGCGGAAATTAACTTTTTTAATCACCGTATAAAACGATCTATTAAAAGTCATAATTCTATGCGTTAAACATTAGATTGTGGTCTTTGTTGCCAAGAATAAACTATTGTTTATATCCTGTACTCTTTTAAGAGCAGGGGTTTTTCAACACACCTTTGTATAAGGACAATTTCCTCCTTTCCGCTTTTTTTCTATAAATAACTTTATTTTTAAGTTTTCAAGTTTATTTTGAGACAAATGTTTCTATGAAATGTAAATTAATAATATTATTGAAAGCGTAAGATCTGCATTATAAGTTTTCTAAAGTTTATAACTTTCTATTTCAAAATTACTGCAGTATGATTTATATATACTTCACTGAAGTTCATAAGGTGAGCATAATGCTACCTTGTTTCTGAGTATCCAATGATGCATGACAAAAGAATATCGCACATTGCGTATATCTGAATCATCTTGCTGGAACGGAAACTTATACACTTCCTTTTGCCGTAAAATTTGAGCAAGAATATATTTATTTAATTGTGTATTAAATTGATTGAATACATTAATCAGATATGTTGACTTGGTTAAATGCACTTAATGATATATAAATTTATAATATTAAAATTATCGTATCTAAGGGAGCAAGAGTTTTCACCTCAAGAAAGGATCTTTACATCACTACTTTTTATAAATATTTTTTATCGTACTCAGTTGTAAAGAATTACTGTACAAATATGAAAGAAATTATTGATAAAAAAAAATAGTGATGTGAGAGTTCCGTCTCAAGGCGGAATTTCTTGCACCCTTATGCGTTTCACGCATGAAATTGCATACTCGCATTCAGAAAAAATATCTTAAAAACAAAAACAAAATTATTATTTATATTTTATGAAACGTTCAAGTCTACGATTTACTTACTTTTTTTCTCACTGATACTCATTATGTATCTTTATTCTTATTATTTTTAAATGCATTATAATTTTTCTCACTTTTTACGTCATTTCGGTATTTAGTAAAAATTACTTTCATAAACATTTAGTGAAACTACCATCTGTTGAATTTTATAAAGAAAAACAAAGAAAGCATGATAACGAAAACTTCAAAAGAAAATAAATCGTAAAGTTATGATTTCTATGAGAAAAAAATTTAAACAAACATTTGAAGTAAGCCTTCTGGCGAAGAAATAATTTAGATCTGTGTATCGAATTTCAATAAATTACTTATATTAATGTGTTAAACATTAATTACATCTTTTCGAACAGCTATTACGGCCTTACTTATTTGGCCATTAAGAAACATAAAGCATATTTCATTTTGGGAGATTCTGCCGGGAAAGTAATATTAAAAAGAAAAATTTCATAAACTAAATAAAGGAAATAATTTATAAATGGCAGGCTGGTGAACCGTAGAATACAGTAAGGAAAGTGTTATTTATTCTGATTAACTTTTGCAAAGACTAATTCCTTTAATGCGCCTAAAGAAGGCTTCTAGGATATATTTTTTAAATTTAACAATTGCTTCCGACGGCGATTACACTAAAGAAAAATAAATTTTAAAAAGAATACATGTGAATAATGTTGATTTATTACTTTTGTTATTAATACTTTAATAAATAATAATTATCACACTTAAAGTTATAATGAACTTATTAATAATATTTAGCAGCATGGCTCAGTGTAGGTATTTTTTAAATGCCCCTACTTTTATCAAGCATTCTTCGTATTAATTAAAAAAAAAAAAAAAAAAAAAAGTCTGCAAGCGATTACTAGTTCTTTTTTTCTTTTCTTTTCTTTTCTTTTTTTTTTTTTTTTTTTTTAAATAGTTTATTCAACATACTGAATACGCTGAGCTTTCTAAAAATTATTATTAGAGACTTACATATTGTAAGTTTATGACATATTGTGATAGGTCTGAAAAACCTGTAGTTATTATAATTATTAATTACGAATATTGTTGTGCTATATCATTATATTTTATAGATACATTTAATTTATATTTAATTGTAGTTTCCAAATATTCTATGTATGTGTGTGTAACATCATTTTGGTAAAATTAATAAATGAATAGCATCAGGCACTATGACAGATTGCATACTTGCCAACCATCTCATTAATAATCGTACAATTGTTAACGCCCCTTGAAGAAACGCCCCTTTTTCACACCACTTTATTTTTTGAATAATTCTCTCCAAATGTTGTTACGATTAAATAAGAATAAAATTACTCTAAAAAATGACTGGTGCGAATAAAAAGGTGGGTACTAAAAATTGTACGGTTCATAATGAGATGGTTGGCAGTATGAGATTGTGATTGATAGAATAAAATATATTCCCAAAAATGTTGGAAAAATAATATCGCATTTTCATATTTATTAAAAAAATTATTTGTGCGTTATATTTATCCAAGAAAAGAAAAAGACATAACTAAAAATTATAAAATTTTTCCCAAATTTTATAAAATTATTTCGTTAATAATTATTTCAATGAAATTATTTATATTTACTACAAAATGTAATCAGACGCTTGCGACATTCTGCGTAAGTCGTAAATGTACTTGATGTGATCCCAAGTGTGATCTAGATTACATAGCTAAAAAGTTATTAGTATTTCCGCAGAGCTGCCAACCAGTCTTGCCAATGTTTAGGGACTTTTATATTTAATATTCATCACATTTTTTTAATTGCAATGAATGTCCTATTGTATGCTTGTCTAATGATCTAAAATGTACGCCAAATACCATTATGCAAAATTTATAGTAATTATCAAATAAAAACCCCTAGAAAATAGCACCACTGTAGAGAACATTTTTAATTTATTTCGTACAGTGGTTGCACTCCCCACCTTTTTTTCAGGAAAATTTCAGGTATGAGGAAATTACGCCTTTTTGTTGCGACTATTTTCGTACAAATGTCTTTATCATATTTTTATACGAATGTGTTATAATTATACAAGATAGAGATTATTGTACAAAAGTAGCGGTAGCATAAACGTCATAGTTTTTTTTTATCCCTGAAAGTGTCCTGGAAAAAAGGGCGAGGAGCAGAGCCTGATTACGGGGGAAGCACGCATTATCTCCGCTGTCACCGGAATATTTTTGCAATTATTTTTTACTTGATGTCATAGAAATTCCACGCTTTGACGAGGAAATAATTTTTATAAAAAATGAACGGTGTAAAACAATCCAATTTACTCACCGTTATTAGACACCAGAATTCTTTTAAAATAATTCTTAATGAGAATTTTCTGTTTATTATAAGAGGAAAGTATTTGTTAAAAAATAACGGTGTAAGTATAAATAATGTGTGCTTCCCCCTTAATCAGGCTCTTGCGAGGAGTACGACACCTGATTCCGTGGCATTGTTACATACAGTGTTATCTAACATCTCGCGTATATTTTTTTCTATAGTCACCAATAATTTTGAGAAACTATATTTGATATACATAATAGACTACTAGTCTTCGAAGTGATGAGGCAAACGTTACAGTTAAAAATTATTCGTGAGTATTGAATGAAAAATCCGCCAGGTCTAGCAACACTGGTTACATAGATGGCAATACTTTTATTTATTCCGGAGTATTTTGAGTCCCGCCGTTATTTCGCACCACTTTATTTATAGAAAACTTTTCTCCAATACATAACTTCGATAAAATAAGAAGAAATTAATCTTAAAAAATAAGTGGTGCAAAATAAAAGCGGGGCTAAAAATACTCCGAAATAAATTCAAATGTTGGTGATTGTTATCATCAAGTTTTTAAAAAATACTGGTATAAAAAGTGCGAGCATTTGTCAGCTATGAGAAGATAAAGACTTTATTTTATTTTATTTTATTTTTAAATATTACACTTACAGTACTTTGCATTAAGTTAATATTCCCCTGAGTTCATTATTAAAACATTATTAGGCATGTTTTGTTTATTTTTTAGACGAATTTGAAATTTGTGCTACCTTTGCATTGTTACAATTTTTAGCTCCGCCTTTAATCCGCACCAATTTATTTATTGAATATTTTTCTCGAATGTATAACTACGATAAAATAAGAAAAAAAATACTCTTAAATAAAAAGTTGTATGAAATAGAGGCGAGGCTACTAATACTCCGGAATAAATTGAAATGTTGGCATCTCTGCCTCTGGATTATAAATTTATCTCTATAATCCGTACATAAAAGATTTTGTCATTTTAATTACAGGGTCATACATGGTATATAACAAAGAAGCAGCAACATCCCCACCCGCATTTCAAACCTGATGTTCTCAAACACAAGACAGACAGAAAAAATGTTTTTATTCTTTTGGAAACTCAGTTTCTTTGACATATTTTTAATCAATACCATATGCTTAACCCGTTAGTAGTCGCTATAGGCAGCGCACTTTTTATTTAACTCTCACCAATATGTTTAAGAAGTGATGTGATCGACATTCCTTCGATTTTATTTTCGCTCTATGTATATCAAGTGCTACTTCTAAAAATTTTTGGTGGCTATTGAATAAAAAATCTCGCAACACTGAAGGGTGGGCGGCAAATCGAACAACTAGCGATTACTGACGCGTCAAAAGCACAATAACTGAATTGATGCTTAAAATGCATTTTGACTCTACTTATCAAAAACCTCATTTTTAAGAGGGTAAAGAATGTAATTATGGTATAATCATTCGTTTTCAGACAAATGGAATCCTAAAAATTTTACTATTCCACATTTTTTTTTTTTTTTTTTTTATCTTTAACCATTTCAGTCGCAGTGTTCCTGCTGATGGAACACCCAATTTTAATGCTCAAGTGCAAAAACTCATCCCGGAAATTTTTTAGCAAAAATTTACATTTATAACATAGCAGAAAAGGCCCTTTTTTTAACGAGAAAATTTAAAATTTCTTCTATTCTAATTATGTTCGTAAATTCCGGTGGAAGTGTAATTTAAATGATCCGAATTACCTTGCGCCGGAAAGGGTTAAAATACTCCGGAATAAATTGAAATGTTGGGATCTATGCAACTTTTACGAGTTTTTGTTGTCGATAATGTTTACTTATAAAGTGATTTATTTATTAAATGAAATATTATTTGAATTTAACAAGGTTTACTTACAGATGTTTCAAACCGAAAATTTCTCGAAAAGGAACAATGCTAATTTTTTATTTATTTTTAAATATTTATGATCAGCTATGTGTCTAAAAGCCATTTTTTAAATTAGTTAAGTAATTTTTAAAATAAAGTAAGTAGTGAACGTTAAAGGTTTAAAAAAAGAACTCTTAATATCGCATATTTTTCCTTAACAACATACAAAAAACAGAAAAGGCGTATATTTTAATACCCTATTTTTTTAAATAGTACTTTCTTTTCTTTTCTTTTCTTTTTTTTTTTTTTTTTTCATAAATGCAGGCATGTTACGAAAGAATAGTTCTGAAAAGTTTGACCGTTTCTAAAGAAAGCAATCGGAAAATAAAAATGAACTCTTATTATAATAAAAAATCTTTTACTTATTTTTTCCAAAACTTTTTATTGCATTTTTTAAGCAAGAATAATCAACTACAGAATACGGTTGTAACAAAGTAAGCATAGCTACCAACATCCTAATTAACATTCCGTAATGCTGTTGTACACGCCCTTTTTTCTGCACCACTTTATTTTTAGAGTAGTTTTCTTCAAATGTAATTAAGATTAAATAAAAATAAAAATACTTAAAAAATTAAAATAATACTGGTGTGAAGAAAAGGCGGGTACTAACAATACTACGAAATACTAATTAGGGTGTTGGTAACAATGAGTGAGTAATAAAAATATGAATAGCTAGATTTAGGAAAGAATCATGACTTATAGCACATTCTCTAATGTATACGGTACAAACATTTAAAGCACAGAGGGAAAATTTGTTTGAATTAATAAATATATCAAAACCCAGAGTATATTTTCGTTTCAGTCAATCAGAGCCTGATTAAGGGGGAAGCACACATTATTTATATTTACACCGTTAATTTTTAACAAATACTTTCCTCCTATAATAAACAGAAAATTCTCATTAAAAATTATTTTAAAAGAATTCTGGAGTCTAATAACGGTGAGTAAATTGGATTGTTTTACACCGTTCATTTTTTATAAAAAATATTTCCTCGTCAAAGCGTGGAATTTCTATGACAAGAAGTGAAAAATAATTGTAAAAATATTCCGGTGAGAGCGGAGATAATGTGTGCTTCCCCCTTAATCAGGCTCTGCAGTCAATTGATATAGAGGCTGCAATTGAACCTGTTAATGTTATTGTAAATTATTTGGAATTCGTGATGTAAAGATTGGAAATATTGTAAACATTCATTTTCAAAGTATTTAATATTAGAAGTATCAACATTAAAAATAGTTTTTTCCTGAATACATTGTACGCTGCACTTAATTTGTTTTAGGCAACTGTTTAGTTATAAGAATTCATTTCTAATAATTTCATGAAATGTATAGCTGATATACACTGTGTTTTTATTTATATTTATAATGCAAAAATTAAATAATTAAAAAAAATAAATAAAAAAATAGAAACGAAAAGAAAGAAAGGAAAAAAAAAAAAAACAGTTTTTGCTAATCGTTTCTTTTTAAGGATGTATATGATTAGAATAAATCTATTAATTAAACTACCATAATTTTCGACATATAATCCGCAGATCAGATAAGTCAGTTTAGCACCAGAAATTTTAATTGACAAATAAAGTTATATTTGTACGAGATGGTTCTCAGAAAAAAAATTACCCACGTCTTTTTACGTGGGTAAATTTTTTTCTAATCAGCCAAAAAACTTCAGGTATTTCGAACTTTTTATAAAATTTGCAGGTATTTTAAATACTTCCACACGTATTTTGAAGAAAAATAAAAACAGTGGGTTTCGTTTTGGAAATATTAAAGCTTTTTAAAGGTTCCACACAGGTTTATTTCAAAAAGTCCAAAATACTTACAATTTACATGCAGGAAAGTCCGAAATACCTGCAGGTTTCCTGAAAAAACTTTTACAGTTTTTTTGCTGATTTTTTTACCTGGTAAGTTTTTTTTTCTGCTATATAAAATTTATGGTGGAGAAATGACACCTACGTATACGGCAAATACATAGCTCCCAACATATACATTTTTACAGAGATGTGTTACAATTACGTTTTATGGTACGAGTTTTTTTTTTTTTTTTTTTTTTTAATACTTAATATTTATTAGATTTAGATGCAGTTTTGTATGATTAAATAACATAAAAATTTCTATAAACAAATACTAGTATCAAAAAATTGTAACAATTTACAGCTACCATATTCTTAAATAAGATTTATTACCACTATTTTTAAATAGAAAAATCTGACTTTAATTTCATACGATTCAATATATTGAAGTTTACAGTTATAAAATATTGTAATTATATTTTTCATTTAAAAATATAAGCGTTTTCAGCTACGTAAATAAGCTAAATGCTATTGTTCAAATATTGCGGTAAGAGTATATCCCCTTAACTCGCGCTGTCCTCGCTACGAGGACGCAAAATTTAAGATCCAGCTGCAAAAATTCATCCCGGAAATTTTTTAGCAAAAATTCACGTTTATAACATATCGGTAAAAGGCCGGTTTTTTAAACCTTAAAATAAAAATTTCTTTAAGTTTAATTTAATTCATGAATTCCGGTGGCAGTATAATTTAAATGTTTCCAATTGTCTTGCGCCGCAAAGGGATATGCCAATTTTATTCAGGCTCTCCCGGCACCACGATTTCTGAATAACTATTCCTACTTAACTTAGTTGCAGATGATTATGATAAAAAATATCGTATGGAAACAGTGGTGCAAAATCTGTGTGAGACTATGCAACTTCTGCAATATTTTATGTGATTAATATCTTGAAAAAAGAATCTGTCAATGTATAAATAAATAAAATAAAAATCTCACTTCTCATAATTGGAGTGGAAGGCTGATTTTTACCAAAAAATGTGAAAAATACCAGAGCCGGTAGTCGAACCGGGGCCTTCCAATGAACGTGCGGATGCTCTAAACCACTGAGCTTCCCTGGCTGATAACCAGCTTGGCACTTCATAAGAGTGGAAGGCTGATTTTTACCAACTGCCGATTCCAGGCTCTGGTATTTTTCACATTTGTTGGTAAAAATCAGCCTTCCACTCCAATTATCAGAAGTGAGTTTTTCAGGGTTGACGTTTGAAATTTCTGTCTAAAATAAAAATATTTGAATTTTTTAATTTAGTATAGAAATATTAATAGTTTGTTTGAGTAATCCTCTGCTATTTAATTTTACAGGGGTGGAAATTCGGCGCTGAACTCATACCGGTATTTGTTTAAAATTTTCCTCTTATTTTATAATAGTCGGTTCATGAAGAAGAAAATTTTGTTTTATAAATACCGGTATGACTGCTGAGCTAAATTTACCTGAATTTTAAGAAATGAAATAGTTAACCAGTGTTGCCAGAACTGTCGGATTTTTTATTCGACTATCACCAACAATTTTGAAAAATTGTTATACATAACGGGCTATTGAGCTTCGAAGTGATTAGACAAACGTTACAATTTCAATAAAAAATCCGCCAGATCTGGCAACACGGTAGCTAATACTCATATTTTAAAACATTTTGGGCAATTTGGCAATGAATATTTTTGTTAAAATATGAGCAATTTTAATAATCATCAAAATGCATTATAATTTAATAGATTTGCTTGATTGTAATGTGTAAATGATTCCTCCTAGTGATATATAAAAACCATTGAAATTTCATGCATCTCTCTTGTTTTCAACCATTTCGATTTCTAAAACAGCTTGCTATACCGGAGAACGTTCCCATAAATATCACCAGTGTACGAAATGCTTTACGATATCCACTTTTAGAACGATAAAGCTTTAATGACAACCAAATAGTACTAGTATAATAAAAATATTTTTTTTATACAGCTGAAAATATTTGGATGATTATTTTTTAATCACTTTATTGGGAAAAGCTTTCATGTTCTATTTGTAAGAGACCTAGGATCTATCAAATAATAAAGATATTATTTCGTAAATGAAGATAAAATTACTTTGAAGAATTTTTATTTATTTCAAAGTATTTAATATAAAAGTAACGATTTGGATTCACTATTTGATTGAAGAAAGTTGTAAGGTATTTTCACTTAAATCAAATTGTTCTACACCGAAATTTTACTTATTGTGCGATTTTCTTTTGCTGACTTACTTTACTCTCTAATCAGAAATACCAGTATTACTTTTTTGCATAGGTTTTGTTATTTTTACATAGGTGATAGGCGCTAGATCTCCTATTTTTTCAAGGAATATTTAATACTGGAAAAATTTTATAATTATTTTTAGCTTATTTAATCGTCGAAAATATATGTGACACAGGTCTGACAAAGACGACTTTTTTTATTCTTTCTTTTCGTACCACTATTTCCGAAAGATAAAATTTATAATATATTTACCCACAAATAATTTTATTATAAGTTTTATAATAGGA